>CM031608.1:42370216-42380216 GCA_018398815.1 Conus ventricosus | reverse complement strand
AAGTTGCCAGGCCACGTAAAAGATCCAATGGTCTTGCTAAAACAGTCCTCCAAGGAACTGTTGAAGGAGGGACACAGAAGAGAAGACAGAAAAAAAAACTATAACTGACACTCTTGAATAGTTAAAACAACCAACACTGTAAATCGCAAATTTTTGGTTTATTTAAAACCTTTTCAAGCTAAAACGCAGCAGACCTGCCCTTACAACAGACACTGTTGCAGAATGAGCGACGAAAACATTACAAAGACCCAAGTTTTGGCACACAACCAACAGAACTGAAGAATTGTTCTTCAGTGTGGTGCCCCAGGGACTCCCAGTGGAGGTAGAGGAGAAGATGGACTCATAACTCAGACAATCTTTATTCGATCAAGGATTGAAATTTTAGGCAGAGTCTGTTCTTCCACTTGGTCTTTGAACAGCAGAGAAGGACAGAAAAAAGATTTTCGAGCGTGCAAATCCGACTCGACGAGTGGTTTAAACTAACAGCCATCAAGTCCACAGCCAGTCGCTCACACTATTCAACTACGGGCCCGTCTACAACGAAGTCTGCACACATAAAGAACCCTTCTGCAGCAAAGTAGGCGCTGCTGGCAACTTTCTATTGGGACAAAAAAGATAAAGCAACGAATGTCAATGGTGCGCCACTAAAGCATTCCACTCTCCCCAAGGAAAGCAGCCTGTATTTCACACTAGAATTCATGTTGATTCATAAACAGAACATAAAACAACACGAAGCAACAGCTTTGTACGATGCGACATAAGGCATTACATTACATCGCGACAACACCACACAGCAGATATTAACAGCGCTGATTGATGAACGATCGAAAGTTTAATCAAAATATTACTATTCTCACGCATATACATTTTTCTCCAGAGCCAACAGAATAAATCATTAATATTTTTACATGAGTCAAACACTTCAAATGTTCATACAGAAAGGAGATCCGTGATTTTCATATTACTGACAAACCATACAGTCGCATCCCATTTTGTTATGTAAGTACGTGCTGTTCAAACATGTCCTGGTTTTCACAACACACACACACACACACACAACACACACACACACACACACACACACACACACACACACACACACACACACAACACACACACACACTCCACACACACACTCACACACACCTCACACCCCCCCCCCCCTGCACGCACGCACGCACACACACCAGCTGAAAAGTAACGGTTCCACCCCTCTTAATTTAATGTGAATAGGTATGGGTTAGCGCTTTGGCATGATGTGACCTGGACATTCTAGAGTGCAATATCTGAGTTGCGAACGTGCTTATTCACAGGCTTATATATAAAGCTACACATCGTCCACTACCGAATGTTTACAACTTCGTAATTAAGGCTACTCTTGCAGCTTGTAATAAAGGCTGTTCACTGTTTAAACTAGACTTGATCACCGATCGTGCAACAGAGAATTGAAAGTGATGTAAACCTACACAACCTTGACCATATAATCGAATGAATATAAATCGGATTGAACACACATGTTGTACTTCAAGACGTGTTATGCTAATGCATAATTAAGGGAGTATCTTCGAAGCAAGATACAAGATATATAATTCAAGCCATTTGAATCATCATTCGACATGGTCACCCATTTCCTTCTTCTTTCCGCTCACTCGCCATTCCCTAAACAGGCCCCCACGTACACCATTCAGACTCCTGGAAACGAGTGTGAGCAACATTACTCACTATGCTATTCTATCAAACAAAAAGCAATAACTGGGTTGAGAACATTATCTGAGGGCACATTACGACAGCCTTACAATACATGCAAACAACATGAAATCATCCAAGATATCGGTAACTTCCGATGAATTCTGAATGATTCCAAAAAGAAGTCCTCACAAAAAATCTGAGAGAGAGAGAGAGAGAGAGAGAGAGAGAGAGAGGGGAGAGAGAGAGAGAGAGAGAGAGAGAGAGAGAGAGAGAGGATAAAAGTGTTGATAATAATTGAACATTCCTTTGCTTAATGTTAATCATTTACATACTTCATTAATCATGTCTTTAAATAAAAGTTTGCGTTTTCTTTGTGTAAAACATCTTTGCAATACATGTAAATGCAAATGCTAAATATGCTGTACAAGATGTACTTTCCAAGGTCATAATCAGAAAAAAAAATTGAATATCTTTACACTCACAAAACTGAAAAACTGTATATATACACATGAAGACAAAAACCTTGGTAGTGAAATAGTTCCTCTTGCCATTCATGGAAAAGGTTCTGTGGTACCATCATACATTCTTGTATGTTCCACAGAAACAGAATTATTAAATTTATGATAATTACGTGAACATATTGGTCAAACGATAATATGGATGGCACACTCTAATTTGTTTTCCATGCATATCCAAACTCTGCACCAACGCAGGACCCAAAGAAACCTGGTCTAACAGGTCCTATAACAACAACAAACAAACAAACAAAACAGAGTTCTCCCAGTACGAGGGGTGAAGCAGCAACCGGCGCTGATGTAACCACCAGAACTGTCATCATTCCTCTAACTTCCATCGTGTCCATGATGTTTATAGCCATCTAACCGTGAAAGCCATATCATGGCTCTAAAAGATTACACCTGCAGCTTGTGTGTGTGTGTGTGTGTGTGTGTGTGTGTGTGTGTGTGTGTGTGTGTGTGTGTGTGTGTGTGTGTGTGTGTTAAATGCAAAGGTCAAGATCCAAAAATACTTGATTATCAACTTTTTCTCTGTGTGTACCAAATAAAAATAAAATGACGCGAACTGATCCAGTAATCATTTTGCGTTGGTGTGGTTAATAGGTACTCTGATAAATGTTGTCAAGTAAAACCAATATCCCCTTGCACTTCACTATAACTTTCAAACGAGACATCTTTAGCGGTACTTGGATATATATTAAAAAAATCTTTGTTATGTACCTTACCTTCGCACTAAATAGAATAAAATGTAATGAGATCCACATTTGTTTTCAAGTACATCTACTAATCATTTAGCACCATTTGCGTCACTGTAGGTGACTGGGGGTACACTAAAAGCTCTTATCTTGAGATTCAAAATACATCACAGACTTTTGCTGTTAATGTTCCAGCAAAGAACCTTTTCTTTTGGAAATTTCACCGTCCTATTTTCTTCGACTTAAATGGTTTCTTTGAAATGTTTTATCAGTCAAACAGAGTGTCGCGGTCAAGGTCCGTGAATCAAGGATGTGAGGGTGGAAGAGGAGAGAGGGACACTTGGGGGCTCGTCCGGGATACTTGACCGCGACACTTGGGCGTCAGAACGGCGGGTGGGAAGGAGGGGAAAAAGTGGGCCCGGCAGGCTGATCCTCAGCGAAAAGACTATCCGGGACCCCGGAGCCGACAGCACCAGCAGCCCTTCACCATGGGATGGCCGACGGCTGGCCACCCCCAGCGAAGAGGGTCAAGATGTATACTTGGTGGGCAGGAATAGGGATTCCTCTCTCTAACCCTAAGACTACCACCGTCAGGCAGACCAGTGGCCTCCGTCACAGGTTATAAAATTGCCTCACCAAAGAGAACGTGGTCTCTCCACTCGTGGCTCCAATCCGAGTCAAGTAAGAATTTTTCCCAAACGCCCGCTGCCGATCAAAGGGGAGCAACTTCCAATGACTCAGTGAGCTCTCCACGGGTTTCCACAACTACCCGGGTATCTCACAGAAAGAGATGTCCATGCGGTGCAGAAGGATGCATGCAAACCGCACGGACGGGCATACTTTTCTCCCTGAAAAGTTGACAACAACACACAGCTGCCCATCCCTCTTTTACACACACAAAAATAAGGTGGTAATGAACTAACTTAAATAACACATTGAAAGTGGGATGGAGGGCTGTCCGTCCGTGACACAGAGGCAATGAAACCTTGCTGTCACATCAGGTTTTTTCTGGGCATCTGTGAGTGCATCCCTGTTTTTTCTCCAATCATTGGTTTCTACCTAAATTTGAACACAGATCTACCCTTAAATTTGAACACAGGTCTACCCTTTACATTTGGACTACGCGTGTCCACACAGGTCAAATGAAACTTTAACATCAGTTATTTTGGGGTATCTGTGGTACATCCGTGTTTTCTTCTCAGCCATGGTTCTATTAATGGTGTACACAGGCCTCACAATCTAATGAAACTCTAAATTTGGACACAGGACACACAGGTCTAATGAAATTTAATTTTAACTCAGGTCTACTTTGTTAACATAAGACCTCATTCTCGCGCGTTTTGACGACCTGCATTCTGAAAAGAAGCAAGCGCACCCTGTGTGTTACGTCACAAGTGGCACACGCTGTAAATAGCATGCCGCGTCTGCACCAGTGGCAATCTGAATCACAACAAACAGTTCACACTTCTGAATTAGCATTGTACGGTTGTCTGTCGAACGTTACATTTTAAAACATCCAGGAGTGGAGGGGGGGGGGGGGTATTTGCTCCTGTACAAATCATAGAAATTGTTTTTAACTGGTAAGAAAAGATAATTTCGCATGAAAATAGTTACGAAGACAATGCTCAATGCACAGCTAAACGAAGGAAGATGCTTACGAGGTTTCAGTCTGAGCACTGCATAGTCGTAATTTAGTGCAGTTCAACGAACATCATGAACCTTTCGGCGGCGCCTTCAAATACTCCACCTGTCATACCTCTGGCGTACGAGTAATTAGATTCATTCGTATGCAGCGCGTCGCTGTGTCCGCCGTGACGTTCAATCTGTGGGACTATCACAGATGCACGTGTGACCATAGTGCCTGAGAGACCTCTGTGCGTGCCCGTGGGACAGCGGCAATTCGCATCACATAACGCATGCAGCGACCTCTATGCGTGCCCCGTGGGACAGCGGCAATTCGCATCACCAACGCATGCAGCGACCTCTGTGCGTGCCCCGTGGGACAGCGGCAATTCGCATCACACAACGCATGCAGCGACCTCTGTGCGTGCCCCGTGGGCAGCGGCAATTCGCATCACACAACGCATGCAGCGACCTCTGTGCATGCCCCGTGGGCAGCGGCAATTCGCATCACGCAACGCATGCAGCGACCTCTGTGCGTGTCCCGTGGGACAGCGGCAATTCGCATCACACAACGCATGCAGCGACCTCTGTGCGTGCCCCGTGGGGCAGCGGCAATTCGCATCACACAACGCATGCAGCGACCTCTGTGCATGCCCCGTGGGGCAGCGGCAATTCGCATCACGCAACGCATGCAGCGACCTCTGTGCGTGTCCCGTGGGCAGCGGCAATTCGCATCACACCCACGCATGCAGCGACCTCTGTGCGTGCCCCGTGGGACAGCGGCAATTCGCATCAATCGGACATGAAATGTAGATCACCTGTCCTTGTGACAAACTAATTTTGCCCATGATCATAAGCAGATTCATTTTTTGATATTTGTAAGAAAGAAAATGAGAGAGTATCCGCAAGAAAAAAAGCATGCAACCAACATTGATAATTGCTATTCCGGTAATTCTAATCTTCATGAGTCCCACACCTGAACTTTGTTTTAAAGACTCGTGTTGAGTGTCCGTTATAGTGATAAATCAAATCAAATGATTCTCGAGACTTCTAGATGCTGGTCAAAACAATACAATAAACAATAAAAGGTGCCGCGGATTGAAAACTGCAAAACGTTGATCGTTGATCAAATCAAATCCTGTTGTCTACTAGTGCATCAGAGAGCTCATCCTAATGATTCATAATTATGGGAACATTTAGCTACTGTGTAGCACTTTACAACTCAAACTGTTACGAGTCATTCAGTGACATCCTGTTCATGGCTGAATAACACTGACAGTGACCGGCAGTTAGGGGTTACTGTCTTGTCTGTTCCACCGGTGTCCAGTGTCAGTCTTTTCACCATGAATGATGCTGTGCAAAGTTGATCATGTATCTTCCGACACCTGCCTTGAAATACTGGTGGACTGACTGGAGTTCTCCACCCTCATCAACAGTGAACCAGCAGAACTGTGGCCCACAGTCATGGCGATCTCAGACAAGTCAGCTGTGCCTGAGTCGATGTCCGCATTTGATTCATAGTCGACCTCCTGAGACTCATTGGACTCCAGCCTCCGTGTCTCACACCTCAGGACCTGTCCATTTTCACAATCAATCCAGACGCGGCCTTGGTCGTCAATGTTCAAGGCTGTGGGACGAACAATGTTGCTGTCTGCAGCCGCCAGGTAGCGCTGCGGGTGGACTTCATCGTTGTGGATGGATACCACATGGACACAGTCGTTTTGTCTGTCGGCAACCAGAAGCTTGTCCTGATTGTTGTCCCGCCAGAAGCACACGTCAGACGGGTAGAAATTGGTGTCTTGCTGTGTGTACCTGGCAAAAGGTCTGTTGTGATCCCTGCGATACAGGCAAACCTGCCGTCTGGCTTCGTCGGCCTCCAGCGACTGCTGACCCTGGGGGATTTCCACCAAGGCAAATACATCACCAGCTGCTGTGGCGTCGAAGGCAGCTGGTTCAGCAAGGTTGGTTTCCTGGATGAAGTGCGACACTAACTGCAGTGGTTGAGATGACCGGACTTGGAGTCTGACAACCCAGGTCCGTTCCTGTGGAATGTGATGAACTCGAAACAGCTGTGGGTGGTAACTTTTGGAATTCAGTCGGAGTGCTTTCTTATCTCCTTCACGATATTCCACTGTGGAATTAAAATAGCAGCGCTCTGTATATCTCTTGCAGGACTCTCGTTCGGTCATTTTTTGACAGTAATGCCTCCCTTCTTCATCAATCACAATTCGTATGCATTTGCCGGCAAGCCGATCCCAAACCACAACGATGTACTTTTCAGAATCCTTCTGGCACAATCCAGACACTTCTTTAGACAGTCGTGCGCCTCCTGTGTACTTGTAAACAGGCACAGTAACTTCACTGGGAGCCTTGGCCGGCATGGACAGAGTGACGGGCCGTCCCAGCACGTGGTAAATGTCATCCTCGGAGATGCGGTCATTGTCGAAGTGCACAACCTGTCTTAGGGTGGTTGCAGGGACGTTTTTCTCAATGCTGCGTAGACATTCTTCACAGCCCTTGCCCTGTCGCATTTCCTTCTCCATCTGCACTGTGTCCACGTCAGAGGCCTGGGTGGTCAGGGCGTGGTGCACTCTCTGCCGGAGCTGTACCAGACTGTCCAGCTGCTGCTGTGTAGACTGGACCGCCATGGTCAGCTGTACTTCCACGGCAGAGGGCTGGAAGAGTCCAAGTTCGCTCAGAACGTTGGCACAGGTGCCGTCAATCCTTTTGAATAGAAGATCTCGTTGCGTCTGCACCTGCGACAATACGCAATGAATAGTCATTAGAAACATTACATTTGCTTTGAATCCCAATTGATCCAATGACATCATATTCAGTTCTTTTTAAGTCAAGACAACAATTAAAAGGAAAGTTATTTGCCTGTTTTTAATTCGGCTAACGTAGCAGGTGAACTAACACCGTTTACTGTCTCCAGAGCAGTTCTTGTCTGCCAACCTTTGTGTTGACCGGCTGCCTGCTATAGACTCATGAATGATGTTCTATGTAGTTCGTGTGGGGAATTCGTCCGACGCACTGATTTTCAACGCTACCTTTGTTGTGTAAGATATGCTGCCGATGTCGGCCTCATAGCTACACCTGCTAGTTATAGGAAGAAACTCAATGGAAACCATGACCGCAGAAGGTCTTCGGAGAAGACTCCCATAAGACAGTGTTTCAGCCCCGAACTCCTTACACTCTAAGTGGGCCGGGCCGCATCCAGGTCATGACTCCCAGATGACCTTCTGCTGAAATTTGTTTTCGTGGCGTTGCAGGGATTGGAAATTGTACTTTCTGGATTAAGTGACCGTCTTGAGACTTTGCCTTTTTTAGACAGATGTCTTACCCACATCGCTCACGAAACACCTGTTCTAAGGTGGGAAATGCAAGCCTTATGACGTTCACTTTTGATCCTTCTTCAGCAGATCCTCTTTCATCTGCCTCTGCCAGGGCCTTCGGGGTTCTGGTCCTCTCCTTACCAGAAATCGCGAACTGTTCATGAAATCATTACCCGTTGAGCCCCCTAACCCTCTTGTTCCTGTATCTAAGGCAAGAACCATGGAAGCCACATTCCGTCAAGTTGCCGGTTAGACTGGGAGTACTTTTTAAGTCTTGTGGATGTAAATTTCTACTTCCATGCGGCACAGTGAGTTCAATCAGTATTGTTTGTTTTGATGAAGCTGAGTGGCGTAAAATATCCGGTCGCATGTCACTTTCGCTACTGACCTGTGGCTGGTTTTCCCACTTTCATTATTGACCTTTGGCTGGTTTTCCTACTTTCGCTACTGACCTGTGGCTGGTTTTCCTACTTTCGCTACTGACCTGTGGCTGGTTTTCCCACTTTCACTACTGACCTGTGGCTGGTTTTCCTACTTTCGCTACTGACCTGTGGCTGGTTTTCCCACTTTCGCTACTGACCTGTGGCTGGTTTTCCCACTTTCGCTACTGACCTGTGGCTGGTTTTCCCACTTTCGCTACTGACCTGTGGCTGGTTTTCCCACTTTCGCTACTGACCTCTGGCTGGTTTTCCCACTTTCGCTACTGACCTGTGGCTGGTTTTCCTACTTTCACTACTGACCTCCGGCTGGTTTTCCCACTTTTGATACTGACCTGTGGCTGGTTTTCCCACTTTCACTACTGACCTTTGGTACTGATCTATGGCTGGTTTTCCCACTTTCACTACTGACCTGTGGCTGGTTTTCCCACTTTCACTACTGACCTATGGCTGGTTTTCCCACTTTCACTACTGACCTGTGGCTGGTTTTCCCACTTTCACTACTGACCTGTGGCTGGTTTTCCTACTTTCGCTACTTACCTGCGGCTGGTTTTCCCACTCCCAGTCATCCACGCCATCCAGCAAACCTGGCTTGTCACAGCTCCTCCAGACCCTGGACCTGTGGCCTCCAGTCGTACAGAAGGTCATTGCTGGAATTGTTGTTGGCCTAGTGTTTCACCTGGCACTTTGCGCTGTCTCTTCAAGCATTTGGCTGAGTCTCCACGTGTACCCTCCGTGGGTCAGCATTGCTTTGCATGAACTCAGGACATGTACTACTGTGTGCCTACCCTGACAGAGCGGACACGTAGGTCCATCGGATCTCCCCCATCCCATTTCACCGGGTTTGAATTCGAAAGCAGGAGGATTTGAGGGTGAAGCTGATTCTAAAAGGTGACATATGCCACATGTCATTTCAGCTGAGACTTCTTGGAGAGCGGCGTCTCTCGTTGTCCACTGCTCCTGTTAGCCTTGCTGGACACCTGGTAGATAGTCTATAGGAACTTTATATGAACACCTTTATAGGAGCATCTTGTAGAGACTATTATAAGGCTGCTATCTGCTTTCTGTGATCACAGACTCAACAAGGTGTCAGTGTCTGCTTCCTGGTAGATACTAGTATAATGTCTTCTGCTTTCTGTGATCACAAACTCTACAAAATTGTTTAGCGAACGGATGAATGTATACTTAACAGTTGAATGTTTGAACTGTTTCCCAAAAGAATGTAGTTGCCAAGATAAAAAGGTAAGTAATACGCAAATTGACAAATTAAGACGAGATTTGCCAATATGGTATGATCAGCGTACCCTTTCATAGCGGCGAGTTGCGGACGACATTATCGTCGTCGTCGTCGTCGTCGTCGTCATCGTCATCAACATCATCATCATCATCGTCGTCGTCGTCGTCGTCGTCATAATTGTCGTCGTCGTCATCATCATCATCAACATCGTCATCATCAGCAGCAGCATCATCTTCATCATCATTATCATCATCATCGCAAAGGATATACATCCAAAACAGTTACCAGGAGCAAGATACTTTTCACTCTCAACGAAAAGTCATCAACATTCCTAAACATGACAACAAATACGGTCATTCGTCATAAATCCTGGTCATATCAGATGTGTCCGGGCACACACAAAAGCACACAATCGGTCTTTTCAGCTGTTTGATAGTGAACGTTTTCACCGTGCTAAACATTCAAAAGA
>CM031608.1:42340216-42365216 GCA_018398815.1 Conus ventricosus | reverse complement strand
GCTTGATGACCTTATCAAGAAAACGTTTTGTTTTCTGCAAAAGTATAGCTAATGATGACGCGGACGGTGATGATAGATGTGACAGTGCAGGAAAGATTTATAACAGTGAATATATGTGTCTGGGTGAGGCACTTATGTTTATGATCATGTTGTGATTTTTTTTTTAAATTACATATTCATTTTGAGTGACGAAAAAGGACGACACTGTTTTCTTTTTCTTCTACATGGCTTCGAGCCTCATCATTAGCGTAATCCGTTGCAATTTATGCTTCTTTGCATCATAAACTTTCTTTTTTCGGCGCTGCAAATATTCGTGTATACCCCCTTGACATAAAGGCTATGTAGGCCATTGTCAATTAAAACGTATCTGAAGCAAACTGACCTGTTGTTTCAAAGCCTTCACTTTCAGTTTGGTCTGCCGGAGGTTGTCTTGGGTCAGCGCTGCATTGTTGGTCAGCAAGGCGATGGTGCCGTCCAGCCGGTCTAACCTCGACCTCAGGTAGTCTGCACTCCGAGCTGCCGCTGCCGACAGGTCCTCCGCTTCCCCGTGCCCGTTGTGCCTGGTCAACTTGCAGCGGATGCAGATGGCCTGAACGCACTTCACACAGAAGAGCACCAGCGGTTCCGTTGGATGGGTAGCGCACACAGCCGTGCCCTGACTTTCTCGTTCCAGTTCCTCCTCCGTGATGTAAACGTTCACGTGGAAGCCGGCAGCTCCCTGGGTGGGGGGAACTGCGGTGGGTTGACGGCACTCGGGGCAGGGGAACGACTGACCGTGGATCCTGGCCAGCGCCTCCAGGCAGTGGAGACAGAACGTGTGGAAGCACGGCAGTATTCTGGGGGAACGGAAGGTTTGCTGGCACTCGCCACATGTCAGGTTCTTTCCTCCGTTCCTCCCTGTTCTTGGCGAAGACATGGCCATGGTTCCTGTCCGCTGCCACAGTCAGCTTTGCTCCGCACCGTCTTGCTCCCCTCCTCACCTTTCCCTGACGATGGGTGACGGCTGATTCACTGTCAGTGTTAGTGTCTGCTCGAGTGTCGACACACAGAACCTCTGCGGGGCACGAAATGGCATTCACACACACACACACACACACACACACACACACACACACACACACACACACACACACACACACACACACACACACACACACACACACACACACAGAGAGAGGCAGAGGCACGCAGCCACAAAGTCACACACACACACACACACACACACACACACACACACACACACACACACACACACACACACACACACACACACACGGAGTCAAGAATTATCGCGGAAAAAAAAAAAGTTGTACACACACAACGATCGATCACCCCACACTTGGCACCTTTCAATGTTAGGTGAGACGGTCACGCCTCACTTGAGATACGTCACTGAGGGATCCTTGACTACACTGCCAGAGGGTTACACAATCCTACCCCTCAGTGCCTGGGTCTGTGCCAGGTCTTCCTTTCTATCCAGCCGCATGCCCCATCACCTCCCGTTCCCTCCCGGGCCCGCTCTGATCCAACCCTATAGCCAGCAAACGACTGTCCCCTCTCTCCCTCTCCACCCCCCCTACCCATCCACCTCTCCCCCATACTGGCATAGGCCCGTGTATAAATTTATGTCCAGCAAATAACAGCCCTCCCCCCCCCCCCCCCCCCCCCCCCCCCCCCACACCACACACACCACTCCCACCCTGTCCCACGCAAGCGTAGTCTAACTTAAATCCAGCTAATATTAACTGCACCTCCCCCCCCCCCCTCCCCAGCCCCACCTTCCTGCCACCCCCGTTCCCACCCCATTAGCGTAGGCCGTGGTCTGAGTGTACATCAAGTCATCCTGACAGTGAGTGTCTAACCAAACTGAATGCTGTACCTGCCATTTTCTACGCTGGCCACCAATCATCACCCCCACCACCACCACACCACCACCACACTGTACTCTGTTGTCTTCTTAATCTTATCTGTATGACTGTGTATATGCTGCTTGTGTGTGTGCATGCGTACAGTGTGTGTGTGTGTGTGTGTGTGTGTGTGTGTGTGTGTGTGTGTGTGTGTGTGTGTGTGTGTGTGTTTTGTGTTGTGTGTGTGTGTGTGTGTGTGCGTGCGTGCGCGCGCGTGTGTGTGTGTGTGTGTGTGTGTGTGTGTGTTGTGTGTGGTGTGTGCGTGCGCGCGCGTGCGTGTGTGTGTGTGTGTGTGTGTGTGTGTGTGTGTGTGTGTGTGTGTGTGTGTGTGTGTGTGTGTGTGTGTGTGTGTGTGTGTGGAGGGAGGAGAGGGAGCGCGCACGGTGTGCATGTGTGCATGTGTGTGGTACATATTCATGTGCGAATACATACGTTAATGTAGAGGGTGCGATTATTACTACGTTCGCGTGAGAACGCATTTCTGGGTGTGTGTGTGTGTGTGTTGTGTGTGTGTGTGTGTGTGTGTGTGTGTGTGTGTGTGTGTGTGTGTGTGTGTGTGTTTGTTTGAATGAATGAGAGGGAGGGAGGGAGAATCTGTCCGTCTGCTTGCACTCTTGTGTATATGTGTGCGTGTGCGACGGTGTGGATGTTCATGTGCATGAGAGCAGATGCGTGTGCGCGCGCGTATATGGTTGTGTGTCAGTGCGTTTGTTTTCGTGTGAGTGTATTAAGTGCACGTGCATATACATAATTGTGTGTGTGTGTGTGTGTGTGTGTGTGTGTGTGTGTGTGTGTGTGTGTGTGTGTGTGTGTGTGTGTGTGTGTGTGTGTGTGTGTGTGTGTGCACGCGCGCGCGCGTACGTTTTTCACATGCATCAACCAAACTGAATGAATAGAGAAAGAGAGAGAGAGAGGAGAGAGAGAGAGAGAGAGAGAGAGAGAGAGAGAGGAGAGAGAGAGAGAGAGAGAGAGAGAGAGAGAGAGAAGAGAGAGGTAGCGCTAGTATACGCGTGCACCTGGGCCAGTGAGCGGATATTCCACTGTGTTCGACGTATGGCGGCCACTGATCGATTCAGAATAAAAAAGAAGGCGACGCATTCATATGAGCACCTTTTCCACAGAAATCGGGAAACACGGGTTAAAAACATTGAAAGTCAGCCTGGTTTGTGCGTTATGTTCCGGTAAAAAAAAAAGTCTATACAGTTTCAGAAGAAGAAAAGAAAAAGAAAGGAAGAAAGAAAGAAACATTGTGACTTTTCATTTGGCTTTTTATGCTTTCAGAAACGTCCACTACAACGCACGTAATGCTGTTTCAATCTTGGACCGTTTCCAAGGCTTGGACTGTGTCACAGAGTTTCCACACATGCCTGCATCGGACGAGCCCAGTGTCTTTCCACTGATTACGAACGAAAATCAATTCGTGGGTATGAACTCCGTGAAAGGGGCATTTTCTGCTGTGAATAGTATACATTCAGGGCTAGCTACATGCTGCCGACGTGTGTGCTGTGACCACACAAATGAGGGGTGTGGCCCTGCTGTGCAGTTGATCGTCAGTGTGGAAGCCTTTAAGTCTATGTGTCCATTGCTTGTCCGGTCTTGTCAGTGTAAAGACCCTTTAGTGACTTGCTTGTCCGGTCTTGTCAGTGTAAAAACCCTTTAGTGACTTGCTTGTCCGGTCTTGTCAGTGTGGAAACCCTTTAGTGACTTGCTTGTCCGGTCTCGTCAGTGTGGAAACCCTTTAGTGACTTGCTTGTTCTGTCTCGTCAGTGTGGAAACCCTTTAGTGTACGTGTCAGTTGGTTGTTCTGTCCCGTCAGTGTGGAAACCCTTTAGTGACTTGCTCGTCCTGTCTTGTCAGTGCAAAAACCCTTTAGTGACTTGCTTGTCCGGTCTTGTCAGTGTGGAAACCCTTTAGTGACTTGCTCGTCCTGTCTTGCCAGTGTGGAAACCCTTTAGTGACTTGCTTGTCCGGTCTTGTCAGTGTGGAAACCCTTTTGTGACTTGCTTGTCCTCTCTCGTCAGTTTGAAAACCCTTTAGTGACTTGCTCGCCCTGTCTCGTCAGTGTGGAAACCCTTTAGTGACTTGCTTGTCCGGTCTTCTCAGTGTGGAAACCCTTTAGTGACTTGCTCGTCCGGTCTTGCCAGTGTGGAAACCCTTTAGTGACTTGCTCGTCCTGTCTAGCCAGTGTGGAAACCCTTTAGTGACTTGCTTGTCCTCTCTCGTCAGTGTGAAAACCCTTTAGTGACTTGCTCGTCCTGTTTTGTCAGTGTGGAAACCCTTTAGTGACTTGCTTGTCCTGTCTCGTCAATGTGGAAACCCTTTAGTGACTTGCTTGTCCGGTCTTGTCAGCGTGAAAACCCTTTAGTGACTTGCTTGTCCGGTCTTGTCAGTGTGAAAACCCTTTAGTGACTTGCTCGTCCTGTCTTGCCAGTGTGGAAACCCTTTAGTGACTTGCTTGTCCGGTCTTGTCAGTGTGGAAACCCTTTAGTGACTTGCTCGTCCTGTCTTGTCAGTGTGAAAACCCTTTTGTGTACGTGTCAGTTGCTTGTCCTGTCTTGTCAGTGTGGAAACACTTTAGTGACTTGCTTGTCCTGTCTTGTCAGTGTGAAAACCCTTTAGTGTACATGTCAGTTGTTTATCCTGTTTTGTCAGTGTGGAAACCCTTTAGTGACTTGGTTGTCCTGTCTTGTCAGTGTAAAAACCTTTTAGTGACTTGCTTGTCCTGTCTAGTCAGTGTGAAAACCCTTTAGTGACTTGCTTGTCCTGTCTTGTCAGTGTGAAAACCCTTTAGTGACTTGCTTGTCCTGTCTTGTCAGTGTGAAAACCCTTTAGTGTACGTGTCAGTTGTTTATCCTGTCTCGTCAGTGTGGAAACCCTTTAGTGTACGTGTCAGTTGTTTATCTTGTCTTTTCATTGTGGAAACCCGTCAGTATACGTGTCAGTTGTTTATCCTGTCTTTTCATTGTGGAAACCCGTCAGTGTACGTGTCAGTTGTTTATCCTGTCTTGTCAGTGTGGAAATCTTTTAGTGTGCGTGTCGGTTGGTTGTTCAGTTTCGTCAGTGTGGAAACCTTTTAGTGTACGTGGCCATTTTCAATTCCTCCATGAAGGTGGCGGTGTTCCGACTTCGGTTTTGGGAAGTGTGTGTGTGTGTGTGTGGGGGGGGGGGGTCGGTTTCTCCGAAATGCAAGCACTTAGATCATCACTGAAGGTGCCACTGAAAGGGGTAGAGGGTTAAACAAACAAACAAACAAACAAGCAAACAAAACATGCAAGCGGCTGTAGAGCCCTGAGAGTCAGCCATTGCCCACGTCAGTTCGTTTTCCTCTCAGCCGCCATTGTATTTCAGCGTACACCTTGACGTCAAGGCTACATACGCTGACTGATCAGAAAACTTAAAAAGGAAAAAAAAAAAAGGTGCGAGGATACAGAAGAAAGAATGAAAGAAAGAAAAAACAAAAATGGGGAGAAAAGAGCGTAGTAACAGAAAGGCATAAAAAAATTCAGAATGAAAGGCATAACGTCAGAAAAAGCTGTAGAAACAGAAAGAAGAAAAACTGGCGTATTGACAGACATAGAGAAATCATACGTAGAGAAAGATAGAAAGAAAAAGGGTATAGAGACAGAAATAAGCCAAATTCCGCGTAGTCACAGCAAGAGAGAAAGGCATACAGTCAGAGAGGCCAAAAGGAAACCAAACAGACAAACTTTAAGAAAGAGAGGCATAGAAACAGAGAGACAGAAGAAAGGCATAGAGATGCACAGAAAGAAGACACAGAAAGAAAGAAAGAAAGAAAGAAGAAAGAAGAAAGAAAGAAAGAAATAGAAAAAAAAAGTCGGCCTGTAAAAACGGACTTAAAGAAAGAGAAGCACTGAGACAGAAAAAAAGAAAGGCATATTGACGGACAGAAAGAAAGGCATAGATGCAGAAAGAGAGAAAGAAAGGCATAGAAGCAGAAAGAGAGAAAGAAAGGCATAGAAGCAGTGTCAGGGTCACTGACATTGCTACTTGAGACTGTACATGTATGTACTATGTTACAGATAGATCTAGGGGAGGCGACTCATGTTTGAACTTCTGCATGTGCGGACTGATCATGTTTCATGTCAGCGTATCGTGCGTGGTTCGCATTAGAGTCAATATTTCCTCTGTATGTGCTAGAGTGAGCCGGCGAACATTTCCGCTCACGTCGCATGCGTGTGTGTGCGTCATGATATCTGTGTACAGCACGCTTGGGAGGGGGTAGGGAGGTATCTTGAACTTTTTAGTGTGTTGTCCGTGGAAGTGGGGAAATTGGGTCATCCCATCATCCCACTGTGAGTGCCCAATCATAGTTAACCTTACATTGAATTATCCAATCACACCCAAAGTTGACGTAAGCGGGCTGGGCGTTAGGCGAACTGTCGCTCATGTTATTTTTTGCAGCTGTTTCAGAGTGGAAGTCTCTGACGTTTTGTGTGTTTCTATTTTTGAAAGTCCTGGTGAACCCTTTTTGGGAAACCCCTTGGGTTTCAGGGTTGGGGCTTTGAGGATTAGCGAGCTGCCTTGGGTCTGGAGAGGACTGATTCTGTGTTTCTGTGTGATTGTATTTCTTCTCGCGTTGGAAGTACAGTAGAAAGGACTGTCGTTACTGTAATTGTGAAGACGTGGTTGCTGTTTTGTATTAAAACTGTAACCTTTGTTCCTGAACCCTGGTGGGGTAAGACTTGTTGCTGCGTTTGTGTTCAACGTAACCGGTTTCCTGAGACCCTGGGGGGTGAACTTGGTTTTTGCGTTTGTGTTAAAATGTAACCGGTGTTCCTGGACCCTGGTGGGGTGAGACTTGGTTGCTGTGTTTGTGTTGAACTGTAACCTGTGTTCCTGAAACCTTGTGGGTGAGGATTTTGTTGCTGTGGTGGGTGCTGTAGACGTGCCGTCCTGGGGGTGCCTTGGTGGCGCTGGAAAAACCCATCTGGGAGTTGGGCCGGAAAACGGTTGGTTCAAGATATCCCCGCAATCCTGCCTTAGCTGTGCCTGAATCCTGCCTTTAGCTGGTACGGGATCCCTGTGAGAGGATTGACAGAGCGGGCTACTCTTCCTGTTGCTGTGACAGGCGAGGGGTACATGTAAATGTTGACGACAAACGGGGGCTGGTTGAGGTAACAACGTTGAACATATTTCCAGATCAAGGAAATGAGCCGTCATTCTCAGTCGTGCAGTGGACTACCCAGTGTTGAAAGAACTAGCAAAAATTTTTAGTGACTTAAATTTATTTAGAAATATTTTTGCATATTGGGTTTAGTTGTTGGCTAATTAGTCATTACTTGTGTGTGTCGCAGGCTGCAAGTTTTTCGAGATAAATTTTCTTTTGGGGGTTGAAAAAAAAAAAAAACATTTATATCAACATTTTATATGTTGGACACTTTGGTTGGGACCATTCCTGCGAGTATTTTGTAGCCCCCCAGTTACCTGGATTATTAATTGGTCATGCGTGCTTTAATGCCCAGTTGTTGGAATGGGGACCTGGTTTGATTAATCTGAAAGTGTGTGAATATTGCAGAATTGTTGTAGTTTTGTGCATTCTATAGGGTGTTTGGTCTGTCAATGTGTCGGAGTTTATTCCCTGGTTGCTGGCTTGTGTATGAGCCGGTAGGTGAATTTGTTGAGTAAGTCTCGGTTTCATGTGTCCTGTTGGGCCAATAGCCAAGGTGTTATGGGTCGTGGAGTTGTATTGCATGTAGCGATGCATCGCACCAGGCTGGCACTTTGGGATTTGACCCATTAAGGTTAGTTGTTAATTAATTTTCATGACTGTTTAGTTTGGTTGTGCAGGGGGTGTGTGGTGACTAAAATTTTTGTGTGCGAATGGGGTTAAGTGGTTGAATGTTTGAGTTTGAAGAAAGTGATGTGGGGTAGTAAGTGGAATATTCAGTGTTATGGACCCCGGTGTCGTGGTTTGAATGAAATTATACATGTGTGAACGTCATCTTTTTGGACTGCTTATTTTATTTGGGGAGTTAGTATTGAGGTCTGTAAGTCTGTCTGTCCCTCCCTAGTTAGTTCAGGTCTTAGCGAGCCTGACATTTTGGTGGAGATGCGGGTACAATTGGGGGTAGGTAGATTAATTAGTGAAGGTTTGGTTAGCGGGAGTTGTTAAGAACTTCGGGCAAGCATACAGACTCACTCTGAGTGTGAACATTAGGAACTCAGAGTATCAGTGGTGGTTGGAGGGTGCGTGCCTAGTAAGGGTGGAGGACATAGACAACGAGAAACCAGGCGGTAAGACCTGATATTGCCGTTGTTATGTGTGGAAGTGATGTGCTTTGTCTGTAATGTCGGGTTTGTCATGGGGTCACGATAGTGTAAATAACTAAAATTTATTTGTTTTCCTGCCAGTTTTTGTAGAACTATAGTTATTTTGTTTTCTGCCATTTTGAAAGAAAACTATAGTTATTTTGTTGTTGCCATTGGTTGTGGGAAACTATAGCTGTTTCATTTTATCCCAAATTCGTTGGGGTTTAAAATTTGGGTTTGTCGACCAGATGGTTGGTGGCTGCCAAGGGGCTATTTTGGGTGATCATTGTTTGGATTTGACTAGTGTCACTGTTGGCAAGAGGGCCAGCCTTATGGTATTTTGACAGTCCAGCGTGGGGCGGTTTGTTCTCGGTGTTGCAGGATCTTGCGAGTTAGTTTCCTCTGGAAGGGTGGCTTTGATGTATTGTGACTCCACATCATATGATGGTTTATGCGAGCGGCCGTGTGGTGTGGTATCTTTGGCATGGTGTGTACCTTTAGTTCAGTACCAGTTACTACAGGTACCGGGGTTGCAGATCCTAAAAACAATATAGTGTATATCCAACGTTGTATGTTTGGTTCAAGCACGCGGGAGCGTTTAGCTAGTCTTGGCTAGTTCAGTATGTTGCAAAACCCCGAGTGACCGTAAGTTGCGTTCACAACGGGCCCAAAGGGGCTCGGAAGTCCTACTCCTGCGCAACTTTTCCGGTAGTTAAGGAGCATGCAGGTAGGTTAGTGAAGGAGGTTATGGGAGCAACAGCTGGACACCTTGGCCCGACAAAAAATGTTGGGTTGGGTCGAAGCATGGGGTTACAGGGAGGGAGTTTGGCGGACTTGTAGGCCGCGCCTGGACGAGGTGGCCCGGCAGGAAAGAGAGAAGGAGGCCAGGAAGAGGATTTACGCCCTCAAGCGAGATGCGCAGGAAAGAGAGCAGGAGGCCAGGAAGAGGACTTACTCTAAAAAGCGAGATGCGCAGGAAAAGAAGGCTCGCAAGGGGAAGAGTTGCGGCTTAAGCAGGAGGCCGGGGAAAAGAGGAGTTACGTCTCAACGAGATGCGCAGGAAAGAGAGCGGGAGGCCAGGAAGGAGTTAAGTCTCAAGCGAGATGAGGTTAATTACAAGCGTGAGGTGGAGCAGCAGCGGCTGGTAGAGAGCGCGAGCAGGCACTGAGGACGGGACAGAAGGAAAAAAGAGTGCAAATAAAGAGAGAGAAAAGGGTGGAGAGAAAGAGGCGGCAAAGAGCAAGAGAAAAAGGGGCCGATAGGAACACTGATCAAGCGGTGAGACTCAAAAGCGCCAGTTTGACCGCAAGGCCAAGATCAGGAGTCAGCCCGGAGAGCGAGTCTTGGTGCTTCGCCCCGAGAAGGTCAACAAGATGGAACTGACATGGAAAGGACCATACCGGTAGTAGATCGTTAGAGAAGTGGGTTACAAAATCCAGATGGGAAAGGGGCACCAAGTATTTCATACGAATCTCCTGAAAAAGTACAAAAGAGAGAGAAGAGCATCACTCCCCGGGAGCCATCCGAGCCGTCCAAACCCAAACCCAAAAGGAAAACTGGGCATGGATGACACTGTAGACGGACCATGGGTTCCTCACACTATTCAAGGAGAGGGAAGAAGAAACCCAAATGACGGCGGTCATGAGGGCGGTTTTTGATGAGGAGGAGACTGAGGGAGTGACCCCCATTACACCCAAAGGGCATACCTGTGATACCCTTGGAGGCATCCGAGACAGCTGATGATGTGGTAATTGGAACGGGTGACCCAGCGTTTGCTCAAGGCTCTCAAGAGCTGACCAAGGCGTACCCTGAAAGTGTTTCGGACCTACCGTCGCAGACTAACTTGGAGGAATGTCATATCCGTTTACGAGACTCCACTCCTGTGCGTTGCAAGCCATACCCTGTACCATACGCACAGAGGATACAGTGAAAGATGAAGTGGCGGCGATGCTGAAGTTAGGGGTCATAGAACCGTCCACGTCGCCATATGCATCGCCCATAGTCCTTGTTAAGAAAAAGGACGGGAAGATCCGCTTTTTGTTGGATTACAGCGTTTTTAAACAAGGTCGTGGAGTTTGACTGTGAGCCAATGTCAGAGGTAGACTAAATTTATTCGCAAAGCTTGGGCAAAAGAGGTTCCTCAGCAAAAACGATCTGGCTAAAGGCTATTTGGGAGATCCCTGTGGCTGAAGAAGACCGACCCAAAACAGCATTCATCACTCCCCCAGGGTTGTTTCCAGTGGCAGTGGTACCATTCGGTTTGTGTACATCAAAAGCTGTTATTCACTCGGATGATGGGGGAAGCTGATGCTGCCCCTTGATAAAAGAGAAGTTAGATAATTTCATCGACGACATCCCGGTGGCCACGGAGACTCAGGAAGATCACATCCTAGCGCTCGGACAGTTTATTCCGACGGCTGCGGGGTGCAACCTGACAGCAAGGCCAACCAAGTGTGAGCTCGGTTGCCGTGAGGTCGAGTAACCTTGGACACAAGGTTTTGGGGGGAAGATCGGCCCCAAGGAGGACAAGATGGGTAAGATCCGGAAGCATCCAGACCCGAAACCAAGAAGCAGGGCCGTAGTTTCTTGGGGCCCGGTAGGCTACTACCGCCGATACATCCCTCAGTTCTCCGATATTGCTCTGCCCCTACCAACCTGACCAAGGGTGGAGAACCAAGGAAAGTTCGCTGGACACCGGAATGCCAGGAAGCGTTTAAGAGTCTCAAGGAGAAGTTCTGTGAACCGCCTGGGGTGCAGCTACCATGCCTGAAAGGAAAGTTCGTTCTCCAACGGATGCGTCTGAGACAGGGATCGGAAACCATTCACTCCAGGAACAGGAGGGTATGCTACACCCCCTGGCATGTGCTAGCAAGAACTCTTGCCCGCTGAGAGAAACTACCCCACAGTCGAGAAGGAGTGCCTAGCACTGGTGTGGGGAGTGAATAAGTTTGCCCCAGTACCTGTACGGTTACAAAGTTTGTGATACAGGTGATCACTCTCCCTTGCAGTATCTCGAGCGGGTCAAGTCGACTAGTGGAAGGGTTACACGGTGGGCACTACACTGCAGCCCTACCAGTTCAAGGTTTTAAGGCTATCCCTGGTGATCAGAATGGCGCAGCTGACTACCTCAGTAGGCGGGGGTTTTAATTGGAGGGTAAACTGAGAGTATTTGTTACTAGCATACTGGGGGTTGGAAAGCATTTGTCTACCTGTCATTAATTGAACGTTAGAGTCAATCTTGAAGGGGGTAGTCAGGGTCATGACATTGCTACTTGAACTGTACATGTATGTACTATGTTACAGATAGATCTAGGGGAGGCGACTCATGTTTGAACTTCTGATGTGCGGACTGATCATGTTTCATGTCAGCGACCCTGCGTGGGTTTGCAATAGAGTCAATATTTCCTCTGTATTTCAGAGTGAGCCGGCGAACATTCCGCTCACGTGGGATGCGTGTGTGTGCGTCAGTGGTATCTGTGTGACAGCACAGCTTGGGAGAGGGGGAGGGAGGTATCTTGAACTTTTTAGGTGTTGTCCCCTGGAAGTGGGGAAATTGGGTCATGCATCAAACCCACTGTGAGTTGCCCAATCATAGTTAACCTTACATTGAATTATCCAATCACACCAAGTTGACTGTTTTGGGGGAGGCTGGGCGTTAGGCGCTGGCGCTCAGTGTATTTGCAGCTGTTTCGAGGGAGTCTCTGACGTTTTTGTGTGTTTTATGTTTGAAAGTCCTGGTGAACCCTTTTAGGGAAACCCTTTTGTTCAGGGTTCGGGCCCTTTAGGATTGCGGGCTGCTTGGGTCTGGAGAGGACTGATTCTGTGTTTCTGTGTGATTGTATTCTTCTCGCTGTTGGAAGTACAGTAGAAAGGACGTCCCTTACTGTAATTTTTGAAGACGTGGTGCTGTGTTTGATTGAACTGTAACCGGTGTTCCCGAGACCCTGTGGGGTGAAGACTTGGTTGCTGCGTTTGTGTTCAACTGTAACCGGTGTTCCTGAGACCCTGGTGGGGTGAAGACTTGGTTGCTGCGTTTGTGTTCAACTGTAACCGGTGTTTTCCCGAGACCCTGGTGGGGTGAAGACTTGGTTGCTGTTTTGTGTTGAACTGTAACCCGTGTTCCGAAACCTGGTGGGAGAGGACTTGGTTGCTGTGGTTGGGTGCTGTAGACGTGCCGGTCTGGGGGTGGCCTTGGGGGCGCTGGACAACCCATCTCGGAGTTGGGCCGGACCCCGTGTTGGTTTAAGATATCTCCCTGCAATCCTGCCTTTGCGGTGCCTGTAATCCGCCTTAGCTAGTGACGGGATCCCTGTAGAGGAGTGACAAGCGTGGGCTACTCTTCCTGTTGCTTTTGACAGGCCGAGTGGTACATGTGAATGTTGAAAGACAAACAGGGGCTGTGTTGAGGTACAACGTTTTAACATTATTTCCAGATCAAGGAAATGAGGGCCCCTTCATCATCGTGCAGTGGACTACCCATGTTGAAAGACACTAAACAAAAATTTTTAGTGACTTTAAATATTTTAGAAATATTAAATTTCATAGTTGGTTTAGTTGTTTGGGTAATTAGTCATTACTTGTGTGTGTCGCAGGCTGCACAGGGTTTTTGAGATAAATTTTTTTTTTTTGTGTGGTGGAAAAAAAACAACAACAACATTTTTATCAACATTTTTTATGTTGGAAAAACTTGGTTGGGCCATTCTCTGCGAGTATTTTGTAGCAACCCAGTTACTGGATTATTAATTTGGTCATCGGCTTTAAGGCCCAGTTGTTGGAATGTGACCTGGTTTGATTAATCTTTAAAGTGTGTGAATATTGCAGAATTTGTTGTAGTTTTGTGCATTCTATATTGGTGTTTGGTCTGTCAATGTGTCGGATTAAATTTCCCCGGTTGCGGGTTGTGTATGAGCCGGGAGGGGAATTTGTTGAGTAAGTCTCGGATTCATAGTGTCCTGTTGGGCCAATAGCAAAGGGTTTTCGGGCGTGTGAGTTGTATTGCATGTAGCGATGCATCGCACCAGGCTGGGCACATTGGGATTTGACCCGAATTAAGGTTAGTTGTTAATTAATTTCATGACCTTGTGTTAGTTTGGTTGTGCAGGGGGTGTGTGTGACTAGAATTTGTGTGCGAATGGGTTAAGTGGTTGAATGTTTGAGTTTGAGAGAAAGTGATTGTGTGGGTAGTAAGTGGAATATTCAGTGTTATGGACCCCGGTGTCGTGGTTTGAATGAAATTATACATGTGTGAACTGTTCATCTGTTTTGGACTGCTTATTTGAGTTGGGGAGTTAGGTATTGTAGGTCTGTAAGTCTGTCTGTCCCTCCCTAGTTAGTTCAGGTCTTAGCGAGCCTGACAAGCAGAAGGAGAGAAAGAAAGACATAGAAGCAGAAGGAGAGAGACGCTTAAATACAGAAAAGTGATGGTCGTAGAATACAAAAATTTAAAATAAAGTTTAAACAAGATGCGAAGCATATAAGCGTACTCCCAGTTTTCCAAACCGCTTATAAATCGGCCAAGTGCTTTATGAGATAAGAAATAAAGGCAAAATAACGGTTTTAACGGTTATTTAACCGATGTACACTTTTGAAACTGGTATTTTAGTCCTCACTGGGCTAAAGCCTGTGTACAAACCAAATTTCATCCAAATCGGACAATATGTCAAGAATAACGGTTTTTTAACGGTCAGATTTTGAAACACTGCATGGAAGTGCCATTTGTGTGTGATGACCTTTCTATATACAAAATTGCATTAAAATCCACCAATATATAAAAAAATAACGGCAAAATAACGGTTTATCGGTTATATAACCGATATACACTTTTGAAACTGGTATTTTAGTCCTCACTGGGCTAAAGCCTGTGTACATACCAAATTTTATCCAAATAGGACAATAATGTCAAGAATAACGGTTTTTAACGGTCAGATTTGAAACCCCTGCAGGGAAGTGCCATTTGTGTGTGATAACCTTTCTGTATATAAATTTCATTTAAAACCCACCAATATATAAAAAATAACGGCAACATAACGGTTTAACGGTTATATAACCGATATGCTTTTTTTAAATCCGGTATTTTGTCCTCACTGGGCTAAAGCCTGTGTACAATAAAATTTTTTCATCCAAATTGGAAAAAATTTTGTCAAGAAAACGGTTTTTAACGGAAAAAATTTTTGGGAAAACACTATATAGAAGTGCATTTGTGTGTGATAACCTTTCTAATAACAAATTTCATTAAATTTCACCAAATATAAAAATAACGCAGAATAAAGGTTTTTAACGGTTGTTTAATCCATTTTCGTATTACACACTTACTAGGACAGATCTGCAGAGGATCCGATTTGTCACAGATCATCCAAACCGCTTATAATTTGGCCAAGTACTTTCTGAGATATTCCAAAAAAGAAGAAAAACCGTTACAGGCCGTTACAACCTTTTAGTAACGGCTTAACAGGGCAAACTAAAACATCAGGCATCATCCGTGACCCATAATGAACATACCTGCTAATTTTTCATAAGGTCGGCCAAGTACTTTTCTTAGATATTCCAAAAAGGGAAGAAAAACCGTTACAGGCCGGTTTAGCCGTTAGTAACGGTTATACGGTATAATTAAAACATCGGGCATTATTCGGACCCATAATAACATACCTACATTTTCAGAAAGATCGGCTAAGTACTTTCTGAGATATTCCATAAAGAAGAAAAAGTGTTACAGGCCGTTACAGCCTTTTAGTAACAGCTGTAACGGTAAACTAAAACGTCGGGCATCATCCTTGACCCATACCTGCAAATTTTCAAAAAGATCGACCCGTAGTTTTGTCTGGAGCGAGTGGAACACATTTTGACCACGGACAAACCGACAGACAGGCACAAACAACACACACACACACAACACACACACACACAACACACACACACAACACAGAGAGAGAGACAGCATTTCTTCGTTCCCATTCTAAGTACTCCCTGTTCTTTAAGAACTGGGAGTAAAAAAAAGGATTGGGACAAAAAAAGCAGGCCAAACAGACTGAGGGGAAGAAAAGGCAGACAACAGAGGGGAAAAGAAAAAACAGAAAAAAAGAGACTAAGCGACTGTGGAGCAAGGTTAACTTTTTAACTCCGCCGACAAGCGCGCGGGCAAGTATTGAAAGTGTCCCCACAGGTGCAGGTTACCCACAGTCAGTAGTTTGGTGTACCCACAGTCAAGTAGTGCAGGTGAAACCCACAAGTCAGGTAGTGCAGGGGGTACCCACAGTCAGTTTAAACCCTCAGCACCTACCTCTTTTCCACATGTTTCGCTTCATTCCGCCCTCCGCCTTTTTGCACGAGTTGCTTTCAATTAAATTCTTACATGGATAACCTGCTGGCCACTATGTCACCATGTAGGTTTGCACAGTGAGTGGTATGCACCTTTTTCCGGGCTTGAAAGTCTGTACACCTAAAGATAAGGAATATCTACTTCTAGTCGATTTGTACGAAAGCCGTATGATTTTTTTAAACATGAACGCGCGCGCGCGCGCGCACGCAACACACACACACACCATGCACCCCACGCACACGCACAGCACACGCACACGCACACACACACACACACACACCCCACAAGCGCGCTCACGTGCACACACACGCACACACACGCACAATCACACACACACAACAAAACCACAAACACACACACACCACACAACACACCACACACCCACACCCACCACACACACTTGGGGCATGCACAAAACACACACACACCACCACACACACCACACAAAACCACACACACACACACACACACCCATGCACACACACACACACACGCGCGCGCGCAGGACATTTATTATTGTTTAATATAAACTCAAACTAAAGAAGCAAACACAGGCAGAATAAAGTAAACAAACAAGCAAACAACAGATAGAAATAGGCCAGAATATAGGACATTTCTCATTACGATTTTCATTTTTATCGTTATTGTTGTTTTGTTTTGTGGCTGTAGTTGGTAAAAATAATAATGACAATAATAATTATGAATGTGATGATAACAATAATGATAATAATGATAATAATGATAATAATAATAGCAATAATGATAATTTAAACAATAATTATAATGAAAAACAATAATTATAAAATAATAATGATGATATGATGATGATGATGATGATGATGATGATGATGATGATGATTTATTCAATTTTCCTTCCGCCGGTTCAGATTTTTCTTTAAAGACGCCTGACAACGGTGGAGAAGTGCTTCTGCAGAAAGGCGGAGGGGAAGCGACTGTTTTTGGGGTGGGTGTAGAGAGGAGAGAGAGAGAGAGAGAGAGAGAGAGAGAGGAGAGAGAGAGAGAGAGAGCGGCTAAGGGGTGGGGAGGAGAGTTGAGTGTACGTAAATATCTGTTTCTCACTATGTTGAAGCAGATGCATATTTTTTTGTGCAATGCGCTCGCCGATGTTTCTTTTCTCTCTCTCTCTCCTCCCTTCTCTTTTCTTTTTCTCTCTCCTCTCTCTCTCTCTATCAACTGTATGTTCTGGTTGTGTTGGATTCTTTTGTTTCATATCTATGGTCAATGTAGAGTACAAACGACCAGCATATGATCTGTGGAGAATGTGGAGTAGAGAAGACATCATCATGATCTGTGGGGAATGTGGAGTAGAGAAGACCATCATCATGATCTGTTTGGGGAATGTGGAGTAAAGAAGACTATCATCATGATCTATGGAGAATGTGGAGTAGAGAAGACCCATCATCATGATCTATGGTGAATGTGGAGTAGAGAAGACTATCATCATGATCTGTGGGGGAATGTGGAGTTGACTATCATCAAGAAACTTGGTGAATGTGGGGGTAGAGAAGAAACCATCATCATGATCTGTTTGGGCAATGTGGAGGTAGAGAAGACTATCATCATGATCTGTGGTCAATGTGGAGTAGTGAAGACCCTCACCATGATCCATGGTGAATGTGAAGTAGAAAGACCCTCATCATGATTTTGTGGTAAATGTGGAGTAGAGAAGACTATCATCAGGATCTGTGGTAAATGTGGAGTAGAGAAGACCATCACCATGATCCATGGTGAAAGTGAGTAAAGAAAACCATCATCATGTCCTTATGGTGATGTGGAGTAGAGAAGACCATCATCATGATCTGTGGTGAATGTGGAGTAGAAGAAGACCATCATCATGATCTGTGGTCAAAAGTGGAGTAGAGAAGACCATCACATGATCTATGGTGAATGTGGAGTAGAGAAGACTATATCAATGATCTAAAGGTGAATGTGGAGTTAGGAAGACCATCATTATGATCTATTGTGAATGTGGAGTGAGAAGACCATCACCATGATCCATGGTGAAATTTTGGAGTAAAGAAGACCAACATCATGATCTGTGGTCAATGTGGAGTAGAGAAGACCACCATCATGATCTGGGGGTCAATGTGGAGTAAAGAAGACCATCATCATGATCTTATGGTGTATGTGGTAGTGAGAAGACTATCATCATGATCTGTAGTAAATGTTTGGGGTAGAGAAGACCATCATCATGATCTGGTGGTGAATGGGAGTAGAGAAGACCATCTCATTATCTTATGGTGAATGTGGAGTAGAGAAAGACCATCACCATGATCCATGGTGAATGTGGAGTAGAGAAGACTATCATCATGATCTGTGGTGAATGTGGAGTAGAGAAGACTATCATCATGATCTTGGTGAATGTGGAGTAGTGAAGACCATCACCATGATCAAAGGTGAAAGTGGAGTAGAGAAGCCATCACCATGTCTATGGTGAACGTGGAGTAGAGAAGACCTCACCATGATCCATGGGAATGTGAAGTAGAAGAAGACCATCACCATGATCCATGGTGAATGTGAAGTATGAGAAGACCATCATCATGATCTATGGTGAAGTGGAGTAGAGAAGACCATCACCCTGATCTATGGGGAATGTGGAGTAGAGAAGCCATCACCATGATCAATGGTGAATTTGAAGTAGAGAAGACCATCACCATGATCTATGGTGAACGTGGGTAGAGAAGCCATCACCATGATCCATGGTGAATGTGAAGTAGAGAAGACTATCATCATGATCAATGGTGAACGTGGAGTAGAGAAGACCATCACCATGATCCATGGTGAATGTGAAGTAGAGAAGACCATCACCATGATCTATGGTGAACGTGGGAGTAGAGAACCATCACCATGATCCATGGTGAATGTGGAGGGAGAGAAGCCATCACCATGATCTATGGTGAATGTGGAATAGAGAAGACCATCACCGTGATATATGGTGAAATGTGGAATAGAAAAGGACCATCACCATGATCCATGGTGAATGTGGAATAGGGGAAGACCATCACCATGATCTTATGGTGAATGTGGAGTAGAGAAGACCATCATCATGATCTATGGTGAATGTGGAGTAAGAAGCCATCATCATGGTCTATGGTTGAATGTGGAGTAGAGAAGACTCTCAACTCCACCACTGACGACACGTTAGTCTCCCACGGCGCAAAGCGTAGCAATGCGATGAAAAGAGGCGCAATCATCTCCCCTTCACCTCGAACCTTTTTTGGTTTTTTTCTCCCCTACCTTTCCACTTCCACGTGCTGCACTCCCACCACCCTCACCATGTCAGCACCTCTTTCTCCTACTGCAGCTGACTTCTCTCTCTCTCTCTCTCTCCCCTTTTCTCTCCTCCCCTCTCTCTCTCTCTCTCTCTCGTCTCTCTCTCTCTCTCTCTTCTCTCTCTCCGGGGTTTGATGTGTGGGTATGTGAGTGTGATGGAGCATGTTTAAGAGTTGTCCCGACCCGTACTTTTTTACCAGACGTGTTTGCCACTTCCTTCGTCATCCTTGGCTTCTGCCAAACCCTCCCCACACCATCCACACCCACCCCCCGCCCGCCGCGCTAGCGACAACCATCCCGATACCTGACAGAGTCGGTCGCACCCCACTGTCTCCCAAAACCACCCCGATTCCTGACAGAGTCGGTCGCACCACCCCGTCTCCACAACACCCCGAAATCCTGACAAAAGTCGGTCGCACCACCACTGTCTCCACAACCCCCCCCGATATCCTGACAGAGTCGGCGCACCACCACTGTCTCCAAAAACCACCCCCATATCCCGACGAGTCGTCGAAACCACCATGTCTCCACAACCACCCCCATATCCTGACAGAGTCGTCGAATTCAGTCGTGTCTGTGGTTGCCCCCCCCATCATCATCATAATCGTCGTCGTCGTCGTTGTCATCATCATCGTTAAACATTAATCATCTCTCTCTCCCCTCTCTCTCTCCCCTTTTCTTCTCTCTCTCTCTCTCTCTCTCCCCTCTCTCTCTCTCTGTCTGTCTCTCTCTCTGTCTGTCTGTCTGTCTGTCTGTCTCTCTCTCTCTCTCCCCTCCTCTCTCCCCTCTCTCTCTTCCCCCTCCCCTCTCTTTCTTCTTCCCCCTCTCTCTTTCATTCACTACACACACACACACAACCACACACACACCAACACACACAAACACACCACGCGCGCGCGCGCGCGCGCGCGCCCCGCGCACACACACACTCAAACACACAACACACACACACACACACACACACACACACACACACACACAACACACACACACACACACACACACACTACACACACACACACACACCACACACACACAACGCACGCACGCACGCGCGGACATGCAAATGCTCAGGATTTGTTTATGGGAACTGGATCAAAAGACATCTTATAGACCGAACTGTACAAAAAAAGAGGAGAACTGTAATCAATACCTCTCCCAACGGAAGCCAGTGAAGGGCGAAGACAAATTAGAACTTTCCCCTCGCTGTTCAGATTTGCAAATGATTGCACTCAGCAGACACAGAGCTGTCCCAAGTCCGCACAAGCGTGAAACGGAAATGTTTGCAAGACTTTTGGCGGGGCAGTTGATATGTGTAAACTAGGTGTTTCAAAGTGGGATGTTGAGTTGAGACAGCAGCAGAGAGAACTGTGTGCCGACCTGTAGACAGTGGCGGACAACTGTCAATACGGACGTCAAGCGGAGAAACTGCATCAGAAAACCCCTGCTGGGCTGAAACCTGGGTCAGCGCCATGGGTCATGTACATGGGCGCGCACACACACACACACACACACACACACACACACACACACACACACACACACACACACACACACATGCACGCACGCACGCACGCACGCACGCACGCAGCGCGCAACAACACACACGACACACACACACACACACACACACACACACACACACACACACACACACACACACACACACACACACACACGCCCATACGTGCGCGCCACACACACACACACACACACACACACACAACACACACACATACACAGAGAGAGAGAGAGAGAGAGAGGGGGAGAATCTAGGGTTGGGGGGGGGGGTTGTTGCAAAGGTCTGTAATCGATAGCAGCTTCCACAGAAAAAACCAGTGAAGATTGAAGAGCTTCCTCAAATGTTCATATTTTGCTCCGAAAGCGTTGAAACTTCACAGCTTTGGTCAACTGATTAATTTGTGCGCCCGCCATTTATATCACAATCACTCGGCCGTCAGACAGTCAAAGCACAGGGCCGTACATTTGTCTTCATAATGGAACGAAAAACCTATCATGTATTTACAAGAAAAGTGTCAATCCAACAGAAGAGAGAGAGAGAGAGAGAGAGAGAGAGAGAGAGAGAGAGAGGTTGTGCGGGGACGGATTAAATACCAATGGAGAATTGACTGGACAACCTACCAGCCAGCCTGGCGCAATGGATAGTGTCGTGGACTACATGCTGCCAGGTCTTGGGTTCGATTCTCGTAAGACACATGTGTTTCTGAATATATTACTCTCGGCCAGTTCCTGCCCACAGATGACACGTGTACTAAGGGCCAGGATGGGAAGACTGGAGCCTGACATTTGAGTTTCATCCACTTAAAGGGGGGCCGGAATCGCTCAGTTGGTAGAGCGCCGGACTCGTGATCTTGGGGTTGCGGGTTCGAATTTCGGTACAGGGGGATTTATTCCCTCGGAGTTAACATTGGTTCTGACTCCATTCCCCATACAGTCCTTCGAATGAGACTATAAACCGAGGTTCCGTGTGTGAACGCACGCACAACATCTTACACACACGTAAAATCCCATCACCAACTTTCGGAAGAGAAAGGCCAGTTTGGCCGTTGGTATGGATGACACGTTACACATAGCATGCACCTACCCCGAAGATGGAGTATGGCTGCCTTAATGGCGGGATTAAAAAAAACGGTCATACACACAAAACTCCACTGCCTGTCTATACAGGCAGTGTCTGCAGGAGTATCAGTCTGTTTATGCAGAGAGAAAGAAAAAGAAAAGAAATCGACTTAAAGATCAGCTCTCCAAACTTACAGTAGTTTGTCAGCTTGATGCAGTATAGTGCATGTGTGGCAAATTGTGAAAATGATTGCTGGAATCTTTTGGAACCAGGCAAAAGCAATCTATCAAAGTGGATATTTTAACCTGAGTTCAAGGACAAAAAAAGTATTCAGCTAAACCTTGGCATTGCTTGTTTTTCAATAGATGAAACGAACGAGCCGGTTGCTTGATGCTTGTCAGATCATTCCATTCCATGTGGCTTTCCACCTGTTTCAGTGATTAGTAAACTGATACATCGACCCCAGAAACTTTTGGACTAAGTCGACGAGAATCTTGCTACTAAAAGAACTCTTCTGTTGTAGTCGTCTCTTCTTCACACTTTGAAACAGACCTGCTCCGAAGAAAACAAGATGCAAAGCGTATAAAATTAATGTATTCCTTCTAGACAGCTTCGCTCTTCCTCTGACACTCGCATTCTGCAGATCCCTCGTTTTCGGGCCAGAACACTTGGTGAACGTTCTTTTTCTTTTCAGGCTCCTTCCTGCTGGAACAATCTCCCTTCTGCACTCCGAAACTCAAACAGTCTTTCTTCTTTCAAGTCCTCCCTCAAAACAACTCTCTTCAAAACATAATCTTTCTGCTCCTTCGCTGGTGTGTGGTGTGTGCGTGTGCGTGTGTGTGTGTGTGGTGTGTGTGTGTGTGTGTGTGTGTGTGTGGTGTGTGTGTTTGTGTGTGTGTGTGTGTGTGTGTGTGTGTGTGTGTGTGTGTGTGTGTGTGTTAGGGCTTATTGCTGTAAGCGCTTAGGGCTTTTGTTTAAGATTAAGCGCACTAAATGTTCCTTATTATTATTATTATTCCCAGTTTATCTTGAATACAAGTGCTTTCTGAGATATTCCATAAAGAAGAAAAACCGTTTGGGGCCGTTATCGCCGTTAGTAACGGCTATTCTGGTAAAACAAAACATCGGGCATCATCCGTGACCCATGATGAACATACCTACAAATTTTCAGAAAGATCAGCCCAGAAGTCTGGAGCGAGTTGAACATATATTGACCACGGACAGACACACAGACAGACACACAGACAGCATTTCTTCGTTCCTATTGTAAAGTACTCCCTGTTCTATAAGAACTGGGAGTACACAAAATTAGAGACAGATAACGTCTGTCTTTCCATTGCAAGGACTTACCTTTTGTTGACTTATGGGTCAAGAGCATGACGCAATTTGTGCACGCGTCATTTCGTAACCAGACGTCACATCGAATAATGAGTGAAACTGTTGGTAACACAGTGTCTGCATCACGTCACCTTTCTTACACCCATGTTTTGTGGTATTTTCTTTCGCTGTTTGAACTCTCAAAAGCCGACTGAGAGGGCGAAATAGACGTGTTCTACCAAAAACAAAACAAAATTCAGGGGAAAACAACTGAAGTCTTTCCGTTGCAAATAGAAAGACCTGTTCACAGTTTATGGGCCATAAAAACAGGTCTGTTTCCTTAGGCGTCCTAATCCTCCTCCTAGTGCCAATCCCTACCTTGTATTTTGATCAAGTTTGCCCACACCAAAACGACTCCGTTTCACTGAATGAAACAAAAAAGGAGATATTTCGGACTTCTGCAAATTCCACCAATCCGCCTTTATGTATCTTCTTTACGCTGCTAACATCACAAAGATCACGTCAGCTGCCTTATGAGGGCTAGAAAAGAATTCGGTTCCAAAATGACCTTTCCTAAAACCAGGCACAGATTTATTTTCAGACCGTGTAAACAAGGTTTCAAAGAAATTACCACCAGGTCTTCTCTTGTTCATAGCCAGTCTACGCGGATACAAACTGTTGCTCCTGATCCCACAGAGTGAGCGAGGATGTTGTGGTGTTACAGTCTTTTCCGTGTGAACAAAAGGTATGCTACTTCACAGACATAACCTGTGTGTTTACTGTCATATAGTTTTCTCTTAGTGTTCCTGGGATTTTTTTTTCTTTTCGTTTATCTTGTGCCTTTATGTTCTTGAAACTAAATTTATGGGTATGATAGGAGAAAAAAAAAATGTGTGTCTTTCTCTAACTGACTATTACACGCACACACACACGCACACACACACACACACATAACACACACACACACACACACACACACACACACACACACACAACACACAGTTACACACACACACACGCACGCACGCACGCACACACACACACACACACACACACACACACACACACACACACGCACGTGCGCGCGCGCGCACAGGTGAGCGCGCGAACACACCACACACACACACACACACACACACACACACACACACACACACACACACACACACACACACATATTATATATATGTGGATCCTCAAGCATAGCTCAAAGATTGTCCCCTACATTTTATACTGTTTGAATAATCTTTTAATTTTTCAGCAACTTTTTACCTCTCCATACTTTTGTTTTGTTCCATTTTACTACCCTTCGCTGGCTGCTTTGAGGGTGCTGTTGGATTCTTTTTGAACCCTTGGTGATGAGAACACCACAGAATTATGGACTATGGTGTGTCTCTATTTGACACCAAGAGCACAGACACAATCACCGTGTCTCCCTGATGAGTCCGATCCAGCGGGACGAAAGGCCTAGGAGCAGGCAGTACAAATAAATGTGCTTTTGAGAGGGATTACGATGGTCCCTCAGGCAGCTAGTGAAGGGTTTTTTCATATTTATAATATATTCCCCCCATTTTCTTCATCTTCAATTTTTTTTTTTTTTTTTTAAAGTTCAAATCTTTGCCAAGTCATTATATAACGACGGAAGAATTGTTAACCTGCACTTGTTTTCCCCCACTACTTAATTGTTCAGCATTATTGTATTGTTTGGTCAATCAGTGGGAGATTGCATCTCTTAGGAGATCCAAGTAAAGGTTGTTCTATACAATTCTTAGCCACTCACAATGCTTGGTTATTGAACACCAGAGCTGACCACTCAGACTGTTCCGTATCTTTTGATCTCCTTGCATCCTTGAATGGATCCTCAAGCATAGGCTCAAAGATTGTCCCCACATTTTATACTGTTTGAATAATCTTTTAATTTTCAGCAACTTTTACCTCTCCATACTTTTGTTTTGTCCATTTTACTACCCTTTGCTGGCTGCTTTGAGGGTGCTGTTTGGATTCTTTTTTGAACCCTTGGTGATGAGAACACCACAGAATTATGGACTATGGTGTGTCCTATTTGACACCAAGAGCACAGACACAATCAGCCGTGTCTCCTGATGAGTCCGATCCACGGACGAAAGGCCTAGAGCAGCAGTACAAATAAATGTGCTTTTGAGAGGGATTACGATGGTCCCTCAGCAGCTAGAAGGGTTTTTCATATTTATAAATATATTCCCCCCATTTTCTTCATCTTCAATTTTTTTTTTTTTTTTTTAAAGTTCAAATCTTTGCCAAGTCATTACTATAACGACGGAAGAATTGTTAACCTGC
>CM031608.1:42322716-42332716 GCA_018398815.1 Conus ventricosus | reverse complement strand
GTGTGTGTGTGTGTGTGTGTGTGTGTGTGTGTGTGTGGTGTGCAGTGTGTGTGTGCGTGCGTTCGTGCGCGCGCATGTGTGTGTGTGTGTGTGTATGTTGTGTGTGTGTGTGTGTGTGTGTGTGTGTGTGTGTGTGTGTGTGGTGTGTGTTGTGTGTGTGTGTGTGTGTGTGTGGTGTGTGTGGTGTGTGTGTGTGTGCGCGCGCGCGCGTGCCTGCATGCGCGCATCTGGAGCGAGCGAGCGAGCGAGAAAAGGAGAGAAAGGAGAGAAAGAGAGAGAGAGCCTGTCTGACTGATCCTAGAATACAGACCTGTGTCTCTCTCAGGCCGCTAGTGTGAGCGTGACGCTGAATCGTCTGATTCAGTTCCCCTGTTTGCGTTCCGTGTTGACCACCGCCTGCCAACCGACAACGTCTGTCAGCACGGCACCCCCCATGTCGACGTCTGTCGTGTGTGTGTTTGTATCAACTACATGGCCCAGAAGCTGGCGGAAACATGGCTGTCCCATGTGTGCCTGGAATTCGGCTCTCTGCATGCAGGCAGCAAATGCGCAGGTTTTGAAGAGTGCGGTCACAGACAGATGGCGCATGGAAGATGGAACCTGTTTTCATTCCTGTGATACTGGCTTTGAAGAGGGCAGTCACAGACAGATGGAGCGTGAAAGATAGAATCTGTCTTCAATCCTGTGATACTGGCTTTGAAGAGGGCGGTCACAGACAGATGGAGCATGGAAGATGAATCTGTCTTCATTCCTGTGATACTGGCTTTGAAGAGGGCGGTCACAGACAGATGAAGCATGGAAGATGGAATCTGTCTTCAATCCTGTGATACTGGCTTTGAAGAGGGAAGTCACAGACAGATGGAGCATGGAAGATGGAATCTGTCTTCATTGCTGTGATACTGGCTTTGAAGAGGAAGTCACAGACAGATGGAGCATGGAAGATGGAATCTCGTCTTCATTGTTGTGATACTGGCTTTGAAGAGGGAAGTCACAGACAGATGGAGCATGGAAGATGAATCTGTCTTCATTGCTGTGATACTGGTTTTTAAGAGGGCGGTCACAGACAGATGAAGCATGGAAGATGGAATCTGTCTTCATTGCTGTGATACTGGCTTTGAAGAGGGAAGTCACAGACAGATGAAGCATGGAAGATGGAATCTGTCTTCATTCCTGTGATACTGGCTTTGAAGAGGGAAGTCACAGACAGATGGAGCATGGAAGATGGAATCTCGTCTTCATTGCTGTGATACTGGCTTTGAAGAGGGAAGTCACAGACAGATGGAGCATGGAAGATGAATCTGTCTTCATTGCTGTGATACTGGTTTTTAAGAGGGCGGTCACAGACAGATGAAGCATGGAAGATGGAATCTGTCTTCATTCCTGTGATACTGGCTTTGAAGAGGGAAGTCACAGACAGATGAAGCATGGAAGATGGAATCTGTCTTCATTCCTGTGATACTGGCTTTGAAGAGGGCAGTCACGGACAGATGGAGCATGGAAGATGGAATCTATCTTCATTGCTGTGATACTGGCTTTGAAGAGGGAAGTCACAGACAGATGGAGCATGAAGATGGAATCTGTCTTCATTCCTGGAAGATGGAATCTGTCTTCATTCCTGTGATACTGGCTTTGAAGAGGGAAGACACAGACAGATGGAGCGTGAAAGATGGAATCTGTCTTCATTCCTGGAAGATAGAATCTGTCTTCAATTCTGTGATACTGGTTTTTAAGAAGGCGGTCACAGACAGATGAAGCATGGAAGATGGAATCTGTCTTCATTCCTGTGATACTGGCTTTGAAGAGGGCAGTCACAGACAGATGGAGCATGGAAGATGGAATCTGTCTTCATTCCTGGAAGATGGAATCTGTCTTCATTCCTGTGATATTGGCTTTGAAGAGGGCGGTCACAGACAGATGGAGCATGGAAGATGGAATCTATCTTCATTCCTGGAAGATGGAATCTGTCTTCATTCCTGTGATATTGGCTTTGAAGAGGGCGGTCACAGACAGATGGAGCATGGAAGATGGAATCTGTCTTCATTCCTGTGATACTGGCTTTGAAGGGGCAGTCACAGACAGATGGAGCATGGAAGATGGAATCTGTCTTCATTCCTGTGATACTGGCTTTGAAGAGGGCAATCACAGACAGATGGAGCGTGAAGGATGGTATCTGTCTTCATTCCTGGAAGATGGAATCTGTCTTCATTCCTGTGATACTGGCTTTGAAGAGGGCGGTCACAGACAGATGGAGCGTGAAAGATGGAATCTGTCTTCATTCCTGGAAGATAGAATCTGTCTTCAATCCTGTGATACTGGCTTTGAAGAGGGCAGTCACAGATAGATGGCGTATGGAAGATGGAATCTGTCTTCATTCCTGGAAGATGGGATCTGTCTTCATACGTGGAAGGTGGAATCTGTCTTCAATCCTGTGATACTAGCTTTGAGGAAGGAAGTCACAGACAGATGGAGCATAGAAGATGGAATCTGTCTTCATTCCTGTGATACTGGTTTTGAAGAGGGAAGTCACAGATAGATGGAGCATGGAAGATGGAATCTGTCTTTATTGCTGTGATATTGGCTTTGAAGAGGGAAGTCACAGACAGATGGCGCATGGAAGATGGCATCTGTCTTAATGCCTGTGATACTGGTTTTGAAGAGGGAAGTCACAGACAGATGGCGCATGGAAGATGGAATCTGTCTTTATTGCTGTGATATTGGCTTTGAAGAGGGAAGTCACAGACAGATGAAGCATGGAAGGTAGAATCTGTCTTCATTCCTGGAAGATGGAATCTGTCTTCATTCCTGTGATACTGGCTTTGAAGAGGGCAGTCACAGACAGATGGAGCATGGAAGATGGAATCTGTCTTCATTCTTGTGATACTGGCTTTGAAGAGGGCAGTCACAGACAGATGGAGCGTGAAAGATGGTATCTGTCTTCATTCCTGGAAGATGGAATCTGTCTTCATTCCTGTGATACTGACTTTGAAGAGGGCGGTCACAGACAGATGGAGCATGTAAGATGGAATCTGTCTTCATTCCTGGAAGATGGAATCTGTCTTCATTCCTGTGATATTGGCTTTGAAGAGGGCGGTCACAGACAGATGGAGCATGGAAGATGGAATCTGTCTTCATTCCTGTGATACTGGCTTTGAAGAGGGCAGTCACAGACAGATGGAGCATGGAAGATGGAATCTGTCTTCATTCCTGTGATATTGGCTTTGACGAGGGCAGTCACAGACAGATGAAGCGTGAAAGATGGAATCTATCTTCATTCCTGGAAGATGGAATCTGTCTTCATTCCTGTGATACTGGCTTTGAAGAGGGCGGTCACAGACAGATGGAGCGTGAAAGATGGAATCTGTCTTCATTCCTAGAAGATAGAATCTGTCTTTAATCATGTGATACTGGCTTTGAAGAGGGCAGTCACAGATAGATGGCGTATGGAAGATGGAATCTGTCTTCATTCCTGGAAGATGGGATCTGTCTTCATACGTGGAAGGTGGAATCTGTCTTCAATCCTGTGATACTAGCTTTGAGGAAGGAAGTCACAGACAGATGGAGCATAGAAGATGGGAATCTGTCTTCATTCCTGTGATACTGGTTTTGAAGAGGGAAGTCACAGACAGATGGAGCATGGAAGATGGAATCTGTCTTAATTCCTGTGATACTGGCTTTGAAGAGGGAAGTCACAGACAGATGGCACATGGAAGGTAGAATCTGTCTTCAATCCTGTGATACTGGCTTTGAAGAGGGAAGTCACAGACAGATGGCGCATGGGAGAGGAATCTGTCTTCATTCGTGGAAGATGGAATCTGTCTTCATTCCTGTGATACTGGCTTTGAAGAGGGCGGTCACAGACAGATGAAGCATGGAGATGGAATCTGTCTTCATTCCTGTGATACTGGCTTTGAAGAGGGCAGTCACAGACAGATGGTGCATGGAAGATGGAATCTGTCTTCATTCCTGTGATACTGGCTTTGAAGAGGGCAGTCACAGACAGATGGCGCATGGAAGATGGAATATGTCTTCATTCCTGTGATATTGGCTTTGAAGAGGGCAGTCACAGACAGATGGCGCATGGAAGATGGAATCTGTCTTCATTGCTGCGATGCCTGGCGTCGTTCTTGGCCACACATAACCATTTCTTGTCAAAATATATACTATTGCACATTTAACTCAAACCTGGACAGTTTTATACTTGATATACCCACAGCTAGAAAGACATAGAGATAGAACGGGAGAGAGGGGGGGGGAGAGAAAAAGGGGCGGGTAATTAGGCCTGTCAGCAATGACAATTAGTGCACACTTCGTGTCCATGTCTTCGATGTCCATGGCCACTTCTGCCGGATGAAGGCGTGAGGCGGCACATCTAGAATGCGGGATCAGCGACTAGAGAGAAGAGAGGGGAGGAGAGAGAGAGAGAGAGAGAGAGAGAGAGAGAGAGAGAGAGAGAGACGAGAGAGAGAGAGAGAGAGAGAGAGAGAGAGAGAGAGAATGTTGTTTATTGCCCAGGTAAACCACAAAGGACCATAACAGGGCCATCACCCGTTGAAATCAACTCTCAAAATGGATTTTAAGAAACACATACACACAGCATTAAAATACATTTTCTAGCAACACAAGGGAATTTCGTTAAAATCTTAGTTCCGTAAAATCTTAGATCAGTTGAAAACTGTTGATCTCTTTCAGAAACTGAAACATCACATCAGGTGGGATATCTCTTAACAAGGTGTTCATGGAGTCTGCTGTAAAGTGTTTTATGTCTCACATCATGTAAGTCCAAACATTCTATAAGAGCATGTTTCACTGTGAGTAGCACATGACATGGAATGCACCACGGAGCTTCTTCACCTTTTAGAAGAAAAGAATGGGTGTAAAACGAGTGGCATGTGTGCAAACGGCACAGGACTGTCTCTTCTTTACGGCCGCCCGTGGAAACATGGTAAAAACCTCTTTCAGGATTGGACGGATTTGGACAAGCTCGTGATTTGTCTACGAGTTCCACTCCTCTTGGCAGAGGTCTTTCACAGAAGCAAGAGCTTTGGGTTTCAGATCGGTATGAGGGATAGACATTCTTTGCAATTTGATCAACATCTCATTGCCTCGAATGCCGAATTGACCGGGACCCAAGCAAAAACTTATGTTTTTCTTCTTCTTCGTTGTCTAGAGCCGGGCCAAATTGGCGTTGAAGGCTCTGCTGTTTAGTTGAGTGCCAGCTGGTTGGATGTTTTTTTCGGTAAAACAGTATCAAAACTATATACATGTACAAATCTAGTGTGGATTTCCACTAGTGGCTAGCCTTGGGGGGCTGCAGGTCACTGGAGCTGCAGCACAAGCGGCTGAAGAATGCCACTACTGTTGGAGCTGTAGTGGTCTCGCTAGAAGGTTTATTCTACTCCCTCACTGTTCGGGGGATGAAGGAGTTGTGTAGAGCTGGGTGTTTTGAGTGCTCCTGGAAGATGCGAGCACTATTCCTGCCACAGGCCCTGGAATGAGAAGGACGGTAGAGCATGGAGGGTAGAAATCTACGTTGTATCCAATCCATGTTGTATCCATCAGATTTCAGAAAGATGTACAGTTCGAACAATTTTAGCGGTACAGCCAGTAGTGGCCCCCAAAGTGTAAACGGAGTCGGACAGAATGAGGAAATCTTTGTTTTGATTTAGACACGATTTCAAGAGCCAGGACCAAGGCTCAGCAGGGTAGATGGAGCTGTCAGTGGGAATGTGGTTAGAACATCTCAGAGAGGGAGCTGTCAGTGAGAATGTGGTTAGAACATCTCAGAGAGGGGGCTGTCAGTGGGAATGTGGTTAGAACATCTCAGAGAGGGAGCTGTCAGTGGGAATGTGGTTAGAACATCTCAGAGAGGGAGCTGTCAGTGGGAATGTGGTTAGAACATCTCAGAGATGGAGCTGTCAGTGGGAACGTGGTTAGAACATCTCAGAGAGGGAGCTGTCAGTGAGAAAGTGGTTAGAACATCTCAGAGAGGGAGCTGTCAGTGAGAATGTGGTTAGAACATCTCAGAGAGGGAGCTGTCAGTGGGAATGTGGTTAGAACATCTCAGAGAGGGAGCTGTCAGTGGGAATGTGGTTAGAACATCTCAGAGAGGGAGCTGTCAGTGGGAATGTGGTTAGAACATCTCAGGAGGGAGCTGTCAGTGGGAATGTGGTTAGAACATCTCAGAGAGGGAGCTGTTGCAAAACACGCAGTGTAGGCAACCTTCTCTTCAGATTTGGAGCCAGTAGTAAATAGTGTATGGAAAAATGGAAATTTGCATCAAATTTCGGCAAAAAAGAATTACCTGTATGCTAAAGAGTTGGCGGAGTCTTTGTGATACAACGCCAAATGAAAGAAGACCTCTAGGGTGAGGAAAGTTCATGGTAGGTCGTAAGGAAACTTAAGACAAATCACACACGACTCCAAGGTCTATGTCTACACTCTTCAATGAAAAAGAATACAAAATCTCAGGGGTGAAATAGAACTGGAGTGATTTTTATAAATAAGAATATCAGAAGAAAAAAAAACAGAAAAAAACACACACTTATCATCGAGGTTTGAAGGTTCAGAAACGAGTTTCAAACAATGGGTCATAGAAAATTTCAGGGGATGGTTGGAGAAGCTCTCCTGCCTCAGCATACAGACTGTAAAGACGGTTGGTGTGGAATGCACCCAGACAGAGTGGAAGCCTTTGATGGTGGATGGGATCTAGAGGTTTCAAGTTGGAAGATCAAGCAGAACTGTAGACCACACTCCAACAGCCCAGTGTCGAGCGATCAGATCACGCAGGGGGAACTGATTGATGCACCTGGATCAGTGTGTACCTAGAAGAGGTCCGAGCCAAGATGATTAGTTGAGAGCACCTGCCAACTCCATCACCAGGAACTTCTTCTCCTCGATCACAGGTCGCACCGCACGGCAAACGCGGTGAATCTTAAGAACACAGAGAAAAGAATAATGTGGAAAAGAAGGCTTGATGGGGAGGAGATAGAAGAGGTCCATTACGACAGGCAGAAGATAGAATAGGAAAAAGGCGGGTTGCTATTTGTCAGGGACCTCACCCTTAACCTTGTCTGACATGGGAGACCCTACCACGGGCATCAACTCCTACCACGTTGTGCATAGGCCAGTCAGGATTTAGGCTATACTGGCCTAGAATCGTTTTACAAGACAAGCCGTCCATCCTAGTACTGATGCCCCCTGTCAGCAGAATCTCAGGATCGCTGGATCACACAAGGCCTCCGATCACGGCAAGGTCGGAACCTCCGGAGGTTGTTTGAGGGGGCAATGCAAACAGGTCTTTATTTTGCGGGCTAATTGCCAGTGTCCTGGCAAGTTCGATCAACACAGACACCAAGGTGTGACTGTATATAGGTGGCCGGAATGGTGTACGTAATACATTTTAACGGCACAGAAGATGAGAAAAATTAAATTCTGCGGGTTTTTTTTTTTTTTTTTTTTTTTGTTCGTTTTTTTTGTTTTGTTTTGTTTTGTTTTGTTTTGTTTTTTGTCATCTGTAACACGGTTTCAGACTAAAATGGATAGAAACAAACTAATCTTTAGTATAATCATGAAAGGAAACGTGTTTAAATATCAATAAATGTGGTACATAATCATGTTAGTATTATCATTAATTCCATTTTGAGATGTTTTTTTAAGGCAATCTTACTGAGTGAAAGAGTTTTTTTTTCAATGGTCGAGAACTACTGAAGTTTCCAGAAGAAGTTCGTTGATTGTCATCGCACACTGATTCGAGACGTCAGCAGTCCCGGGGAACACATTTAGCGGCTATTCATGCTCGCCAAGCACAGAACTGATGGACCTTTTAGTCTACTGGACAGGGTGAACCCTCCTACCTTATTATAGCTATTCTGCTTAAAGCCTTCGTGGCCTAAACCTTTCAGTACGCCCTCACTCGCACCCTCCCCCCCATCCCCAACTTCCCTCACTCCGCACCCCCCCTCACCCCCCTCCCCCCCCCCCCCCCCCCCCCACCCCCCCCCCCCCCCCACACCCCCCCCCCCCCCCCCCCACCCCCCCCCCCCCCCCCCCCCCCCCCCCCCCCCCCCCCCCCCCCCTCCTGCCTGCTCCTCTTCTTTCTTCACTAATTCTCCTTACCCTCTCCCACTTCATTCATGCTGCGGCAGAGCAGGCAGGGAGAAACAGACAGGCCGCCGACATATGAAGGAGACAGCGCCCTACGGTGAGGAAACAGCTGTTGGCACGTGACACGTCATCCCAGTCGGTTCTTCGGTGAGTCTGTCCATCAAAATGACGTCACTTCGCGTGCTGGTATGATGTATGACTGCACGGTTCTTGTGGAATCATTTTTGCTCCGCGACAACGCTATTTCTAAAATGCTGTTTGTTTGTTTTTTTTAGCTTTCGGTATGTTTGGCATGTACACTGACTGCGAAATAAATGAATACATAAATCAGTACCTCCGTTAGGGTTAAGTAAGTGCGCAGCTGAATTTGTGTGTAACACTGCAAGGCGCTTTGAGTGAATTCGTTTTAAGATAACGCACCCAACAAATGGTTTCCAGTGTTATTGTTCTATCATGAATCAATCTATAGGTCGATCGATCAATCAATCAATCAATAGACATATAAATAGGAACAAACAAATAACCAAAAAGAGGTAAGATGTTACTTTCTTCTTTCTTGCACAGTGTTTTACATTTTGCTTGTGTGTGTGTGTGTGTGTGTGTGTGTGTGTGTGTGTGTGTGTGTGTGTGTGTGTGTGTGTGTGTGTGTGTGTGAGAGTAGAGAGAGAGGAGAAGTCAAGTCAAGTCAAAATTATCTTTATGGAGGGTTAAAGAATAAGTTTTCCAGCTTTTTTACATCCTGCCCTCATAAACAAGAAAGGAAACTAATTCAACATATAACCACAAGCTCAAAAACCATTTTAAAAGCACACAATTTCTATCATGCAAATGCATAACTCTCATATGAAATATGAAACAATAATCAAACCATTGTTGGAACTTCAAGTTTAAGCAGAGGAGAGAGAGAGAGAGAGAGAGAGAGAGAGAGGAGAGAGACGAGAGAGAGAGAGAGAGAGAGAGAGAGATGGGGATAAGAGAATCGTATTGATGGAAATGACTTCAACTTATGCGCAGAGTTTCCATCAGAGGCATTTTTAGCGCTCTTTTAAATGTAGGTTTTGAGGGACATGATTTTGTGGAGGAAGGCAGATTATTCCATGCGGTCCCTCCAGAGTACAGAAAATTTGATTTATAAAGATTACATCGAGGTCTGAGAAGAGACAGTTTATGAGTATGTCTGTAACTATTGAAGACAAAGCTTTCAAAGATTATCTTTGGGGCTGATCCATTCATTACATTGTACATGCACAAGCATTTGTTGAAATAAGTCTGTCTTTAAATGGAAGAATATTTAAAGTTTTGTAATCACTCTTTGTCAAGGTATTGGATTTCAGCTGAATTAATTTAATGGCCCTTTTATGCAGACGACTTACTAGTTTCAGATTAGTTTCACTGCATTATCCCATAGCGTGGATGTGTAATTGATAAGAGAAAGAATGTGCGCATGAAAGTATATCTTCTGGAGTGAAGATTTAGACTTTTTTATCTTTGAAAGTTGATATATTCTCTTAGAAATATGTTTTCCAAGATCCGCAATGTGATAAGACCAAGATAAATCGTTGTCAATGATAACACATAAAACTTTATGGGATGTAACCTCTTCAATCTTTTGTCCTTGGTCATGTAATGGCGTAAATGAGGATGTCATTTTCTGTCGGTTCTGGCGTGTTATGACATACATGCATTTGGTTTTACTAGCATTGAAGGACATATGATTCATTTCTGTCCATGTAATTAGCTTGTTGATAGTTTTCTGCGGGTTATTTACCAGTTCAGTTGGGTTACTACTGCGAGATTGTAATGAGGTATCATCAGCAAACATTTCACAACAACATTCTATAAACAATGGTAAGTCGTTTATATAAATAGAAAAGAGTAGGGGCCCGAATACTGACCC
>CM031608.1:42279061-42309061 GCA_018398815.1 Conus ventricosus | reverse complement strand
AGAACAAACATGTTGTAAAGAGATTGTACATGTGTACATGTCTTTAGTTCTACCATAGGGGAAAAACAGCAACAACAGAACCTCCAGCGATAATGTTATAAATAGCGGGAGGCAGCAAATCATAGCCTGGAACAACTTTCAATCAGGTACATCAAAGTGGCATTTACTGGATGCAGTGAGTGAACTGAACGGCACAGAGTAGCTTCCTGAATGAGGAAATTAAAAACAGAAATCACCACAAACGGTAGCTTGAGACCGGATACAGTACTATAATCCCCTTCACCAAAACAAAATATCCTGGTCATTCAAATCAGACTTGGGAAAGCGTACATATTTAAGACTGAGAACTACCGTGGCCTATCCAGCAGCTTCAAAGAGTTTGGCTTCGAAGCCAATCCTTGCCATAGTGGCTGGAGCAAGCTTAAATTTTTTTTTTTAACCAGCCTGGGATCCCATGAATCATCATCGATGTCTTGTAAGATGAGAATCAGTCCTAAATACAATGGCAGCAGCGGCTGATGAAAGTTTCAGCTTGATCTGGGTGAGCGAAAAAACCTCTGAGAATCATAACCCATGTTTGCCAGCTGACAGCCAGAGAATGGTGGAGACATCCACCCACAGAGTGATTTAGGCAGACATCCGCCCACACAGTGATTTAGGCAGACATCCGCCCACAGAGTGATTTAGGCAGACATCTGCCCACACAGTGATTTAGGCAGACATCCGCGACAGAGTGATTTAGGCAGACATCCGCCCACACAATGATTTAGGCAGACATCCGCCCACAGAGTGATTTAGGCAGACATTTGCCACACCAACCCCCCCCACAAGTGATTTAGGCAGACATCCGCCACACAGTGATTTAGGCAGACATCCGCCCACACAGTGATTTCGGCAGAATCCGCCCACAGAGTGATTTAGGCAGATATCCGCCCACACAGTGATTTAGGCAGACAACCGCCCACACAGTGATTTAGGCAGACATCCGCCCACACAGTGATTTAGGCAGACAACCGCCCACAAAGTGATTTAGGCAGACAACCGCCCACACAGTGATTTAGGCAGACATCCGCCCACACAGTGATTTAGGCAGACATCCGCCCACACAGTGATTTAGGCAGATAAACACCCACACAGCGATTTAGGCAGACAACCGCCCACACAGTGATGTCGGCAGACATCCGCCCACACAGTGATTTAGGCAGATAACCACCCACAGAGTGATTTAGCAGACAACCGCCCACACAGTGATTTAGGAAGACATCCGCCGACAGAGTGATTTAGGCAGACATCCGCCCACACAGTGATTTAGGCAGACATCCGCCCACACAGTGATTTAGGCAGACAACCGCCCACACAGTGATTTATGCAGACATCCGCCCACACAGTGATTTAGGCAGACAACCGCCCACACAGTGATTTAGGCAGACAACCGCCCACACAGTGATTTAGGCAGATCACTATTCAACCGCCCACACAGTGATTTAGGCAGACATCCGCCCACACAGTGATGTAGGCAGACATCCGCCCACAGAGTGATTTAGGCTCGCGGCCATCAGGCCAGTCAGGAGGTGCACGTAAAAGGAAACAAACTTGACAGCGGATCCTGTCCTGTATGCGGCCTGGCCCCCTTGAAGGGAAACATTTTATACTCCGGAACATTTGCATAACAGAGAGAGAGAGAGAGAGAGAGAGAGAGAGAGGAGAGAGAGAGAGAGAGAGAGAGAGGGGATGTTCTTTACCTTCTGCGATCTATCTCGTCATATGGTTTCTTCATCACACACACACACACACACACACACACACACACACACACACACACACACACACACACACACACACACTAATATTTTGTACAGTTGTTTGTTTTTACTTTTGATGTTTTTTCTTTTTTTTTTTTTTTTAACAGGTTAATTCTTACTTAGAGTTTCTCCTCATCAGTCATACACGCGCACACGCACACGCACGCACGCGGGCGCGCACTCACGTACGCACGTTGCACGCACACACGTACGCACGTTGCACGCATACACTCAACACACACACACACACACACACACACACACACACAACCACACACAACACACACACACACACACACACACACACACACACACACACACACACTACTCATTGATCTTGTGATACTAGGGAATCTAGGTCTTCTCCATACAGCAATCGTTTTAATGCTGTTCCATGTTAAAACAGCCTATCGCTGAAACGCTCTTTCTTCATCCGTCTTGCTTGGGAATACCCACGGGCATTATCTGTAGTTTTGGGAAGGACTGCTTCTAATTTAGTAGTCAGTAAAAAAAAAATCCAGAATGAGCATGTGCGTTGCTTCAAACTCGCACGTGAGACTCGTTTAATCAATCTGGTGGACTTTCTCCATTTCACGTGCAATTTTTAAGAATGGTATGTATCGATCTAAAAAGAAATATAATGTTTTATACGAACAAAATAACGACATTTACAGAAATGACTAAAACAAATCCATTTTGCTGGTGGATTTTGCTTGCAATGACTTCCTTGGTTTTTCGCCTTTTTCAGTGATAAATGGCTGGTTTTGGTGCAATGTTTCTTTCTGTTTTGTTGATTCCTTCTGTGTAGGCATTGAATAATTAATGACAGAAACGTAACTTCCAAGTGTGATCAATTATTTTTCTTATTCTCTCTACGTGGTATCTGCTTGGGCCGTACTTTGTCCTTTCCTTTGTTTCTATCTTGGTTTATTGTTCCTAAGTTTTCTGCTTTCCTCCGTTTTTTTTAAACATATTTTCTCGTCGATTGTCTATTTCTCCACATATCTTATTTTCCTTTTCTCCTTCGGAGTCTTTCTTTCTGCTACTCTTGTTTTCTTTCTTTCTTTCTTTTTGTACTGCTCATTTTTTCGCTTTGTCTATTGCTTGCTCAGTATTGTAAAAAAAAAAAAAAAAAAAAAAAAGAACAGCCCTGTTATCAACAGCGAGTGTTTTAAGCAGAATATTATTTATTGGTAAAAACAAAACGATAACCACTGAGCAGCAAGGAAGGCAGCAGCACAGCATATCAACGATAACAACAAAAAGAAAAATGACAGAAAACATTTGAAGGAAATGAAGAAGCGGAGTGGAGGGAGGGGAAGGGGGGGGGGGGGGGGGCTGAAAAGCTAAGAATTGCACGCAGAGCGAAGGAAAAATAGAAAGAAGGAAACAAAACAAGTTTAATGGATAGACAAAACAGACAGGGACAGACAGACAAACATCGACAGACAGAGTAGAGCAGACAAACAAGACGATGACAGACAGACAGAGGATCGATCGAACAGAACAGGTCAGTAGAGCTACGAAAAGAGGTGCGTAAGATCGATGACAGACAGACAGACAGACATACGACACACACACACACACACACACACACCACACACACACACCACACACACACACACACACACACACAATCATACACACAGACATACAGACACAGACAGACACAGACAGACAGACAGACAGACACACACACACACAAACATACACACACACACACACACTCATACACACAGACATACAGACACAGACAGGACAGACAGACAGAGAACAGACAGACACACACACACACACACACACACACACACACACCACACACACACACACACGCACACACACACCGCACACACACACGCACACAATGACTAGTCAGAGAACAGACAGACAGACAGACAGACAGACACCTTTACGACATAAAACAACACCAGCAAAGCTGTGCCAGCCCGTATCTCGACCGAAACATTTGGCATCCATCTCCCGCCGCACTCTGTGCCCACTAAAATCGGGGAAGAAATTGGGAGAAAGCCCGGGCCATTAAAGGCCGCCATCTCTCCAACACGACTTCCGGTTCGGAGCGCCTGGATGATCCTTAATCTGAGCCGGACTAAAAGCCAGAACCCTGGCAAGGGTCGTAATGCTTGTTATGGTCTCTTGGCTGAAGCCATCTAACAACAACAACAAACAAAAAAAAAAACAAAAACAAAAAAAAAAAGAAAAAAAAAGAAAAAAAAAGAAGAAGAAGAAGAAGAAAAAGAAGCAGGCGAGAGGGAAGTTTGAAAACTTCTCCTTCTTTGTCTTTCCCTGCCTCCTCCTCTCTTCCTCCTCCTCTTTCTTTCTTTCTCTTCCTCCTTTTACAGAATACAGGAGAGAGAGAGAGAGAGAGAGAGAGGGGAGAGAGAGAGAGAGAGAGAGAGGAGAGAGAGAGAGAAAAGAGAGGGGAGAGAGGGGAGAGAAAAGAGAATTTACGTCTTTTTAACGAATGTACATACAAAGCATAAAATTGTGAATGCAGAAACGAAGTATGCGCAGTTATAGAGAACAATCTGCTGACAGGTGTCTCTTACGTCTCAATGCAGTAACATTTCTTCTGCATTATGGTGGTAACAGACACACACCTACTTGCTCATTTAAAACTTAATAGAAATATATGCATACATGTCCACAGCTACAATGGTTTTTATGGATGATTGGTCAAGCCATGTCGAACTAACATATCCTAGCCGTAAGCTGCTGAACATTGATGGAATATTGCATTTCAACATCACTGGCAGTTAAACATAATTCACACAACACACTGCTGTCAGAAGCAGCATTATATTGTTGACGTTGTTCTGCTATATTTCATATTCCAAATATAAAGGTCATCATTTTATCTTTTGATATGTTGATGTGAAGCAAACGATAACCTGTATTTTACAATTTTAGGATGATCTCAAATGTTGTCTATTACAAAATTCGATTTTATTCATGCTGCATATAGCCCAACCAACCACAAACAGTTATATCAGGGCTGTCACCTCGTTTAAGTCAATTCTTCAAACAGAGTTTAAAAATAAACACGTACATACACAGCTAATCAAAACAGATTTTCTGAAACACACCGGACATTTGATAAATCTTTCTTCAGTAAAAATCTAAGATCATGTAAAAGATGTTTCGTCTCTTTCAGAAACTAAAAAATCGGATCAGGTGGACGTCTCTGAAGAGGATTTTCATGCAGTCTGCCGTAAAGTATTTGTGTCTGACGTAATGTGTGTCCCAAACTCAGTAACATGCTTTATAGTGAGTGGTGCATCACATGCAATTCACCATGGATCTTCTTCACCTTTTAGAAGATACGAGTGGGTGTAAAATGAGTTGTTTGTGTGCTATCTGCAAATAACTGTTTCTTCTGTACGGCTACCAGTAGCACACGGTAGACACTTTTTTTTTAAGGTGTGGATGAATTTGGAAGAGTTTTTTTCTTCTCATCCGCCTGCGAGTCCCATTCCTCTCGCCAAAGTTTGAACTTTTGGTTTGAGATCGGTATAAGGAGTAGGAACTCTAATCAACTCTTTCTTTGAGCCATTCTTGGCAATCGATCAACCGCTTCATTACTTCGAATTTGAACATGAAAAGGAACCAAACAAAAACCCAATGTCGTAACCATCGGGTTTCAGAGCGGCGTACAGTTCAAACAAATTCAGCTGCAAATGGTGTTTGAGGTTGCGGCCAGCAATGGCCACCGCACCAGAAAAGGAGTGGGAGAGAAGGAAGAAGTCGTCATGCTTTGGTTCAGAGACCAGTTGAAGAGGCCGGGCCAAAGCAGTGAGCTGAGCAGTACGGTCAGGCTGTGTGTGAGAATGTGTTTAGAACATCTCTGAAAGAAATAGCCGTTACGCAATGTGCAGCAAAGGCAAACCCTCTTCCGATATGGAGCCATCAGTGAATATTCGTTGAAAAGATGGACTTTTAGAACACAGTTTAGCAAAAGAAAAGTTTTTTTATACACCAGAGAGCTGGTGGAGCCTTACATAATGAAGCAAGATCAGAGCAGTTTCCGGGGTGAGGAAAGTCTATGGTGGGTTGTCGGAATCACACACGCCTGCAATGTTTGTGTCTGCTCTGTTAGAAAGGGAAAGAATATGAATCCAAGGATGGAATGAAATTGGGTTTGTCTTAAAACTTTTTGAGGAACTTTGGGTAAAATTCACCGTTGTAAGCAGAGTTTTGGGGTCCCGAGTAGAGGTTCTGGAAGATGCTTCAGATGCTGGTAATGAATGTCATCAAGGCCAGGAGCAGAATAACTATAAGTTTGCTAAGCTGATTTAAGTTGGTAATATGAAAACGACAGATTATAGTATTCAGTACTGTTAGAAGAGAAACGTGGCGGGGTAATCAAAAACGGTCACCACGCAATGTTCTCATCCCAGCTGATGCATTTGTACCATAGTGTTTAAATACGTCGGCTGTTCGGATGATCCCTGCAGTCTTTCAGCCAGGGTACAACAACAACAACAACACAACAACAACAGGGAATTTTTCTTTCATTTATTTGCTTTATAAAAAAAAAAGCCAGTTTCTTTCTCGTGGATGAATTTTGTTCAATAGTGAAGGACAACAGATTACCAACAGCTTGTTTATCAGTAATCAGAGCGTCCGCAAGTTTCAGGTGATGAATGGAACGATTAGTGTTTTTCCCTTTAATTTACTTTATAATTTTTCAGACTTTTTCTTCGGTGCTTTCGAAGTCAACTTGGAGCCGTTACTTTTGCTATACCAGTTTACCCACACGGATCCAAAGCCAATCCTGAAACAGTATTTCACACAAGAGTAGCAGAATTACTGCGCCGCCTAGCGAAAGAAGAAACACATGACAAAACAAACAAAAGCGGTTTGATCTATTTTATATTTCCTCAGCAAGGCAAACAACATTCAAGACATGAAAACGAAGGACGAACAGACGGTCACATACTTCTTCGAACTGAGAGCACAAAGGCTACGGAGTGTAACCGAGGCTGAAAGGGAGATAATACGGGTTAACATTATAATGATAATAATAATGATAATATAACTAATAATAATAATGATAATCACACACACACACACACACACACACCACACACACAACACACACACGCACGCACACACACAGGCGATCACACATGCAGTCGAAGGGATTACTGTTTAAAGACATGAAGACTGGTTGCACACTCACACCAGTGGTGTCACTGTGACAAAAACACAGCACAACCACATCCACCCACCCACCACCATTCTGATACACACATGTTTACTTAACTCAGTTATACACCCTATGTCAACATGCCAGCTATTACAGTATTTGTCACCACTTAAATCTGTCAAACTTGTAGCTCAATGCACTGAATTAGTCTTGATCGAGAGGCGTCTATGCGTATCGTAGGTTTTCAGCATTTTCAGCAGTTGCACCGTTCTAAGGTGCGGGTGAACCCAAAGAAGTTCTGTCCTCAACTGCCGAACAAACCAGCTGGGAGCAATCTTGCACTAGCCTCGGAAGCCTGCGCTGTGTTTACATAGGGTGCAGGCACGCTCAGGGCATTCCGTTAAGACGTCAAGGGACATGATTGCTCCTTGGTAGATGCCATTGTGTAATGGCCACTGGAAGTTACAGAGGTAAGACGTCAAGGGACATAATTGCTCCTTGGCAGATGCCATGGTGTAATGGCCACTGGAAGTAACACAACAGCACCTCCACGGTAACGTTCCCATGGGTGTACCAGCCCCTACTTCATGACTGCAGAGCCCACCGGCGTAAAACGCCACCATCAGTAAATTGCCGTGTGCATCCTGCAGCCTTATTCGCTGTTCAGATGACAGGTGAAGACAGTACAACTCCAGACACGGCCAGGCTTTCGCCATGAGGTCTTACGTGCTCTCTGAAGAGAATCCCAGGTCTGTCCCCAGAATCACTGCTTCAGCAATGTCGAATGGAGAGCAAGACCAGGGGAAGCGATCCCGCTGGCACTGAACAGCTGTCTCGTTCAACTTCTAGTGGAGAGGTATTCAAGAACATTAGCAATGCCACTGTTGGGTAGACTGAATCCAGTAACCCCGATTTCTTAAGACCAGAAGCGATTGTAGTGTTCATGTGTACTAGTCTTCGAATACTTGATAGATCCCTTCAAGCTGACAAGTTATCGGCAGCCTGTAAAGAAGATCTTTTCAGTTGTCACCACACACAGCTGGCGTTATCAAAAGGTGGCATATAGTGTCTAGATCTGAAGGGCGGTTAAGAGGCTAAAACAAAATCCAACTTGCATCACAGATAGTTGCAGAAGTAGTTGTCAGTCCGTAAGAGATTAGAAAGCGTGCCAGCTGACACTCTCTTTCCCACTTTCTGCGTCCTTCCTTGCCGCAGACCACAAAGGTGGAATATTTGAATGTCCGTTTTTTTTTTAAACGTTCCATCTTCTTTACAATGCCTCACATGTCAGAAGGTTGTCAATGTTCTGTTTTGGGGGCCCGGGGTAGTTTTTAAGCGTTTTTTGCTGGACGATTCAGGAGGAGCGATTTGAACGACCAGATCATGGTGCAATAGGCCTGGAAAGGTCGGCAACAAGACGGTCACGTGACAGTCACGTGACGGCCACCAATCTTTCTCACGGACTGCGCTTGGCGTGGCAGTTGGAGAAGTCAGCGTGCCAAACTTAGTCATCAACCAAGGAGGAGGCGTTAAGCCTGCCGCCTCTCTAGGAAAAAGAGAAACGCCCTCTAGTGGTCGTATAAAACGCACCGGTTTCAAGAATGCCCGCAATTAAAAACTTCCTTCAGTAGGGCAGTGTAGGAAAGCAGCAGCCCGGCCTCAATCTCACCACCACCCCCCCCCCCCCCCCCACACCCCTTCCCCAACGTGTTGGCAGACTACGTGAAAGAAGTCGACGTTGTGGAGATGAAGAAGAGATTTCTTTGAACTTCTTCCAGGTCCAAACAATCTTTGCCTGCTAATGAAACTGGATGCCAATTAAGAAAAAAACACAGATATAACGAAGCTACAGAATCATTATGATCCTTTGGAGATAAGAAATGGACACAGCGATAGATTGAATAGATAGCCTGTGATAAACGCGTCCTCTGCAACACGGATGTAATTACATTTCCTTGGAATAACCGGGGTCTGCATTCAGATTTTGAGCAGCTACAACCTCTCTGTGAAAACGTAAAGCCAACAGAAGTAGCTCTCCAGGAACACAATGACTGTGCAAGGGAGCTAACCCATCATGGTTATGACCTACTTTCCAATGCCGCAAAACCTACTGCATGTTGAATACCTGGAAGTCTTTGTTAGTCATCATTCTCACTACTTTTGTTCCAGTTTTAACTGGAACAATAATCCCTGCAAAACAAGATCTGTGTGTTTGTTTGTATTGACAGTCCTCTAGATCTGTCGCGTCGGTCCACAAATTCTAGTAGGCCTGACTGAAAATCTTCCTCGATTTTTCTTTGCTTCTTTAACTGCCAGCAAAGGTAAGCAAAGGAGAAACAGGAAGGAAAAAGCAAAGAGAGGGAAGTAAATAGAGATTAAAGAAAGGACAAGGCAAAGAAGGGAAACAAACAGAGATTAAAGAAAGAACAAGGCAAAGAGAGGGAAACAAACAGAGATTAAAGAAAGAACAAGGCAAAGAGAGGGAAACAAACAGAGATTAAAGAAAGTACAAGGCAAAGAGAGGGAAACAGAGATTAAAAAGAACAAGGCAAAGAGATGGAAGGAAACAGAGATTAAACAAAGGACAAGGCAAAGAGAGGGAAGGACATAGCGATTAAAGAAAGTACAAGGCAAAGAGAGGAAAGCAAATAGAGATTAAAGAAAGGACAAGACAAAGAGACGGAAACAAACAGAGATTAAAGAAAGTACAAGGCAAAGAGAGGGAAACAAACAGAGATGAAAAAGGACAAGGCAAAGAGAGGGAAACAAACAGAGATGAAAAAAGGACAAGGCAAAGAGAGGGAAACAAACAGAGATTGTAGAAAGAACATGGCAAAGGAAGGAAGTAAATAAATATCAAAGAAAGGAGAAAGCAAAGAGAGGAAGCAAACAGAGATTAAAGAAAGGAGACAGCAAAGACAGGGAAGCAGAGACAGAGCAAAGGAAGATAAGGCAAGAGAGGGAAGCAATAGAGATTACAGAAAGGACAAGGCAAAGAGAGGGAAGTAAATACATATCAAAGAAAGGAGAAAGCAAAGAGGGAAGGAAGCAGAGATTAAAGAAAGGAGACAGCAAAGACAGGGAAGCAAAGAGAGATCAAAGGGAAGATAAGGCAAAGAGAGGGAAGCAAATAGAGATTAAAGAAAGGAGAAAGCAAAGAGAGGGAGGGTTGGCAAAGGAAGGAATGGGAACTGCAAATAGAGGAAATGAAAATGAAAATGATGGGCAGATAACTTCGACTAGGAAGGGGCAGTGAGTTAAAACTTCTATTCAGAGCTGTAGATGGGGGCGATGCAGGTGGGGGGTGGGGGGTGGGGGGGGGGGTGGTAGGTGAGCTGGAGAAAATGATATTGTAATAATTTTCCCAATTAAGAACGCTTGGGGAAGAGTTGCTATGCCGAGCGGGTGGAAGGGGAGAGGGAGGGGAGGGGTATGCAGTGCCTGATGCGCTCACTTTTTCTGCCATGATTTTTCGGGTGATGTTTTTCTATGGCTTTTCTTTAACCAGACTATGCTCCAAAGGGCTTTCAAATGTGCGACAGCTGTGATCATGTTTGTGTACGTTGTTTTCAGTACTGCCCCAAGGATATGCAAGCAAAAGCAGTTCAACTGAAATGTTGTAGCGCAATCAGATGCCACAAATGTAGACCGTGCTCAGCAACAGTACCGATGTGATTTCGGAACAGGGATTTTCGATTTGTATCTATTTTGAGCACCTATGCCACCGTTTGAGGGTTACTGTTGTTCGAGAAAGATCTTTCACTCTTCAGTGGCTTTGGAAATAATTATCCTGCGTTTGGTTCTGCGAAATAAAAATCGTCAATTCTAAGCTTTTACGACGAAGCAAGAACAGACTGGCTGCTGCAGATGATTAATTTTGTTCCTCAATGATTTAAAGGATGCAGAGTATAACTTTACGTTGATGAAGTAAGGGACGTGATGCACGTGCGCCTGTCTCGATTTCAGTCATTGAGTATGTTCAAGTGCTGCTGAACCCTGTTGAACGTTACGTAATGCCTCTTATGCACAGATCGTCTGCCAGTTTTCCTCTTGGCATTTTTCCATGACAATTAAAAAAAAACCTTAATGCATTTTGAAGGTGCCTTCAGACGTGCACCAAGTTTTATTGTCTTTGTTTTCAATGTTGTTATTTATCTACAATTAAGACCATGTTTTTGGTGTTTTTCCATTCATATGTATATAAAAGCAGTTAAAACTGTATTCTTTTCAGAAGCTCAAGTGTATGTTTTATAGCACATAGGCACGTAATTTTGAAATAGTGGTTTTTCAATTTTTATTTACTTTGAGAACCTATTTCACATTTTTGGGTTCCAGTTTTTGAAAAATGACCTTTTCCTATGAATGTTCTTTTAACGCAAAAAGTAGGAGGAAAAGGGCAAAAACATAACAAGAAGTGGTAAAATAAAAGAGTCTACCCATAGCACACTTGATTCTAAATAGGAACCGGTTGGGGCTGGAAATCGTCACCATTCAATACCCGTGATGAGAATTGAACCAACGACCTGTCAGTCAGCAAGTCCGCGTCTCTAACCACTGTTCTACAATGGCTGGTTACCTAAGGAGCCTGTGGGTGGGGATGTGTGTGTGTGTGTGTGTGTGGGGTGGGGGGGGGGGGGGGGGGGGGGGAGGGGGGGGGGGGGGGGAGGGGGGGGGGGGGGAGGAGAGATTGGATGCACAGACTACTGGGCCATGTGAAATTCACCAAACAGGAATTGGATGATGATGGAATCGATGGCACCAGTGGTGGTGAGACTGATGGCCTCTCAGTTCAAGGTTTGCATGTTCGAATCCCCGCAGTGCCTAATGGGTGAAGGGTTGCTCTGGTATACCGGGTCAACGTCTGTGCAGGGAGGCCTCCTCTGTGTGTGTGTGTGTGTACGCATACAAGAGATCAGATTCTAAAACAATACATGTCAGCATCTTGCACGCCGATTATTTCGGACTGTCTGAAACTACCCAACAGTCATCCCAGTCTATCTTCATCCATACTGATCAAACATCCGAATACATTTATTTCATCATCAAGCAATCATTCCTGTCCATTTACACCCACATCTGTCAAACTTTCCCAGCCATGTATGGTATGTCCCCATGCAACGATCACCACAATCATCTCCATCCCATCTGCCAGACATCCCTTTCCATCTCTCATCATTTTTATTATCCCGATCCCTCTCCATCTCAACGGCCAAACATAACTATCCATCTGTATCCTCGTTCCACAATTGTCCCCATCCATTCTCCATCCCATCTGCCAAACATTCTAATCCATCTTTATCCTCATTCAACAATTGTCCCCACCCATCTCCATTCCATCGGCCAAACATTCCAGTCCATCTTTATCCTAATTCAACAATTATCCCCATCCATCTCCATCCCATCTGCCAAACATAACTATCCAAATTCTCCTCATTCAACAATTATCCCCATCCATCTCCATTGCCATCTGCCAAACATAACTGTCCATCTTTATCCTCATTCCACAATTATCCCCATCCATCTCCATCGCCATCTGCCGAACATAACTATTCATCTTTATCCTCATTCAACAATCATCCCCATCCATCTCCATCGCCATCCGCCAAACATTCGAATCCATCTCTGTCCTTCCCAATGCTCCATACCTCCCCCCCCCCCCCCTTCCCCAGCCTCCCCCAACCTCCCCAACCACCAAACAACCCTCACTGTAAGTTGCTCTGTGTTGAAGGGTCAAACACTATCAGCACTCTGATCGTTATGACTGACGATAGTGTGTCTGGTATTCTCCTCACACGCCCCACCGTCGAGGGCTGTCTCATTCATTAGGGTGCATCAGCACTAGAGAGGTCGCGATTTCAGCCGTGAGAAGCGGTGTGGTGGGGTGTTAGTCATGTCTGTGACGTCACTGCCCGACCACGGCGCACACACGCACGCGAGGTTGAAGCGATCGCGAAAATTTTCCGCTCGCCGGTGGTGAGATGGCTGATTTACCAAGCAGTTGTTTCCCTTTATGTCCCTTCGTTTCGCAGTATCGCCCCTTTTCAAAGCCGGGAAAATCCAAAGACAACTTCACTTTCTCGAAAAGGTAAGCAATTTGTATCTTCTGTAGTTTTATTAAGACAACCAATCATTACTCCACTAACCACTACACCCAAATCAGTTACCCAAAAGTTAACTAAGCACTGTACATGTAGATCATCCAGTCAGTTTCACATCGGCAGAATAGAAGTCTACTTTCAGTTTTACCCAAGCCAGAGGGGAACGTAATGTACTAGATCTAACCTAAAAGTTTCCACTCTGGAAGCAGCGCTACGAGAACAAGGACAATCGACCACGCTGAACGGAAGGGTGTTAGATCTACTAGATCATATGGAGCAAAACGGCGCACTGTCATGAACGTAGGCCTACACTGCAGACGAACGCACACATGTGACAACAACAGAACAACCTCACCAAGAAACGTAATAATCACACACACATCATTCACATCAGCAACACCTTGCAGCATTGCCAGCATGAAGATCTGTACACTTGTTACGACTCAGAAAGCATGCTGAGAGCAAGAATCGAAACCACAACAAAAGTCAACAGAGACTGTGACAGGCATCTGCACCAACATGAATCACACGACAGAATCTGACATTTTCAACACAAATCAGAACCCACATGTAGTGTATGAAGGTTTGATATCCAAACTGACAATGTAAACTAAACTATTTGACGTAAAATATGGCTGAAATATACTCACGAAGTTGGTCTAATTTCCGTGGTGAAAACGCGCAAAAGCACGACGATTTTCTGCTGTGCTCGTGGCGAATGGTGGTGCTAAAAATGCACGCATGCGCACAGCCTTCACAAAGTGGGTCAAGTTAAAAATAGAGGGGAACCCCCACCACGGTCTCACGATCTTCGTGGATCGCGACCTCTCTAGTGTCTCTGACTGGCAGTCATCTAACAGCGTGTTCAGTGATGTCGGTATCTGGCCACTCGCCATTCCTCCCTGTCTTCTACACTGTGCAGGTGCCCGGAACCGGGCCGACCGAGGATGTAGGTACAGTTCGGCAACACGTGCTGAAGCTTGGAGAAGGCACTAGCCTCCTTCAGGTTAGACAGAAGGCACTAGTCTCCTTCAGGTTAGACAGAAGGCACTAGTCTCTTTCAGGTCAAGGAGAAGGCACTAGTCTCCTTCAGGTTAGACAGAAGGCACTAGTCTCCTTCAGGTTAGACAGAACGCACTGGTCTCCTTCAGGTTAGACAGAAGGCACTAGCCTCTTTCAGGTCAAGGAGAAGGCACTAGTCTCCTTCAGGTTAGACAGAAGGCACTAGTCTCCTTCAGGTTAGACAGAAGGCACTAGCCTCCTTCAGGTTAGACAGAAGGCACTAGCCTCCATCAGGTTAGACAGAAGGCACTAGCCTCCTTCAGGTTAGACAGAAGGCACTAGCCTCCTTCAGGTTAGACAGAAGGTACTAGCCTCCTTCAGGTTAGGCAGAAGGCACTAGACTCCTTCAGGTCAGGGAGAAGGCATGCGTGTGTAAGTGTGTGTAATGTAATGTAAAAGGACATTTAAGAGCGCTTACCTCGTAAGAGCCCAAAGCGCATTTTACAGGAAAAAAAAAACGTGTGTGTGGTGTGTGTGTGTGTGTGTGTGTGTGTGTGTGTGTGTGTGTGTGTGAGAGAGAGAGGGAGAGAGAGAGAGGAGAGATAGACAGACAGACAGACCGACCGACCGACAGACAGACAGTCAGAGACAGACCGAGTTAGACAAACAAAGAGAGAGAGAGAGAGAAGAGAGAGAGAGAGAGAGAGAGAGAGAGAGGGGTGTGTGTGTGTGTGTGTGTGTGTGTGTGTGTGGTGTGTGTGTGATGGTGTGTGCGTGCGTGCGAGCGCAGGCGCGCGTCTGTCAGTTTGTCTGTCTGTCTGTCTGCTCACGTGCTTGTCTTATGCAGCGTAACTTTGTGTGTGTTTACGCACGCGCGCACCTTAGTGTTGATAGATAGGCTGTCAGTGTCTGCACGTTGCGGGAAGATAAACGGCAATGAAAGCACAGGATGGCGGGGTAAGGCCAGAAGCAATGGTGTTCAGTTCAGATCCAAACGCACTGAATGTCTGGCGTGAATGGCCATAAAGCCTGTGGTGAAAGCGCCGATTGGGAAAGCAGAGGAAACGCACCAGACACCCAGAACCTAGTGGGTGGATCAGTTCCAACAGGGAGCAGAGGTTTTTTTTTTTGTATAAGGGATGAACGTCTGCAACAAGACGGAACAACTTCATCAACAATAAACAATAGCAGATGCGACAATGGCGTTAACAGCAACACAAACAAGAACAAAAGCAAGAACAGCAACAGAAAACACACACACACACACACACACACACACACACACGACACACACACACACACACACACACGCACGCACGCACACACAACACACACCCACACGCACACGCAACCCACACACAACACACACACACACAAAGCACGCACGCACGCACGACACACGCACGCACGCACGCACGCACGCCACGCACGCACGCACGCCCCGCACGCACACCACACACACACACACACACCACACACACACGCACGCACGCACGCACGCACACACAGCACACACACACACACACACACACACACACACACTACACACACACACACCCACGCGCGACCACGCACGCCACACACACACACGACACACAACACAACACACACACACACAACACAGAACGCACGCACGACCACACACACACACACACACACACACCGCACTCGACACACACACACACACACACACCACTCACAAACCCCAAACCCAACCCACCAAAATGTGGATGTTGCGTGTTGTAGCAGGCTCCCGCTTTTTATTCTCGTCCACCACCCTTTCCCCTCCACCGTTTTCCTGCCCCTCCCATCATCTTGGCTATTCAGGTTGTTCGTTTGTTAACAGTCAGTCCTGCCTAATGCCCCCCACCCCCGCTCACCCCCTTTCCGACTCCTACTTCAAGTGTCACTTTTTTTTCACGTGAATTTGCAGGACAGGGTGTGGGTTGAAGGTGAGAGAGAGAGAGAGAGAGAGAGAGAGAGAGAGAGAGAGAGAGAGAGAGAGAGGAGAGAGAGAGAGGGAGGGGACTATGGAGGAGGTATGATGGGGACAGAACTTTGCTTTTCTGTAAAGTTTGATGACGAAGTCACAGTTCCTCTCGCCTGTCGTCCAGGTCTTTCGATCAGGGAGCTGCGGGCTTCCCTAGACTGTTAAAACGTCCATCACCGCCCCCCCCCCCCTCCCCCCACCCCCAACCCCCATTTTAGGCAAGAGACGACGACGATGATGATGATGACGATGACGATAATGCCGCTGCTACTGGTATTGATGAAGAGGAGGGCGAGGAGGAGGAGGAGGAGGAGGAGGAGGTAGGCCGCACCTGTATGATGAATCACTAATGAGTGGCGAGACTAAGGGGGAGAGTGAGGGAGAGTGGGTGAGGGTTGGAAGGGGATATGGTTCAGGGGAGGGAGGGGGGAGGGGGGGGGGGGGGGGGGGAGACAGGTGGGTGAGCTCAATACACAGAAACGTTTATGAGGTTGGGGAGGGATGGGCGGGGGAGGGTGGGGGAGGGAAACATAAATGCCAGTAGGAGGTACGTGGTGAGCTGACGACTAGAGAGGAGAGAGAGAAGAGAGAGGGGGGGGGGGGGGACGGAAGGCAAAGAGGGAGACAGAAAGAGAGAGGAAGAGAAGGGGAAATAGGGAAAGAAAGATGAAAAATAGCAGAGAGAGAGAGAGAGGGAGAGAAGAGAGAGGAGAGAGAGAGAAGAGAAGGAGAGAAGAGAGAGAGAGGGAAGGGGAAAATAGCGAAAGAAAGATGAAAAATAGCACAGAGAGAGAGAGAGAGAGAGAGAGAGAGAGAGAGAGAGAGAGAGAGAGAGGAGAGAGAGAGAGAGAGAGAGAGAGAGAAGGGAAATAGGGAAAGAGATAAGAAAATTAAGAGATAAGAAAATTTACAGAGAGAGACTCAAGACTCAAGACTCAAGACTCAAAAACTTTATTACTCAAGGATAGAGATTTTAGGCAGTGCCTATTTTTCCAATCTGTCCTTGCTATTCTACAACATTTAACTAAACAGACTGCACATATTAATAATGACGGAAACAATGAAGAATATAGCAACATTATAATATTAACAATAATAATAGTAATAAGAATAATAATTATAAAATTAAAAAAAATTAAAACAAAAAATTCCATTACAAAATTACACAAACACAACCAGACACGTACGCGCGCGCGCTCACATGCATGCACACGCCCACACATACACGCACGCATGCGCATACCCACATCCACACCCACACACCCACCTACCCACCCACCCACATTTTCATTAGCTAATATAGAGGCAAGCATAAAAGCAGGGCGTTGAGACTATGATCAAAAGGTGAGATTTATTGTTCAAGTAAATGTTTAAGTACTGCTGATTTGAAGGACGGCAGTGATTGACATGTTTTGGCAGACGGAGGAAGAGAGTTCCACACAGATGGACCAAAAAATGCAAAACTAGATTTGAACAAATCAATGCGGACACGTGGTAAAATGTAATTATTTGAATCATATCGTGTTGTTGCCATTTGGATAAACTCAGCAAGATATGTTGGCGAGTGGACGCATAGTTGATGTGAGAAAGGCAATGGGCTTCAAAAAATAATTTCCGGATGTGTGGTTCAACATAATAACTGAGTTTATTGAGTAAAAACAAATTGCGAGCCAACTGTTTGCAAACGTGATTTATATGTGATTGCCATTTAAAGTTCTCATCAATGATCATGCCTAAGACACGGTGTTCGGTAACCTGCTCGATCAAGGTTTCACTCATTTTAGGCTCAACATAAGGTGCTGTCGTTGATGTTTCTGTCTCGATGTTAGGACCATACATTTTGTTTTGTGCGGATTAAGGACCATTCGGTTTTGGTTGCACCATTCTAAGACATCAGTTATACTTTGTTGTAACGATATTTGTACAGACATGATGTTTGTATCACTACAGTGAAGAGAACTATCGTCAGCGAACAGATCACAGATGACATCATTGTGAGATATGTGCATCGGTAGGTCATTTATAAAAATACAGAAGAGAAGAGGTCCAAGGACAGAGCCTTGTGGAACGCCACAGCTCACTATTCCTTCAGAGGAATAAGTACCGTTTAAGTAAACACGCTGGGTCCTGTTTTCAAGATATAACTGAAAGAAGGTGACTACTGCCGGATTTTGAACATATGCAGTCTTTTTTTAAAAAAATAATATTTGTGGCCTACAAGATCAAACGCTTTCTTAAAATCGAGGAAAAACAGTTCCAGTGAGTTTTCTTCGTTGATGGTTGATAGCCATGTATCACAGAGGCGTGTTAAGGCCGTGTGGCATGAGTGATTTCGACGAAAGCCTGACTGAAATGGGTGGAACAGTTTGTGATGTTCCATATGTTTAGTTAGGTGTTTGTGAACATGCATCTCAAGAGGTTTCGATACAACGGATAAAAGAGATATTGGTCTAAAATTGTTTAAATCAGTGAGATCTCTTGATTTGAGTATGGGAATCACTTTTGCTGCCTTTAGACCACATGGGAAGACATTCTGATCAATACACAAATTATAAACATACGTAAGGGTATCAACAATGTAAGGTAGAGCAAGCTTGAGTATAGAAGCATTTAAGTTTTCTGGACCCATTACTTTTTTATTTTTAAGTTTTGAAATTAAGGAACCAACTTCATTAATAGCAAGCAAGGGGATGCTAAATGAATCTCTAGTATTTAATCGTTCTTGACAAAACGATTGAAGAACAGCTGGAGTCTCATATCGATTAAAGAATGTAACACTGGCAGCCGTTTGTACTGATTCAGTTACCTGAAGGAAATGATTGTTGAAAGTGCTAGCAGACCACATAGTCGCAGTATTATCTGATTTCTTTCTCGACTTGTCAGTTATTTCATTAACAGCATGCCATAATGATGCTGTATCCCTGTTTGCGTTTAGCAGTTTCCTAAAATGCTCAGATTTTGATTTTCTAACTAGATCTGATACTCTGTTTCTCTGCTTTTATATTCATCTACTTTTTTTTTGCGGTTTTAAGTGCATTCCCTTAGTACCATTTCTATAATAATGTCTTTTGTCAGCCAGCTGGGAAGTACTCTGTGTTTTACCCTTTTTCTTGTAAGTGGGGCATGTTTATCAACGATTGAGAGAAAGATATTATACCAGGTATTATACGCTTCATTTGGATCTGTGTAATTGAGTACACTGTAGAAAGGAGCTAAGCTTAAGTCGAGGAAAAATTCATCCTTACTGAAATTTTTGAAGCAGCGATATCGAATGGTTGTGTGGCCCTTATTCTGTTGCTTTGGAAGTTTACAAGACCAAGTGCACAAAATGAGACAGTGGTCGCTTATGCGAAGAGAGAGAGAGAGAGAGAGAGAGAGAGAGAGAGAGGGAGAGAGAGAGAGAAGAGAGGAGGAGAGAGGAAGAGAGAGAGAGAGAGAGAGAGAGAGAGAGAGAGAGAGAAGAATATGTTTCAATGTTAGGCTACAGGCCCAGACATGTAGTGGGTTCATACGTTTCATATACAAATGATAAATAGTAGAGTCTACGAAGTAGGCTACAACATTGCATAGATTTTAGAGTTCATCCGTTCTGTAAAAGGTCCGCCTCTTAAAAGCTTTGTACACCAAAAGCGCTACACTTTGTAGCAGATGACTATTATTTGTCATTGAGTTTGTTAAACGGAAGAGTGATAGGCGCTTGGCATACTTATCAGGTATGAATTCTTTTTCTCAAATCATCATAGACAGGACACAAGTAGGAAAGGTATCACTTTCGTGAAATTTGCAACTTGCACATAGAGAGAGAGAGAGAGAGAGAGAGAGAGAGAGAGAGAGAGAGAGAGAGAGAGAGAGAGAGATCACTGTCACCATTCCATTTTCTCTGTTGAAAAGGAACAGAAACAGACCCGCAACATGTACGAAAAAAAAAAAACTAGAAAAAAGAAAAAATGAAGACCCCACCACCACTACCACGGCCACCAGCACCAGGAACAACAAGAACGTTGTATTTTTTCCACTGAAGAAAGCGCACACACACACACACACACACACACACACACACACACACACACACGCACGGACGCACGCACACACACACACACACACACACACACACACACACACACACACACACACCACGAATGAGGAAGTGAAGGAGACGGGGTGGGGAGAGGAGAGTACTTATCGAAGTTTACACACTCAGTGACAACGACATTTTGCTTTTCAACATGACTCGATAAATTCAGTTATCCATGAATGACGTCAACACGCTATTAGTGCCCTACTCAAGTCCTTAAAGTTCGTCACTACTACGTGACGTCTGACCAGACGATAAACAGTCGACTTCGCTTAGACAAAGCTAGGACATACATTAGAAACGTATCTGAGGCCTTTACTAAACCAAATCAACAGCCCAGGGGAAAAAAATCAGTTAAAAGCTGCGATGTTGCAAATTTTACGTAAGAGACACATGATCCGTAAATACCAACAGGAAACCGCCATTACAGAAAAATCAACCTTCTCACGTGATAGACTTAACTTGTCAGAAGTCCAGAAGTTTCTTTGAAGAAGGGTTTGGTAGGGAGGGAGGTGTGGCGGGGAGGGGTGTGTGTGTTGAAATGGAAGTGCATAGAAAGTGTTATATATTGGTTTGGGATTTATTCATGGTCGGTAAAGATAGTATGGGGAAACTATTTCTTCTAGAGTTACTTTCCTTGTCAAAAATCTAAGTTTTTCAGATTATACGCGATATCATTATTGTCAATCACGAAAATAATATCATTTATTTGAAATAAATAATTCTGTAATTTGTTTCATTATAAAAGAAAATAGTATACAATGAAACTATGTATAATAATTTACAAATTTAGCAACTTCGTGTCTTTATTGTAACCCTAGATGATCAGTTTAGTTATCATTACAGATATGCAATGATGGCGAATCACACAATTTAGCAAACAACAAGATACGATAAGCATATAAACGTACTCCCGTTTTCTAAATCGCTTATAAATCGGCCAAGTACTTTGAGATAAGAAATAAAGGCAAAATAACGGTTATTTAACCGATGTACACTTTTGAAACTGGTGTTTTAGTCCTCACTGGGCTAAAGCCTGTGTACATATCAAATTTCATCCAAATCGGACAATATGCCAAGAATAACGGTTTTTAACGGTCAGATTTTGAAACACTGCATGGAAGTGCCATTTGTGTGTGATAACCTTTCTATATACTAAATGTCTTTAAAACCCACCATATTTAAAAAAAAACAACGGTTTATCGGATATAACCGATATGCACTTTTGAAACCGGTATTTTAGTCCTCACTGGGCTAAAAAGCCTGTGTACATATTAAATTTCATCCAATTTGGACAATATGTCAAGAATAACGGTTTTTTAACGTTCAAATTTTGGAACACTATATAAAAGTGCCATTTGTGTGTGATAACCTTTCTATATACCAAATTTCATTAAAATCCACCTATATATAAGAAATAACGACAGAATTACGGTTTTTAACGACAGCATTACATCACTTACATATGGACAGAGGATCCGATTTGTCACAAGATCATCCAAGCCGCTTATAAATTGGCCAAGTACTTTCTGAGATATTCCATAAAGAAGAAAAACCGTTACAGGCCGTTACAACCGTTAGTAACGGCTATAACGGGGCAAACTAAAACATCAGGCATCATTCGTGACCCATAATGAACATACCTGCTAATTTTCATAAAGGTCGGCCACGTACTTTCTGAGATATTCCATAAAGAAGAAAAACCGTTACAGCCGTTAGTAACAGCTGTAACGGTAAACTAAAACGTCGGGCATCATCCTTGACCCATAATGAACATACTTACATATTTTCAGAAAGATCGACCCAGTAGTTTTGTCTGGAGTGAGTGAAACACATTTTGACCGGACACACAGACAGACACACAGACAGCATTTCTTCGTTCCCATTCTAAAGTACTCCCTGTTCTTTAAGAACTTGGAGTACAAAAACGTAATAAGCAATGAGCAAAGCAAAACAAAGCGAGTGAATCACAATTTACGGGACATAGGCCTTGGCCTAAACCATTTCTTTTTTGACTAGACCTCCACATTGCTACGTCGTGTTTGTTACGCATGTTAATAATTATATGAAACAAATATTGCCTGATTTTATCAGAAGAGTTTGTCAATTTAATGTAGTATTTTGTTGGTCATCATTAAAACGCGAGTGGGTTATATCATATGACTGATAATTTCGATTTATCACACGGTGATTGTTCTGCTATTGTACGAAATCTCGCACTGCACAATGTTCCACTGGAACATGCATATCATTCTCACTGTTTACATTGAAGAGGGAACTGGTCTCTGTCACTGTAATCGAACCAAAGATGTTAACCTGTAACTGCACTCCGCACATTCACGTCACAGAGATATGAATGCTACGTGCTGTCAGCAAGCAAAATAGGCCACAACAAGGCTACTTGATGTGAGACAGTGTCTCGGTGACTGCATCACAGAAGTTGTGGACGTGCTTGTCCCGGCCAGTGAACTTTGGTGTTGGCACTGCGGTGGCAGGGTTGTTGTAGTCGTGACGTTTCCCGTCGATGATGGTCAAGTGATCGAAGAACATCGATGCGTCCTTCTCTGTTTTGCTTTTTCAAGACGGGAGAGGGCTTTCTTCGAATATTTCTTATCCGTCTAGTATGGTCGTCCCCAGTGAATATGTCTAATCTTTCGGTTTTTTTGTCTGCTGCATGACGTTGCCTCCGTCCTTGTCAAAGATAAACCTGGCCACAGCGGGTGGTGGGTTGTTCCCTCCTTTCACTTGGTGGGCATGATTAAACTGCAGATCATCATCATAGATGTCAAGTTTGTTGTTCCAAACTGCTGCCAGATGTTCTTGCTGTTGGTCTGGGGAATGCCAGAGAACTAGTTTGTTCCTCCTGGATTTAGGACCCTCGGCGTCCTCCAAGCATGTCTTCACCAGACTGTCCATTTTCCTCTGTCGCCCACTGTTCCCTTGCGACAAGATGTCATTCCTCTGTTGCAGAGCCGCTGTACGTAATGTGAGGGAGGCTGCCTGGTCACCGAGTCCTGTTACAACGTCATTCAGACCGGTTAAGGTGGCATACACGTTGTCAGACTTGCCGCTCAGATCTGTCAACATCTGGAAGACGTCAGCGATGGTTGGCTGTGAGTCCTTTCTCTCCCACCTGAAGCTGACTGTTTTTTTCTGCATGGTCGAAAGAAAGGCTGGAACGGACGGAAACGTGGGTCAGCACGCTTCGCCCCTTGGGCGGCTTGGGGGGGGGGGGGGGGGGGGATGGGGGGAGGGGGGAGAGGGGGTTACTTTCCACATCCCCCCACAGTGTCAGAGTTCCCACCCGCAACACCATGGTCACAAAAGCTGCCCCATGCCTGTGTTGAAAGGGCATGGTCCCTGTACTGTGACACGTTACTACAGTACCCCTGGCCCGCTTCCACATAAAAGCAAGACGGGCCCACAGAAAATGGCAACATGTTGACCAAACACAACAGGTTATCTTCTTGCAATTTGTATGAAAATTGCTGAGGATCCATCCTTCTGGAGAAAGTGTATTAACAACAGTTAACAGAATTCGTGAGAGCGACCGAACAGTGCTGCCACCTCGTGAACTGGGAACAGCTCACACACACACACACACACACACACACCTAAAGAGAGAGAGAGAGAGAGAGAGGAGACAGAGAGACAGAGAGAGAGAGAGAGAGAAAACCTCCAGATGTCGAGGAAGGAACGAGTGGAATGGCAAGTGTCAAATCTGCGTTGAACTTATGATCAACATTTTACTTCTTTGTTTCGTCTTTCTCTCTTTCATTCTTTTTCCCTTTGTTTTCTCTTTCTCTCTTTCATTCTTTTTCCCTTTGTTTTCTCTTTCTCTCTTTCATTCTTTTTCCCTTTGTTTTCTCTTTCTCTCTTTCATTCTTTTTCCCTTTGTTTTCTCTTTCTCTCTTTCATTCTTTTTCCCTTTGTTTTCTCTTTCTCTCTTCATTCTTTTTCCCCTTTTTTTCTCTTTCTCTCTTTCATTCTTTTTCCCTTTGTTTTCTCTTTCTCTTTTCATTCTTTTTCCCTTTGTTTTCTCTTTCTCTCTTTCATTTTCTTTGTTTTCCTTTCTTTTATTCTCTTTTCTCTCTTTCATTCTTTTTCCTTTGTTTTCTCTTTCTCTCTTTCATTCTTTTTCCCTTTGTTTTCTCTTTCTCTCTTTCATTCTTTTTCCCTTTGTTTCGTCTTTCTCTCTTTCATTCTTTTTCCCTTTGTTTCGTCTTTCTCTCTTTCATCTTTTTTCCCTTTGTTTCGTCTTTTCTCTCTTCATTCTTTTCTTTCTCTTCTTTTCATTCTTTTTCCCTTTGTCGTCTTTCATTCTTTTTTTCCCTTTGTTTCGTCTTTCTCTCTTTCATTCTTTTTCCCTTTGTTTTCGTCTTTCTCTCTTTCATTCTTTTTCCCTTTGTTTCGTCTTTCTCTCTTTCATTCTTTTTCCCTTTGTTTTCTCTTTCTCTCTTTCATTCTTTTTCCCTTTGTTTTCTCTTTCTCTCTTTCATTCTTTTTCCCTTTGTTTTCTCTTTCTCTCCCTTTTCTTGTCGTTGCTTTTTTTTTTTCCTTTTTCGTTTAAATTGTCGTCGTTGTTGTTGTTTTGTGAATAGAGACGACCCCCTTTAAATCTGTGTATCCACCTTCATCTCAAAATCGCCTCTCTTGAGCTATAGAGCTACAACAGAACATGGAGGCTTGTGAGGTAAATGTAAGATAGGGTGAGTGGCGGGGGAGGGGGGGGGGGGGGGAGGGGTCGAGAAGAGGTCGATTCTCATAACAGAAAGCGAATGAGATGGACCGTGTTTTTATTGGGCACTGGGTTTTGGATAAGAAGTTAATGAAGCGACATTTAATGATATCTTCCTTCAGACGGAAATGACATCGGAATGAAAAGAGGGAAATTTCTCGAGTTGACTCACGCGAAGGAACGGATGGAAACATCGACAGATGTCTAAAGTGCATACATTTGTGTGTGTGTGTGTGTTTTGGTGTGTGTGTATGTAAAGATAATTTTTGTCTTTCCTATGACTTTTGTTTACAAATCTCACTTTACATTTCAATATTTTTTCTAAATCTAGAATTACCAGCCACATTCATCTGTTTGTTCTAAAACCGATTTTCTTATCATAAGATTAGCTTTTTAATTTTCAAATATAATCACTTTTCCTACATCTAAAATGCATCACATAAATATCACTTATTCTATTGTTGGCTCTAAGTTGTTGATTTTATAGACAGTTTTCGTTAAAGGACCATCAATTGGTTATATCTAGGCGGAAAAAAACGTATTACCCTCTGCGCATATTTGACCACAGTACCCTAAGCAGTGGCGGAGTTGGTTTATGTGCACACCACAGAACACACCATTGCAGTCCATCCAGCAATGTAACTAGTTCCTGTACTTCCTAGGACCGTGCATGGCGGCGTGAGGAAGAGAGAACATTAGCATCACCTTGTTACGCTGGTACCGACAGAAAGTGAGGTCTCTATTTCTGAAAGTGCGATTTTAGACATTTTCTTTCTTTGTTTTATACTGGGGTGGAATGTATGTGGAGGGTAGGGTTTCTGGAGCTCTTTTGTCCTCTCATTCGTCTTTGTAAAGAGAAATAACAGACAGAAAATCAAGACACGCAGTTCAAACGAATAAATAAATAAATGAAATAAATAAACAAGTAAGTGTCGGCATCTTCGTTGGATATTAGTTTCAAATAAAAAAGGCCTCAGCTAAAATTGTTGGAAGAACGAAATGAAGATGATACTTCCACTGTGCCTACTTTTTACGGACACACACCACACAACACACACACACACACACACACACACACACACACACACACACACCACACAACACACACACACACAGCACGCACGCACACCACACACACACGCGCGCGCGCTTTTATCGTGGCTACTCCTGTACTGCGAGACAAAATGGCCTTCTCCTTACCCTTGCCTTTCCGCCACTTTGAAGTTTCTCAACACAGACACAAAGTACCATTACCAAAACGGGATTCTATGGTACCGCCACTTTACCCCACACTCCGCGGGTCTCACGACGTGCAGCGACGTCCCAGCAGAGTGCAGGAAAGGACGAGGATGAGCAGTAAAAGCCGAGTCCCAGCTGACGTGACAGTTAAGTGAAGAGGAATGAAGCTGGGGAAGGTGAAGGTCACGGCCCAGATTACCAGTAAATGTGAAAGTTAAAGTATAGCGAGTTGACCCCCCGTGTCGTTCGTGTCCCGTCTCTCGCACACATAAGGAGACACAGCGGTACTTTACAACGAAGACTCCCCACAAATCTTTGCAACACTGGGTCTCCAAACTCATTAATTCCCACCTCGTAGCTTGGCTAGAAATCTGGAGTCCACCCTTGGCAAAACCATTTTGTTCGTGCGTAAGACCGTTTTTGATTCCGTGTGTGATTTGTGTGTGTGTGTGTGTTGTGTGTGTGTGTGTGTGGCCTTATATAGTTAAAAGTTAAAAGACATGAAAGTAAAGAACGAACATATCCACACGCACCTCTCCCTCCAAGCACACCTCCCCCTCCACCCCTCCCACACACACACACTTTGTCCCTATTCCAGACTACTTCATCAAGTGTGGAAAAAAAAAAAAAGGAAACTAAAAGCCCCCCCCCCCCCCCCCCCTCCTCCTTCGGTTCCTCACCCCCATAATATTGCCAGAATAAAATACATTCAGTTTCAATCCCATTCCAGATTCTATCGCCCACCCACCCACTCACCCGTCTTTTTCCCCCTTCCAGTCCCCTCACCCACACTCCACCTAACGTGAAAATCAGATATACAATAACCAGCTCCGGGATTCTATGTTGGACTTCTTTCCTACTTTGAACGAAACCCAGTATTATACTGAGAGGCAGAAATTCCGCACAAACATAAAAAATCATGCACAAAAGTCTCATTTGTCAGTTATTTAATTGGAAACTTGGTAACAACTTAAACAAACCAAATCTGCGTTAGAAAATTGGATTGAAAAGAGCATGTGTGAACAGAAAAATCCCGACCTGAATCAAATTCATAAACAACTGTCAAACATGGTCACTGCACAGCATAAACAATCTTTCAAAAGAGATGATTCTGTCAATATCTGGTGTATCCACCATTGGCAGCTACACACGCTCGAAGACGCCGAGGCATGGACTGCACGAGACGTCGGATCTGCACCTGCTGGATGTTGACCCAGTGATGGTGAAGAACGGCGATCAGTTCACCTCTCGTCTGGGGCCTAGGCTGATGCTGCTCCACTCCTGCCGAGCGCGTCCCAAAGGTGCCAATGCAGTTAAAGTCAGGTGACAGGGATGGCCTGGGCATCACCTCCACTCCATTCTGCTGCAGAAACTGACGGGTCATCCGGGCACTGTGAGGTGTAGTATTATCAGGCTGGAACACAAATCTGCGTCGTCCACCATGGTGATTCAGGAATGGAAGCAGGACAGGCTGGAGAACGTGGTTCACGTAACACTGTGCCGTGATGTTGCAATCGATCACCACGAGCTGGGATCTAAAGTTGGCGTTGATGGCACCCCACACCATCACTGAAGGGCCGCCAAACCGGTCGAGCTGCGTAACACAAGGGTCATGATACCGTTCTCGTCTCCTGTAAATTCTGATTCTCCCATCAGCGTGGCTCATGCAAAAACGTGACTCGTCAGAGAAGATGACATTCCTCCATGCGCGTCTTCCCTGGAACGCACCATTTGCTGCCCAATGGCGCCAGGTCTGCCTGTGTCTGTCAGTCAATACAGGGCCAACAAAGGGCCTGTGACACCTGATTCCTGCGTGTGACAGGCGTCGTCTGATGGTGCGGCTGCTGATGGGTCCCCCACGCTCCCCCAAAGTTGCTCTAGTGATGGCAGCAGCAGTCAGGAATCGGTTTTTGAGGTGGGAAAGGCGAATGGCTCGATCTTGTCTCTGAGTCGTTACTCGAGGTACGCCTGGTCGAGGACGGTCAGAAACTGACCGGGTGGCTGCCAAGCGCTTTGTAGGCGTTAGATAGTGGTGTGGTGGGCGTTCGTGGCTCTTGCCACCTGTCGGACAGATGAACCGGCCCTCAGCATCCCAACAGCGCAGTTTCACTGGTTGTTGTCTAGCCGTGGCATTTTCTTGCAGTGTGTGATAAATTCATTCTGGTTGCGGCATTTTATGGGGTTAAACTGTGTGTTTATCACGTGAAAAGAAAGCGACGCAATAGTCACTCTGAACCCGTTGTCGCCTAGTTTGGGATTTTGCTTCTGGCGCTATTGTCTGTTGCTGGCACGTGCTGCACGAGAAACGTCGCTGTGGAAAGGTGGGTCATACTCCCCCAACTGAGGAATGGGTCATAAAAGGAGCAACAAATCAAACTTTTCCGTGGAACTTGTGTGCATGATGTGCGGACTTTATGCCTCTCAGTATATTTCCTGTGATTGATTCCCAATGGATAGGGCTTGATTTTTCAGCATCAGTGGGTATGTGAGCGTACACTACAGTGAATTACATTCATCCAGCGAGAAAAGTTTGAAGTCACTCAAGTTTGATGTCCCTCGCCTCTTCTCTCTCTCTCTCCTCTCTTCTCTCTCTTTCTCTCTCTTTTCTCTTCTCAAAGTTTAAGATTTCTCAGTTTATTGTGCTTTTAAAATTACATAGTTTGATGTTCCCTCACCTTTTTTTTTCTCTCTCTCTCTCTCTCGCTCTCTCTCTCTCTCTCTTTCTCTTCTCTCTCTCTCTCTCTCTCCTCTCTCTCTCTCTCTGTCTTTGTCTCTCTCTCTCTCTCTCTCTCTCTTCTCTCTCTCTCTCTTTTCTCTCTCTCTCGTCATACAATCCTTTAATCGATTATATGAGGGTGTTATCAGTATAAATTAAAATAAAAAAAACCCAGCAGACTTACGGGACTGTTCGTTTGTTTATGAGACTGATAATGAGAGTCGTGGCTGGCAAGTGAATGCATTTAAACGGATGACGAATTCTACTGCAGAATGGTCGGAAGAAGAAGGGACGCAAATCTCCTGTAGAGTATGGTGGGAGTGATTTAGTCATGGACTTGGCTCACTTAGAAAGCAGTTATGTAGAGATGCTTGGTGAAACAGGTGTACAGGCTTTGGGATTTGCTTTGTGTTTTATATGTCAAATGTCATTTATTGCTTGCCACTGGAAAAGCATTTTGTTCAATTATCTTTTCTTCGAATCATGCAGATCAATCAGTAACTGTTGGTGAGAGACCCACCACCCAATATGTAAGACAAAATATCTGCTAGGTTTTTTTGTTTTGGTCATAACAGTAGCCGCTGTATTATTTCTACTTCTTATTTCTAAATGCGACAAAAGATGTATAACAAATTTAACATATTTGCGATTAGTGTCATATATAATATATATACCTATGATTAGTCAACAAAATTGACAACGAGTAAGTAACTATTTAAGTCAAAATAATGAATATTCATGTGGAAAGCGCAGTCAGTCAGCGTGTTGTACAGTAAGCCACGCTGATTTTGCATTGAGGAACTATGCTCAATGAAGACACAACATGAATATTCAAATTAGGATCTTGGAAAAGGTCCAGCTTCCAGTAGGTGTCAATATTTTTATTTATTTATTTTTTTTTCTCAAAAAGGAACCGAAAATTGACTGAACAACGCGAGAAAAGAGACACAAAACTGTGTATCGTATAAAATTAGGTCGGCACCTGGCATAAATTTGATGCTATATCATTTATTTGAAGGATAAGACACAGAAGTGAGGAACAATCCAAGTCAAAGTTTCCCACTGTAATCAGGTAGATGTCAGCCGCTACGACAGGTAAGCAGTTCACTTAGTCACGTGACACAAGTCGGTGCATTTCACTTGGTAGCTGTCCAGATCACGACGTTACGAAGT
>CM031608.1:42264061-42271561 GCA_018398815.1 Conus ventricosus | reverse complement strand
CAACTTATTCAACAAACATATTTGAATACTCAGAAATAAGATCGGATTGGATTACTATGCATCGGAACCACCAACCGTACTTGGAACAGTGACATGAATTAATCTTGTGCTAATTCATTTCATTCCTAGTTTCATTAATGTTTGTTTCAATTAAGAGTTCACAGAATTATGTAACATATCATGTAATGGACGGTATGTCTTTTATATGTATATAGATCCATTATGTATGTGGGCATTTATGTAGTGACGTATGCGTGTAAGTAACGTATGTGTTCATGGGATACGTATAGATAAATATGTATGCATTTGTTTGTGTAGACATACACGTGATATAATATGTATGCCGGTATACATGTATTTACTTTCTTTTCTTCTTTTGTTTTTCTTTTAATGTTTTCTTTTTTTTTTTTTGCTCTGTTTATGATACCAGATAGTTTTTTTTTATTGTAACATGTTTGCATGGGAGATAATTTTACTATGAGTTCTGTTGTATTTCTTTTTTTTTTTCTTCTTGGTGAAAATCATACTGGTGGATTGTGACCACCCTAATTTTTTCTACATTTTCCTTGGCATTGTAATTTGCAATAAGTAGGCCTGTTAATCTTGTTATAATTGTTTATTGGATACACCGTTTAGCTGCAGTGAGAGTGTGTAAATGTTGAAGATTTGCTTTTTCCAACAAGAGATTTTCTCTTTTTTCTTCTTCTTCTTCTTCTTCTTTTTTTTTTTTTTTTGGCTCAACACCTCCGATTCCTCCCAATCCCCCATCTCCTCCCCTTTTTTGCATTCTAGTTCTTATAGAACAGGGAGTACTTTACAATGGGAACAAAGAAATGCTGTCTGTGTGTCCGTGGTCAAAATCTGTTCCACTCGCTCCAGACAAAACTACCGGGCCGATCTTTCTGAAAATCTGTAGGTAGGTTCATTTTGGGTCACGGATGATGCCGATGTCTTATTTTGCCGTTAGAGCCGTTACTAGTGGGGCCTCCATCCTTTTTTTTCCCCAACGTCATCACTTTCTATTTATTCAAACTGACTCACACTCACCATGTATTGTCTGTGTGTGTGTGTGTGTGTTTTGACAGATGGACATTCTGTTGGTGATCTTAATGTTTAAGCGTTTGAAGATGTTTATGAAATGTTTATTTGGTTGTGAGCTGCAGCTTGATGCCCGGTGTTCTCTGTCGTGTGGAAGCGCCTACACAGTGATTTACGCTGAACTCGCAGACCTCTGCGTCAAGCGGCTTTTCACAGTCAGGTACACACGCGGACGATGCTGTGACACATATAACGATATTTATGTCCAAAGTTCATGCAAACATGGCACCACCATGTCCTGCTGAGTTTATTCAAGTGGCAACACATTAGTTATGATTCTGTTACCAACATTTTACAACATGTAGGCTACGCATTGATTTATTCAGACTGGGCTCTGCGTATTTTGGACCATTTGTTTGGAACTCTCTTGCTCAGTGCATCATGACATGGCAGTCACGCAGTCCTTCAAATCAAGCGACCAGAAACTGCTTGCGTTGCGAATATTTTGACTGCCATCCTAAATATGCTCTCTCTTCCATTGATTCAACTCCAGCAAGAACATATTGGAAGAACACGTTCCGCCCTAAACTTCAATCTTGATCATAATTAAAGGATTTTCCGAGTTCTGTGTTCGAGTGCTTTCTACTCCCTACCCCCCCCTACCCCCCCGTCGCTCTTCTCTCTCTGCTCTCTCTCTCACTCCTCTCTCTTCTCTCTCTCTCTCTCTCTCCCCTCTTCTCTCTCTCTCTCTCGCTCTCTCTCTCTCTCTCTCCTCTCTTCTGCATATCCAATCCTAATTTTATTGTTAGACTGTTTAAACTACCCTTTCGTCACCACCACCTCCTCCACCACCACCACCCCACCCCCACCAAGCGTTGATGTTGATGAGGAAGGTGATGAATCGATGATGATGATGATGATGATGATGATGATGGATGATGTTGATGATGTGATGATGTTGTCGACGGTGATGATTATCAGCTTATCATAAAACTAAGACGATGATTGGCTCATTAGCAGTCAGTACAATTATATTAAGTCACAATGGCTGCAGCAGCTGCAGCAGCAGCAGCAGCAGCAGCAGCAGCGCAGCTGCAGCAGCAGCAGCAGCAGCTGCAGTAGTCGTAGTAGTAGTTGTAAGAGTAGCACTAGAGTAGCAAGCAACAGCATCAGTTGCCGGCATTTGCCCGACCCCCGCTGTTAGCGCAGCAGTAGTATGGATGTTACCCTCCTCCCATCCTATCTATCGTTGTTTCCATTTTTAACAGTTGTCATGGTTTAGACGCAAAACAGCGCGATGGATGAGAAATTGAAAAATGAAAACTGATTTGTATTCTTTATTACGCCTTTATCTCTCCGCTCTCTCTCTCTCTCTCTCTCTCTCTCTGTCAACTCGGTGTAGTGTCGATGGAGGAAGGACTAGCGCACAGCCCAAACACACTCACAGCTTGCTTACAATCTCATTCATATATCATGCATTCGTCACATCAAACCACTAGTAAAGTCTATAACTTTACTATACATGATCATAGAAAGAACATCAATGCATATAGAATCAAACAAAATAAAACATTCTCTCTTTCCTGAACTTCACAAAATCATTTATCTAAAACATCATTAACTAACCCGGGTATAAACAGATTTCTACTTTACCTGGCCAGGTGATCTAACTATTCACGAATCACTGTCTTTTCTTTTCTTTTCTCTTTCTTTTCACTGTCACTTTCACAACACGACACAACTGCCGGCACTGGTGTTGGTCTGATGGCGCCTGGTCAGGTGAGACTGTTGGCGTTGGTCTGTGGTTCTGCTTGGCGAAATGACGCTGCCAGGTATGAGGTCGAACCCCGGTTAGGGTAGAACAGTGACTATCAACATCGATCTGTTCTCCTTTCTTTCTTCTGCATTAACGCATTGCACTCTCTCTCTCTCTCTCTCTTCTAGTCTGCTCTTATCAAATGGACATGGTTGCTTTTCTTTTCTTTTTTCTTTTCTTTCTTTTCTTCTTCATAAATTAGCAACTCTTTCTCTCTCTCCACATCTCTCCTCAGTCCTTCCTCTGCAGACTATCTCATGCTAATCTCTCAACTTGGTTCTCTTCTCTCCTCATCTCTCTCTCTCTCTGCCCTTCTCTCCTGCAGAGCTCCACTCAGAACCTCTCTCTCCCTCTCCTCTGTTCGTTCTTCCCTCGTTCTCTCCTCTCTTCATCTCTCTGCCTTTTCCCTCGTGCAGAGACTACACCTAAAACCTCCTCATCTCTATGTCTCTGTTCGTTCTCCTCCTCTTCTTCTGTAGGCGAGAGCCTACTCTCCCAGACTTCTCCCCCTCCTCTCTCTGTCTGTTCTTTTTTCCTCCTTTCTCCCTCTCACTCACACATTCCTTTATGCTCTAACCCCGTGTCCAAGGGCCAGTACCATTGGTCAGTATTTTTACCCTTGATCCCCGAGTTGTCTCCCTCTAATTCCATTGGATATTCACATCACGACAGTCCCGTCTACACGCCTTACTCTCTGTGGTGGTCAATTGGTCATTTAATTGATTAGCTAGATTTCACCCCCACCACACACTACCTTCCCCCCTTCCCTACTTCACTGGCGCGGTGTGGCTTAAGTGGTGGACACTGGTCAATCTAAATTGGCCAGCTGAGTCTGGGTAGGCACCACGACGTCGACTAACAATGACGTTGGTTCCACAAATTGGCCGGATAAGGCTGGCCCAGGTACTGAGGTCCGTCTGGGCAGACATCGAGGCGTCGGTCAAAGCCGCTTAGTCAGACTGGGTGGGTCGGACCGTCTCGGTGAAACCTCTCCACTAAGCTTAATTGGCCGGACCCGACCTATGGGCCCGTCTTTCTGACGCCTAGAATGTTTGAGTTTGGACTTAGGTCCGAACAAATTGGCTGGCGACACCCCAAGTTAGGTTGTTTCCCCCAAGTTAGGTGTTTCATTTTTTTGTCCGTGACAATTTCCCCCTTGCAAAAGACCATGCTCCGCATTGTCTCAAAACAACGGTACAAAAAGACAACACCGAATTTGCTGACACACAGCTACACGCGCAAAGTTTGGAAAATACTTTACAACCAACGGTTTATAAGTTATAAAATATACAATTAGTGAATACCACTCCAATGAGTTATCATTGACGTGCGCTCTTGCGTTATTTCAACTCATTCTATTAACGACCTCTGTGCGCACTTATGCAATTCCCCTACCTGCGGATTTGCCATCTCTCCTTTTCACAATTCTTATGAAAAGCACAATATAATATGATCGCGATCCATGACACTTCACTGAGGAATCTCCATCTCGCTTATTGCAATATAATGCATCACTACACAAGCGACTGTATGCTCCAAGTATAACATACATCCACATGAACAAGTCTCACAAAGAAAATATGAACAAGTCTCACACAAAAAAAAATATGAACCATAGCCAACTGGGAATGAACCCATATCCAATCAACATAACTGGAATCAAACACATATTATCAACAAAGCACCCTGGATATGACTGACTTCCAACTGAGTTGCAGCTTGCTAGACTACGCGACTTAGATAGTCAGCTCCGACATTCTGTCGACCAGGAATGTACTGCACTCAGTACCTGTAGGGCTGCAGTGCCATTGCCCAACGCAGCACTCTGCTGTTTTTCAACTGCGCCTCCTGCAGGAATTTGAGTGGTTGATGATCCGTCTCGATCACGAACTCTTTCCCATACAAGTATTTGTGGAACTTCTGCACGGCCCACACAACAGCTAAACACTCCTTCTCTACAGTTGCGTACCCTTCTTCACACTTTGTCAACTTCCTGCTAGCGTATCTCACAGGAAACTCGATCCTTCATGCTCCTGCAACAATACTGCACCTATCCCACCACCTGATGCATCTGTCCGCAACAAAATGGTTTGGACATATCTGGTAGCTTCAAGATGGGACGGGAACCTAGTCTCTCCAACACCGTCTGCAGTGCTTGCTCTGCAGCGTCTGACCACTCGACCACTGCCGGTTCCCTGCCTTGACCAAATCACTGAGAGGACTCGTGATTGCAGCAAAGTTTGGGACAAACTCCCTATAGAACCCAATAAAACCTAGCAGACTCCTGACTTCTGTTTTGGTCTTTGGTCTCTCTGAATTCATCATCTTCTCCACCTTTCCTCTTTCCGGCTGCTTTGTGTCGCCTCCGACAACAAAACCTAGGAACTCCTACTGTCTAGCCTTCATACAGTGACGCATCCCTGTATGACTCTTCTCCTGGAAACTTAGACAACAAATCTCCCTTCTTCTGCTGGGTCTCTTACACTCTCATCAATGATTGCTGCTGCGCCTATGAAAATCATCAAAGACTCGGTCAGCCGTTTTACCGGTGCCGAGATGACTCGCATGAGCGACTCGTGGACCCACTGACATGACAGTGTCACGATAACAATGCTGGTACCTCTAACTGAGTGGTCACCTTACCTGTCTTCCCCTTGGTGAACACTCGGTACAACAGCCCGCCTTTCACAAAAATTCTGTCTCACCTCCTCTAACCTCTGTTTCTCTCCACCTCTTGCCAACTCCCAAGACTTCACGAGCGAAGGGTCTTGTTCCTGCGCTGCCCTAAACTCATCAGGCGACACATCTATGCCCGACTTCCTTCCTGGAACAACTAACGGTTTATCAACCCTTTCCTCCTTCTTGCTCGTGTTGAACTGCTGCCCCTGTAGCAGTCAACAACTCAGGATCCCCTGGATCCTTTGCACCTGGAATATTTCCAATGATCAAATCATGAAGGGGTTTGTCCATTACCAACGCAGACAACTCGCCTGAGAAGTAAGGGGTACGTACTTCTATCTTAGCAACTGGAAACTCCCTCACAGTGCCATCGATTAGAGTACAGGTCTGGATTTGCCCTGTCAAATCCCCTTTATCGACCAGCGTTGTTCGTACTACACCGCATGAACAACCAGTGTCTCGTAACACTTTCACCCTCTGCTGGCCAATCCACCCTTTCTCCACTGGTAACGAACCACTCAGCTAGTGCCCTCTATCCCTGACACTGACTGCTGTCCAGTGCTAGCCATAAGCTGCACTCCACCTCTTCAGACTGAATCCCTTTGGTTCCACTGCAGATCGTTTCCTTGACGACCTTATCCACCTCTTGCAAGGCTGCTGCCTTCTGGAACCTCATGCGACAATCCCTCGCCACATGTCCCTTCTTGTGACAAATGAAACACCTAATTTCCCTTTGCCCTTCCTTTGCCCCACCACTGGGTTTGCAGACTGTGCAGAAAACTCCCCTAGTCTCCTTGCACTCTTCTCACCTGTGCCTAGCACCTGTTTTCTCCTGCACCTCGTGCCCAAACGTGCTCTCTATACACCTCTGCGAACTTCAACAACTCTCCTGCTGTCTCTGGCTGTCTCTCTTTCAAATGTATGGTTAGCTCAGGGCCGCAACCTGACAAAATCTGTTCTTTCATAACTAGCTCTTTCAATTCAGCGAACTCCTTTCTCGTACCACTCAACTCTAACCATTTCTCAAAATAGTGATCTAGACGTGCACCAAACTGAGTGTACGTCTCACCTGCTTGTAATTTAGCTGAACGAAATTTTTCCTGAATCCTTCCTCTGTGAGGTCAAATCCCTTCATTAAAGACTCCTTCACAGCACCAAAATCAGACTGTTGTTCTGCTGGTAACGCAGTGAAAATTTGCAATGCCTTACCCGTCAGTAACGCGACAAAATGACTGCCCACTCTTCTGGAGGCCAACCCTGACTGGTCGCAAACGTTTCGAAACGACTGAGTATGCATCAATCGAATCGGTTCCTTCCGAGAATTTTGGCAACTTGGGTCGGGGGCATAGCTGCGCACAGAGTCACTGGAAACTGAACTCCCATCCTCGGTGGTCTCCCTTTGTATTCTCACCTTCTCTAACTCTAATTGAATCTTTAAATTTTCTGTTTCCTGCGTTGCCCGTATTCTTTCTGTCTCCTGCGCTTCCCTTATTCTTTCTGTTTCCTGCTTCATTCTTTCTGTTTCCTGTGCTTCCTTATTCTTTCTGTTTCCTGCGCTTCTGATTAGCCTGAATCCTTAACCTTTCTGTTTCTTCTTTTTCTACCGCGACACGTCGTCTTTCCGCGCGTTCATCCCTTTCCATCTTTTGTTGGTTTTCAACAAACGCACGCAACTCATCTCCTGAGTAGCCTAAATCACGAGCGACGCTCACGAGTTGTTCAATAGGGGTGTTCTTTTCTTCCGCCATTATATCTCTTTTCTCTTTTTTTTTTTTTTTTTTTTTTGAACAAGATTTTATAACTACGACAGCCAAACTGGTGGTTACCGACACGAGTGACGTAATAGCACAATCCTATGAACGATAATATTAGCTTGGGGCAACGTAGTTAGTTTTATAAGACGCCCAGCGCCTGACCCAACTATGAGAGCGAATTATAGGAAATCTGTGCGAAATGAGTACTCTGGG
>CM031608.1:42249061-42259061 GCA_018398815.1 Conus ventricosus | reverse complement strand
TCATCAATGCAGCACGCCGCCGCACCATAGCTGTATCCAGAACATCTGCTCTGGACACCCAGCATCCAACCAAGACAGACAGACCCACAGCCTACCTCCTCTACCACCCGCACACCCTCCCCATCTGTAGGATCCTCAAATCCAATTGGCACATTGTACATAACCACAAACCCGCCTTCCATACCAAACCCATGATCACATTCAAACGTGACAAAAACCTCAAAGACCTCCTCGTGCGATCCAGTTTGAACAGAACCACAGCTACACCACCAGGTACTCACCCCTGCTCCAAACCCAACTGCAAAATCTGCCCCCTCACCAAACCAGACACCATCTTACAGGGCCCCAAAAACTCCTTCACAGTCAAACGCACATTCTCATGTCAGAGCCGCAACATTATATATGCCATCCACTGCCAGCTGTGTGGCAAGATCTACATAGGGGAAACGTCACGCACACTTGAAACACGCATCGCTGAACACCTGGCTGATATCCGCCCACCACCGACCCAAACCCGTCGCCCTACACTTCAACCACACCCAACACAACATCGACCATGTCAAAGTTATGGCACTCTGGCAGTCACAGAGTGACAGCTTTGAACGCACAACTCAAGAATCCCATCTCATTTCCAAACTGGGCACACTACACCCCCAAGGCATCAATATCCAACAATAACCAAACACACATACCCACCTCTTCCACATCAGTTGGCAATATCCCCTACCAACACACACACATACACACACACATACACACACACTTACATACACCACCACCACATCCCCTTCACTCACTTCATACAGTAGTTACAGCAACCCTCCATCTATCTAATCTTAATTTTGTTTTGATCCTTCCCCTTAAATCCCCCCCCCCCCCCCACACACACACACACTTTCTTTTTTTTCTTTTTTTTTTTTTTTTCATTATTATCTATCCACCATTACCACAACCATCACAAAGATATCACACCATCCCAATAAACTAGACACACAACCCTATCATATCACACACACACACACACCTCCCCTGACGCAACCCCCCCCCCCCCCTCTGTTTCCTCTCCCATAATCCCCCTGGCCTCATGTCATTTCCGCCTTCATGGACAATAACAGATGAGTCATTTTTCATTCTTTTTTCGTTTTTCGTAGTTTGTACTGTCCCACATGTTAAATGTGATTTATTTTTTCGCCTGATGAAGACCCAAGTGGTTGAAATGCATCGTGTCTTGTCTTGTGCTTTGTTTGTCAATGTCATTGGCGGTAAGTTCTAAAACTCTATTCCTAATCTCACATTTCACTATGTTTGAAAGTTTGTTGCATGAACATATTATTGCTATTTTTTAAGGAGCTGTACCTCTACAACTTAAGAGGCATCACCTACATGCACAGTCTGCATGCAGCTGGGTCTATGCTGCTCACTCCTGACAGGACAAACAGATCAGGGCAGAACAAGGCCAACTTCAGTCAGCTGCAGCAGGTCAACCATGTGTTCTTCAGTAAGTTGACATGGTATTTTCAGTTTTTTCCCCCCACGCACTCCCTCTAGTCTGGCAGAAACCTATTTTAACCTATTTTTGTCGTCCACACAATTGTTCTCGGCGGTTTTGGGTAGTTTGGGGCATTTAGATCAAATATCCGACTGATGCCACTCTGGCATCATTGAGCATTTTTCACAAAAATTAAATAAAGAAAAATTAAAATGCATGATCTGTCCTTTTAGCCCACGCGGAATACCGTAGGTTTTTGAACAGCCAGTCGATGCCACCAGCTGCGTTATCTCTGGAATTCATCACGCTTCCAGCGTCGGACAAAGATTCTTTGTGCCGGTGTTCCGTCCCTCTGGTCTCCCTGCCGTTTCACTGACTGCGGTACCAGAAACCAGTACGATTTGCATCACTATTTCACTCTACATACAGCTGTTATTTCTTCGTTAAATCAATTTCCGTTGTTAAGTTATAAATCAGTTTATACTGATAATAATCCATAACCACAGAGGATATCATTTGCGCTTGAATATCTTACTTTTCCTAAATGTACCGGCGGGGCCAGAACTGACCAAGAACAAATTCGGGTGTGACGTCAACTCCGCCACAAAGTGCAGCAAGTTTCCAACTTTTAAACGGATTCTTTAAATGGTAAGTACTCTTATACATTACACACAGACGATTAATTTTGCTTATCGTGCATGATATGATTATATATATATATATATTATTTCTTCATTTGTTTGGTATTATTATTATTGTACACTTTTGTCCCATTAACATATAAATAAATTTATCACGCAATATTCTTATCTACATTTAAATCTACTTGCATTTTACAATTATTTTTCTCTACATGTCAAAGCGGAACTATATTAGACCTATGTTGAAATTCAGCACCGTTCTCCATGTCACCGAGTCTCAGGGTAAGCAGACCGCCGAGTTAAAAAAAAAAATGTATGGTAACAGCATAGGCGTCAAAAGTTGATGTTCGTCTGTCGAAATTTTTCAGTTCTGGAGCAGAACAGGAGTACGATCAGCTCGGAAAATCGGCCCAAAAACACGCAGAGTATAGCAGTCGCAGAGGTATGTGCATGCGTGTGTGTGTGTGCGCGCGCGCGTGCCTGTATGTGTCACGCGCACACTTGTGTGTGTGTGTGTGTGTGTGTTGTGTGTGTGTGTGTGTGTGTGTGTGTGTGTGTGTGTGTGTTGTGTTTAGTTGAAAAACACTGTTATATTTTTCATACAATGACACGAGAAACGTATGCAATATTTACTGATAGAAACCATAATCTTTCCATATTATGTCATTAATTGTGTGCATGTCGTATATATTTGTTGTTTGAAGGTAAGATCTGATGGCACAAAACTGTGTGTAAATGTTTGTGTGTGTGTGAGAGTGTGTTTGTGTGTCTGTGTGTGCATGCGTGTGTAATAGAGTATACTAATGAGTGTTTGTGTGTGTGTGTGTGTGTGTGTGTGTGTGTGTGTGTGTGTGTGTGTGTGTGTGTGTGTGTGGTGTGTGTGTGTGTGTGTGTGTGTGTGTGTGTGTGTGTGTGTGTGTGTGTGTGCGTGTGTGTGTGTGTGTGTGTGTGTGTGTGTGTGCGCACGCATTAAAGAATATGCTTTCTCTCTCTCTCTCTTTTCAGGTCCAGATGGAGGTGTGTTTTTTCCAACAACACTTGAGTTCACTCCAGTGCAAACAATCTACATATGTTCCGACCACCAAATGCGGCGTGGACAGAATCACCAAAATCATCCAGTCAAGCAAAGAAAGGGAAGACACTATTCACACAACACTGGAGCAGATGCTTTCGTCTTCTGAAGCTACTTTCATATACTGTCACCGCAACTGTGTATCCACTTACACATCTTCAGTTCACATACAGCGCCATCTGAAACGCAAAAATGCAACTGTCCAAATTTCAAAGCAACCATCTCCGGCCAAAAAAGTCAGGTCACAGGCTCAATCCTTTGATTTTCACAAACACTACATATTTTGTGGAGATGAATGCATGGTTAAAAGAGACCCCAAAAATCCAAGCAGATTCAGGAATGCATTTGAATGCAGAACCGCAGATAGAGGAGCTTCCGGGGACTTCAAAGAGGTTCTGGGTGTGTGTTAAAAAAGAAATGACAAATGGGCACAAGAAGTGCATGCTCGCCTGCAGGGTGCTATAAGCGACCTACATGCTGCTGAAGGACGATACCACAATGACTGCAGAATCAAGTTTATGGCACCCAAATCTGTGGATGCTGCAAACAAACATCTGGTAGCAAACCAAAAAGCCGATGATGCGTTGTGTAGAGTCATTGAACATCTTGAAACAAACAAGACATCTCTGTTCACATCTGTTGGTATACAGGACGAATATATACAACACGGAGGAACAAGTCTATCCAGAATGCAACTCCAACAGCAGTTACTTGATTACTCCAGAGATGACCTAATTATTCTGTCTTCAAAAGGACTTGCCAACATCCTCGTATTTCGTGAGAAAGCTAAAAGACTTGTCAGTCTAGTTGAAGAAGAGGAGGAGGATGTATACATAGGAAGAGTGGCGACGATTGTTGCACAAGAAAGCAAAGATTCCGTTTCTTGCAAACAAACCTACAAAACCAGAATTGACATTGAGACAATCACCAGCAGTGTTAGTCCAACACTGATGTCCCTCTTATCTAAGATATCTGACAAACTGAACCAGACACTACCAGCTATTCTGATTGGCAACATGATCACCTCGCTCATCACAAATACTCCCACCCCTTTACAGGTTGCTCTTGGTGTGCTTGTGAGACAAAAACAACTACTGCAAACCATGTATGACTTTGGAGTGACGTGTTCATACGATGAAGTTACAAGATTCAGAGCATCAGCAGCAGCGCACACTGAACTTGAAAGTGACGTGAAAACAATAATGGATGCAGACAACGGTCTTGTGCAGGCAGTTGCTGACAATTTTGATGCCAACATATCTTCACAAAATGGCCTTAAGTCTACACATGCACTTGCTCTTTTGCTTACCCAAAGCCAGCCAAGCATCACAGAATCAACGAGCTATCCAGAAGAAATCAAAAGAAAAAGCAAAACTGAAATACAAACTCCAGTTTCATCTACAAGAGTCCACGTCTACAAAGGACCAAAGAAACCTGCCATGCCCCCAACAGGATCCCAACCCTCCAGATCTGTGCCCCACAGAGTTTGGGTGGTACAAAACAGACTCGACCCTTCTGCCTGTTAGACTACCCCCTGGCGTTGAAGCTGCTCCTGCAGAAGTGCTGAAAATATTGAAATGTGGCTGCAGCACAGATGAGCCATGTTCAACAGCACGATGTGGATGTGCCACAGCACAGATGACTTGCACTGTCTTCTGCAAGTGTTACCGCCAGAACCCGTGGACCAAGCGTGCTTATGTTCAAGACAGAGAAGGCAGTGATGAAGAAGAGGAATAATATGACACAGAATGTGCAGTGTAACTGATTTGTTCTTGGATCCAGATACGGACTTACATGTGTCAGTCATAATACATGATTCTACTTGAGTACTTTCTGTAATGTTGTGGATCCGATAAAACAAATCTCTGATTATGACTTTGTGCACAATGTGTCATCCTCCTGTAGACATTTCAATCACCAGCTTTCCACTGTCTGTAGAAGGATTTCACTGCTTGAGATTTTGGGCGTTACAGCGTAAGTCAACAGCATGAATATTGCTTGTGTAAATGTTTGCACGCATGTGCGTGTACACTCGCATGCACACACACATTAATATATAACCACACACACACGCACACGCACACACACACACACACACACACACACACACACACACACACACACACACACACACACACACACACACAGGCAACTACACACACACAAATGCACTTTTATTTATACTGTTTCTATGATTCAGTTCTCTCTCTCTGTCTGTGTGCTCTCTATTTCTTTATCTCTTTTTAATTCTTTTTTTTTCTAATTCCACTAATCCTCGATGTGCATGAAACATTTTTTTTAAAAAAACTCCTTTGATAACCATATAAATCCCATATCTTATATATTCCAATTCTAACTCAGGAATCTTTCAGATAATACAGTGTTTATTTTTATCAGAAACGCGGTGATTGTGTGAACCTGTGGAGTCACATTTCAAAGTTATGGTGGCCATCTTGGCAGCACTTGTGGATATGATAATCATATTATTATGCTCATAATTATGCTGTAACTACATACTGTGCATATGTGTTATATGAAACAAAACTGATGTTGAACTGGTCTTTAAAACGCATGTTCTATGGGATGTGGGTCATTTCATTTAATGATTCATACTTGAGCGGCCATATTGGCGGCCATCTTGGATTCATAAACATATATTTAACAGTATAGAAACGTTTCATACTGTCAAGTAACCTCTAAGTGTCATTTTAAAGCAAATTGTTTAAAAGAAACAGCACTATTTGGGACATGGGGAATTTTTAAAGATTTTTTAAAATTTGACGGCCGCCATCTTGGCGGCCATATTGAATTTCTCAAAATGCTCAACATTGGTGAGGTGGCATCAGTTGGATATGTTATCTATAAGCATCAAGCAGCTCAAAAACACTTAAATCAATTATGTGTCCCAAAATTTTAGGTTAGGCTAAATATCATCACTTGGCAACCGGACTACTCCTTTTCCTCTCCCATAATCCCCTCTGTCATTTCCGTCTGGCGGCTATTCTTCCTACCACACGGACAACAGATAAGTCACTCTTCATTCTTTGTTTGTACTGTCCTAAATGTTAAATGTGATCCGTTTTGTTGCATGAACAATACCCAAGAGGTCGAAATGCATTGTGTCTTGTCCTGTGCTTTGTTGGCAATGTCCTTGGCGGTAGCAAACCCCCTCTCTTTCTAAATTCTATCCTGTGTTTAAGGGGTTAACCACTACAAACTCTCTGTTCTCAAAGGTTGGGCAGAATCATACCCTTTACATTCTGATTGGTTGGTTTGCATTTGATGATATTATTTATCAAACTTGAGGAGTGTGATCAATAAAAAAAAGTAGTCTGCAATATTCTTATTCTACTTCAACACTTTAGTCTCTGTTAAAAAAAAAAGTAATTGCTTGTAATTGCTAAAACAAATTTAATGAGCTACCTCTCAGTTTTTACTGTATTTATTTCGTACACTGTAAGGTGAGCTGTTTTTGTCAATATACACATTAAAGAACACAAGAATATGAAGTCATTCAGGGCACATCCGCACTAGAGACATTGGGCGCGCTTATTTAGAGACGAATGAATGGATTTTCATAAACTTTGGCCGAAACATGCTCTATACAAAAGGAAAACATCTCATGTTAATAGATTTTGCCTATGTCAAAAATCAAGGTCACAGAAGGCAACCTAGTATGGTCTTGCTCAGTCTGTCCATTTGTTGAATGCTCTAGGGCAAAAACTATATGGGGCGGATTTTCACCAAATTTGGTGTGAGTATGCACTGGGACATGGCTATGCCTCCTGTGTCTATGAAATTTATGTAGGTCAAGGTCACTAGGGGAAAATTAGTTCTAAACATCGGAATGGACTTGACTATAGACACATCTGAATGAGTTCCCATCTTTTTTCTTTTTTAAAATTTAAATTACCACTCACCATTTCTGGATTTTTGTGCAGGTGCTGTTCAGGAGCGGCATGAGATGAGATGACCATGCAGCAAATGAAAACATACATAGTGATTGACTGGCCACATGGAGGGCCCGTGTGCCCGGTGGCAGAAGTAAACAGAAAAAGGTGGTGGTGGTTGTGGACAATGCGGCAGAGGCCAACACAGAAATTGTGTGATACTGTATGACACAGTTTCAAATTGCAAGATGTGGGTTTGGGAGCGCGGTGTACACATACATTGGGAGTGTGTGTGTGTGTGTGTGTGTGTGTGTTTTGGGTATGTTCGGGTATGGATTTGTATGGGTATAAATGACTAATTTTGTACATGTACATAAACCACATTGGAAAAGGTGTCTGTGATTTTGTTTTAAAGGCCAGTTTACCCACAGATTGATCTATTAACAGACCTGCCAACCATTTCGCATTTCATGTAATTTATTATGCCCAAGTGATAATTCATACGCATGTAGCCAAAAAAATTACGCATTGAAAGTTTTAAAACAAGGTAAGAAAAAAAGAAAGAAAAAAATTGGCTTATGTACAGACACGCATGGCGCCATGCATATAACCAGTAATCTTCAAGAAGCGTTTCCGGTCACGCGCAGTTTGTTTCACCATCTTTACCATTCAGCGAAGTTGGCGTCCTCTTGAAGTTTTAGCTACGAAAATGTCGAAACGTGGAGCAGAAATTTCTGGACAAGATGCGAAAAAGAAAAAACTTGGTCAAAAGTTTCGAAAAGAATAGTCGGGAAAAGTTCCCCTGCATACGACCTTCGGCTAAAACTGTAAATTGTGTACTGTGTACTACTTGTGAGTCGGGCTTCACAATTTCCCATGGTGGATGTGAACGGTGGGCATGCAGGAAGTGCATGTTGGTGTACAGAATTTCCAGTGTGTTATACATTTTGGTGTAGGGGATTTGTGTGCGTTTCCAGTGTATTCTACATTTTCATAATTTGTAAAGATTTCTTGTGACACTTAAAAGAAAATCTTGTTTTTGAAGAAAAGTAAAGTTCACAAAAATTGTGCAAACAATTTCATCGCATTATGTTTGTTTGAAAAAAGTAAGTGTCGCACTTGATTACTCTTATCTCTCTCTCAAATTACACATTTCTGCCTCACTGAGCTTCAATTCTTACTCACTGGTCTCTTAGGGGGTTGGCAGGTCTGTATCAATATTGAATTGTTTGCATTTGTGTTTTATGTGCCAGCAAAAGCATTTTCCTTGTGCATATGGGGATATAATAGAAGTCTGAAGAGAATTTTCAATAAAATTACATTAATTGTTCCCATTATAACTGGTGTTTGTGTGTGTGTGCGCGTGTGCGTGCGAGCAAGTACAAATTTCATGGCGGACAACAGTATGGCTGTGAAGCCTGGACACTGTGAAAGGATGAAGAAAATAAAATCAATGCAGCAGAAAAGTGGTTTTACAGACGACTTCCCAGAGTCAACTGGACAGACACAAGAACAAACGACAGCATGTTAAATGAACTGAATGTATGCACTAACTTTTCACATGGATCAACAGAAGAAAACTGAAACATGTTGGCCATTGGATCAGAAACAAAAAGACTGGTTTGATGTCAACAGTTCTGCAGGGAAAGTTGAAGCAAAGAAAGAATTAAAGGGACAACTGCACATCTCCTACTTCAACAACATCGCTGGTGTGTGTGGTCTGGTGATCCTGGAAACTGCCTACAGATGTCTCTGTCTTGAGACTTGGAGGAGAAGATTTGTGACTTTGGGAGACAATGGCACCCGCTTGCGACACAAGCAAAGGAGAAGGATGGAGCGGATGATGATGGCAATACGACCCATCATAGATCGAACTAGCTATAGAAGGCCAAGGTCAGCAGAGCTAGAACTAGGTTTACTAGCTAGGATGCCAAGCAAGAACCATTTGAGCAAAGACACTTTCCGATTCCGGGTTACTCATGTTTCTGTGTGTTCTGACTCAAGAGTCTATAATAAAATTTACCTTAGAGAAATTTTCGGCCAGCTACTGCTGGTCTTCATCAGCCCCGACTGACTGGTAGTTGTAGTGGGTGTTGACACCAACACCCACCACAATGGTGGTGTGAACACCAACACCCACCACAACTACCAGTCAGTTGGGGCTGATGAAGACCAGCAGAAGCTGGCCGAAAATTTCTCTAAGGTATATTTTATTAGTCTCTTGAGTCAGAACACACAGAAACACAAGCAAGAACCAAGACTGGGCCCATGTAGAACTAGCTAAGATGCCAAGCTAGAACCAAGGTTGGGCCCATGTAGAACTAGCTTGGGTGCCGAGCTAGAACCAAGGCTGGGCCCATGTAGAACTAGCTAGGGTGCCATGCCAGAGCCAAGGTTGGGCCCATGTAGAACTAGCTTGGGTGCCAAGCTAGAACCAAGGTTGGGCCCATGTAGAACTAGCTAGGGTGCCAAGCTAGAACCAAGGTTGGGCCCATGTAGAACTAGCTAGGGTGCCAAGCTAGAACCAAGGATGGGCCCATGAGCACTTCTAGACTGTCCCCAGCTGGTTATCCAAGCTAGTCCCTAGCCAGTTGCCTAGCTTATGCCAAGATTGATTCTAGCTTGGCTTGCTGTCTGGGCAGTCAGCCAGCAAGATAGAATCAAGACTATAGAGCCATTAAATCTATTATTCAAGTATAGATATTTTTTAATAGATTTTTAAAATGTTTTGCCGTTCTATTACCTTTTTGTTTAAACCAAAAGATAGAACCATTATACGTTTGATATGTTTATCGTCACAAACAGGATCTACTACTACTACTACTGCTGCTGCAGCTGCTGCTGCTGCTGCTGCTGCTGCTAGTACTACCACCACCACCACTACCACTATACTACTACTACTACTACA
>CM031608.1:42234061-42241561 GCA_018398815.1 Conus ventricosus | reverse complement strand
ATTCTTTACACAAAGTAATATATACTTCGTGTTCAAACGATTTGTTTTCTTTCTTTAATTTTTTCAGATAGCGATTACCAACAGTTTCTTTACACAACGAAACAAACACTATGTGTACAAAAAGCTTAAATTTTTTTTTTAAAAAAGGTAACGATGACCTGTTTCCGACCCTTTTCTGCATGGAACAGCCGGGCTCACCGTCAGTGAGCGCCGTTGACTGCCGCATTGTCCCTAGACACGTCCTCACCGTCAGTGAGCGCCGTTGACTGCCGCATTGTCCCTAGACACGTCCTCACCGTCAGTTGAGCGCCGTTGACTGCCGCATTGTCCCTAGACACGTCCTCACCGTCAGTGAGCGCCGTTGACTGCCGCATTGTCCCTAGACACGTCCTCACCGTCAGTGAGCGCCGTTGACTGCCGCATTGTCCCTAGACACGTCCTCCTATCTGACCTTGGAAGACTTTTCTTCTGTCCCATCCTTCTGTGCCACCTCAGTGGCATTGTATCCACGCCGCTCATTCGACCCGCCGTCCATAACCACAGCCCGGCCCCGGCCCGCCGCAGCCCCAGCACCGGCACTTCACAGGGAGCAGCCAATGTCAAGAGGCAACCCCCCGGAGGACACGCTGCACTGATGCCGAGTCACGTCTGTGGTGTTCAGTGGGGGCTGTTTTGATCCAAACACTCACAGGACACCCCACAACTAGCCCCCTACTGACAGCATGATTGCTTTGGCCGCGTCCCGGCGCGAGCTCTCTCTCTCTCCAGAGGACGCGACCACGTCCGTCCAACTACACCCCATGGAATCGGTTGATATCGGAATCAAACCAAGACAATACACATGGAGAGAACATTGAATCTGAGGTCACCCTGAGAGTGGGCATGTAGGGCCACGGACATCTTTTTTCTTTTTAATGCTGATCGATGAGAATGAGGATGATAATGATGATGATGATGATGCTACGGATTTCCATTCTGGCTGAGACTGTATGACAAGGCTGTACTCTACGTTTACTTTCATGATATATCCTGGGGGCAACCAGGCCCGAGAGATACGGCACCTGTAGAGAAGGTAGGAAAGTTGAGCAACACTCTCAGAGACGCATCCCTTAGTGGATGAATCTCGACAGTGTGGTCCCTCCTCCCAATGAGCCCGTAGCAAAGTCAACTCCGGGTAGGAGCCGGTCGGGACATGAAAAAACCCTCATGGCGTTGATGGGAATCGAACCCACGACCTCCCACCCCGCAGTCCGCGACTCTAACCACTTCGCCATGGCGACTGGTAACCCCGGAAAAAACGTTGTCAAATAATGTAAAAGGTAACCGGGTTGCATTGACGACAGTTCTGGGATAGGTTGGCGACATCTGTAGCGAAAGGCCAGTCACCCACACACACAAAATGAGGGAGAAGGAGACATGGTTTACTGGGTAGGAGAACGACCTCAGCCACCAAGGAGTCCAAAGGTGGCGACATGAAGAAAGTCGGCGAAAGACATACGATTCGGGAGGGGAAGGGGAAAGGGGAGAGGGCTTAGAATTCAGTGCTGTCGAAATACGATTCTGGTTCTTCAGCTCTGCTGCCGGTATGAATTCGGCGAGGAAAGGACACCTTCCCTACAGTGACCGTCAGCTCAAACTGGAAGGAAAGTTAAGAAGCTCTTGCGGGCAAAAGACTCCTGAACTTTCTCAGGTTGACAACAGTTTTCTTTTCTTTTTTTTTTAATCTTGTGATGCACGTGCTGTGTGACAGTTTGAACAGAAGTGAAATGGTCAGTGACGGCGGTGTACGGTTACACACACACACACACACGCACGCACGCACGCACGCACGCACGCACGCACGCACGCACGCACACACACACACACACACACACACACACACAAGAGAGAGAGAGAGAGAGAGAGAGAGAGAGAGAGAGAGAGAGAGAGAGAGAGAGAGAGAGAGAGAGAGAGAGAGAGAGAGAGAGAGAGAGAGAGAGAGAGAGTGTTTCTTTTCGTTTTTCTTCCCGTTCTCATTTCTTTCCATTTCCTTTCTATTTTTCTTCTTTCCTTCTTTGCTCTTCTATCTAAAACAATATTTTCGGTTCCCTTCCCTCTTTTCTTCTGTCCTTTCTCCGTTCCTTCATTCTTTCTTTCGTTGCACCACTTTTGATCAGCTATTTTGTTTTTTCTCCAACTTCCGTCTTTGTCGTTTTATCAGTTTGTCTCTTTCTTTTCTTCTTTTTTGTTGTTGCTTGCTTTTCTTCTTCTCCACTTCTTTTTTCAGGATTATAAAACTTGTTTTTTTTCCCGTTTAAATTGTTTCGTGTCCTTTGTTGGTTGGCAAACAATGGTAGGACTGCCCGCCACCAGATCACATGGCATTGAAGTCTGTAGAACATACCGGCAAAAACCGTGTGCAATACACTCACGATGAAGAAAGGTTAAGAAAAAAATTCCGTTAATCATGGACCGCCTATTTCTCAATCTCAAAAAAACAAGCGAAGGCAAACATATCAACGCATGCATCGGCACACACACACAAGCACACATGCACGCATACAGGGCTGTGCACACACCCACCCATGCTCGAATGCACACACACACACACACACACACACACACACACACACACACACACACACACACACACACACGCACGCACACACGCACGCACGCACGCACGCACGCGCGCGCCGCACGCACGCACACACGCACCCACCCACCCACACCCACACCCACACACACACACACACACACACACACGCACCTTTCTAACCTCTCTTTCTCTCTCTCTCTCTCTCTCTCTCTCTCTCTCTCTCTCAGTTGAATAAAGTCAAACTGACAAAGACATGATATAAAATCGGAATCAAGTTTTGACATTAAACCATTTACGTTCCATGTCAAGAAGGCGAAAGGTGTATGAACAGCAGAAGGCATCGACTACTTCGTGTATTTACACGCGCAACCAGTCGACAACTGTACCAGACAGGCCTGACACAACGAGCAGTGTTCACGGGTGCCACTGTCACCGGCGACCGAGGAATCAACCGGTGTTATGTGACTGAATTTCCCTTTTTCTGTGCTGGTTGCAAGGTATTTTTTATCATGTGGCCGGCCGACACCCTATCGCGATTCAGCCACGTTGCCATAAACATCGAGAAAGTGCTTTTTGCTATCAATAACTTAATGGTCGAAAATCATCAAAGCCCCCCCCCCTCTCCCCCCATCCGTCGGCTCTGGCTTTTTTTGCGATAGGGAGAGAGGCCACGCCTGATTTCCCGGACACGAAAATAGAAATCCTCTCCGACAAAAAGAAACGAAAACAACAACAACAACAACAACAACAACAACAACAACAACAACAAACAACAACAAACCCCTAGCAACAACAACAACAGCAGCAGCAACAGCAACAACAACGAATTACTGCCCTTCAGTGTTACTTTGGCCTCGAAAATTCTGGGCTTATCTTTGTAAAAAGAGCTGCAAGCTACGATGGCAGAGTCAGGTTTTACTTAGTCTGTAGACTAAATGTTGTTGTTGTTGTTACTACGACTATTACTACTACTACTACTACTACTACTACTTTAATGTTTTAAAAAAAATCATACCATTATAATATTTACTTTATTTGTTATTATTACAACCATCTTTAATAGTAGTAGTAGTAGTATAATAGTAGTTGTAGTAGTAGCAGTAGTGGTAGTGGCAGTAGTAGTGGTAGTAGTAGCAGTAGTTTAGTAGTAGTAGTAGTAGTAGTAGTATTGCCACTGTTAATTTCGCCATGTTGTTCGACATTCCTCTAACCCCTTTTCTTTCTCCTGTTCTGTGTGTATAGGCACTATCAACACGATAACCACTATCATCATATTATTCTGTGCGTATAGGCAATATCAACACGATAACCACTATCATCATATTATTCTGTGTGTATAGGCACTATCAATACGATAACCACTATCATCATGTTATTCTGTGTGTATAGGCACTATCAACACGATAACCACTATCATCATATTATTTTCTAGTCTGTGTGTATAGGCACTATCAATACGATAACCACTATCATCATATTATTCTGTGTGTTATAGGCACTATCAACACGATAACCACTATCATCATATTATTCTGTGTGTATAGGCACTATCAACACGATAACCACTATCATCATATTATTCTGTGTGTATAGGCAATATCAATACGATAACCACTATCATCATGTTATTCTGTGTGTATAGGCACTATCAACACGATAACCACTATCATCATATTATTTTCTAGTCTGTGTGTATAGGCACTATCAATACGATAACCACTATCATCATATTATTCTGTGTTATAGGCACTATCAATACGATAACCACTATCATCATGTTATTCTGTGTGTATAGGCACTATCAACACGATAACCACTATCATCATATTATTCTGTGTGTATAGGCACTATCAATACGATAACCACTATCATCATATTATTCTGTGTGTATAGGCACTATCAACACGATAACCACTATCATCATATTATTCTGTGTGTATAGGCACTATCAACACGATAACCACTATCATCATATTATTCTGTGTGTATAGGCACTATCAACACGATAACCACTATCATCATATTATTCTGTGTGTATAGGCACTATCAACACGATAACCACTATCATCATATTATTCTGTGTGTATAGGCACTATCAATACGATAACCACTATCATCATATTATTTTCTAAAAGTGATAGTAATCCTCTCTTTCTCGTTTAAATTTTTTTTAAATCATTACCAACACTGTTATCATCATCATCATCATTATTATTATTATTAGCATTATCATTATCATTCTCGTCCTTGTTGTTGTTGTTGTTGTTGTTGCTGTTGCTACATTGACCCGCATTGTCTCCTTCCCGGCAGCCTCGTTATCATTCCACATCCATTTGGCGCCCCATGTGAGGAGAGAAGTGATTGTTCCTTCTTCATTTCCATTGTCTTCAATGTTTGGTTGTCCTGCCTGAGGAGAGAAGTGATTGTTCCTTCTTCATTTCCATTGTCTTCAATGTTTGGTTGTCCTGCCTGAGGAGAGAAGTGATTGTTCCTTCTTCATTTCCATTGTCTTCAATGTTTGGTTGTCCTGCCTGAGGAGAGAAGTGATTGTTCCTTCTTCATTTCCATTGTCTTCAATGTTTGGTTGTCCTGCCTGAGGAGAGAAGTGATTGTTCCTTCTTCATTTCCATTGTCTTCAATGTTTGGTTGTCCTGCCTGAGGAGAGAAGTGATTGTTCCTTCTTCATTTCCATTGTCTTCAATGTTTGGTTGTCCTGCCTGAGGAGAGAAGTGATTGTTCCTTCTTCATTTCCATTGTCTTCAATGTTTGGTTGTCCTGCCTGAGGAGAGAAGTGATTGTTCCTTCTTCATTTCCATTGTCTTCAATGTTTGGTTGTCCTGCCTGAAAAGGAGCAAAAAGGTCGAAACATGTCGAGTTTGTCTTGTAATTTGTTTTGTTTTTTTCCCTCGTCAGCATAGCAATTTTCCTCTGCAGCATCACTTTGAAACTCGCCCTGTTCATCTATTTCAGTCTGATGACTGGAATGCCGGAGAAAATAAGATTGTTGCGCCTGGATCAACATTCTAAATCATCCGGTTTTTTTTCCTTTCTAACTGCTCTACCTCAGCTCAAAGCTCAGAGTTTTTCTTTGCCAGCTCCACGTTTTCTGTTCTTAAATTCGCCCCCTTCTTCCCGCAGATCATCAACCTACAATGCATGGCAACAAACTGATCATTAAGATCCTTTTAAGCTGTTTTCCACTTCAGCTAACTCACAGTCCAGCTTGTTCATCACCTCTGCTATGGTGGGTTGCTGGGGAGAAAACATGCAGAGTCGTCTACCCGACGTTCAGAGAGGCCCCGGTTCTATCCGTGATGATCCTTCTTTCTGTAATGGTCTTCTGGCTGTTTCAGTCTTGGCTGCCGGACGCTGCTGGGTCCAGGGTTCCGCTCGACGTCGTCCCCGCAGCGAAGAAGCAAACTGACCCCAGAACAACAGCCGTGAGAGCAAGCCTAAGGTGACATCGGCAGCTCTGGTTCGCAGAGGTCAGCATCAGCGACTCGATTTGCAGTTTTCTCTGTGGCCCTTTTCAACATGAAGCTGATGTATACTGACAAAAAGGAGCCACACGACGCCCTGAAGACAAGAGGGGCTGATGGCATGATGTCTTCAGTAGTTGCTGACAAAAGTACAGGGTCCAACTCAACGTAGTCCTTCAGCGTGGACAAAAACAACGACACAATGTCAACAGCGACACGCATGCAACAGGCCGCGATTCACGCCCCCCCCCCCCCCCCCCCCCCTTCGCTCACGTTTTCCCCTCGCTCCCGCTTCCCAGGGAGAGAAGGAGAGAGCTGAAATGTAACGCAGTGAATCAAATGAAAAATTACTGATTTTTACATAAACTTCATACCAGAAGACCAGCTTAACATTGATGGGAGAGTTGATATGTAACACAGTGAATCAAATGAAAATTTTTACTGATTTTTACATGAACGTGATACCAGAAGAATAGCTTTACATTGATGGAACATCGAGGCACTGATTAAACTCTTAACTAAAAATACACACATGTTTGAAGAGCGATCTACCGACTGTTACACACGCTTCATACCCAAACAGCTTAACATTCATATCACTTCGAGGCACCGACACATTTCTTCACTAAGAACAATAGCTCGCCGCTTAAAAGGCTCTGTGTAGATCTAAATACACACACAAAACCATCACAACAATATGATGTTCGTTTGAGGAGAGAGAGAGATGAGAGAGAGAGAGAGAGAGAGAGAGAGAGAGAGAGAGAGAGAGAGAGAGAGAGATAGAGAGAGATAGAGAGAGATAGAGAGAAAGATATATATATATAATAATTAGAGAGAGAAGAAAGGAGAGAGAGAGAGAGAGAGAGAGAGAGAGAGAGAGAGAGAGAGAGATTTATATATAAGCTACACACAAAAAGTTAAGGATCACTTTCACAAACATTCATAACTGTCAAAATAAGAAAGTCAATGCGTTGAAGTTTGGCCAACATTTAATTCCATTCTTTAGTTATAACGATGCACAATTGCCTTCAATCTCGAGCAATCGTTTGGTGTGTACATTTGATTAAAGTGGGTACGTATCCAAATTTGATTTCCCAAAGTCATTGAAATCACAAGACGGGGCATACTGATGCTCCCAAAAGCTCAGTAATGCGTGTAACCACCATGGCTGTTCTGGCACTCGACGCAGCGAGTCCTCATCAAGTTGACCAGGTTGGTGAAGATCCTCTGTGGAAGCGCCTGTCACTCAGCCTGCAGCATCTGGTAGAGGTGTTGGGCATTCCTGAGAGGGGGTGGCTCCTCACTTTGCGATCCAGCTCATCCCAGAGGTTCTCAATCGGGTTGAGATCGGGACTGCATGCTGGCCACTCCATTCTGTTGACTCCAGACTGCTGCAGGAAGTCGTTGACCACCCTTGCCCTGTGGGCGCGAGCGTTGTCATCC
>CM031608.1:42226561-42229061 GCA_018398815.1 Conus ventricosus | reverse complement strand
TTGTCACAGCAGGGAAAGACCTGAGGAAATAAAAAGCATCGGTGTCGACGTCACGCCGGGGCCGTCCACCTTGTCACAGCAGGGGAAAACCTGAGGAAATAAAAAGCATCGGTGTCGACGTCACGCCGGGGCCGTCCACCTTGTCACAGCATGGGAAAACCTGAGGAAATAAAAAGCATCGGTGTCGACGTCACGCCGGGGCCGTCCACCTTGTCACAGCAGGGGAAAACCTGAGGAAATAAAAAGCATCGGTGTCGACGTCACGCCGGGGCCGTCCACCTTGTCACAGCAGGGGAAAACCTGAGGAAATAAAAAGCATCGGTGTCGACGTCACGCCGGGCCGTCCACCTTGTCACAGCAGGGGAAAACCTGAGGAAATAAAAAGCATCATTTACGGCGTAGCTAAAACGATGGAGGAGGAGAAGGAGGAGAAGAAGAAGAAGAAGAGAGAAGAAGAAGAAGGAAGAAGAAGAAGGAGGAGGAGGAGGAGAAGAGAAGAAAAAGAAGAGAAGAAGAAGAAGAAGAGAAGGAGGAGGAGGAGAGAAGAAGAAGAAAGAGATGTATGCAGAAAGAAAGAAGAAAGATAGATAAAGATAGACATATAGATAGACGGACAGATAGAGAGATAAAGAAATAGAGAGATGGATACACTGAGAGAGAGAGGAGAGAGAGTGAGAGAGAGAGAGAGAGAGAGAGAGAGAGAGAGAGAGAGAGAGAGAGAGAGAGAGAGAGAGAGAACTCTGAAAACGTTTACTGCAAGGCCACCGGCTTGTATGCAAAGGAGGTACATGTATCATGTAAAGACACAAAAAAGGAAAAGTACTCACACAGACCAAACTATAAAGAATCTACAAAACAAAAATATATCATTTCCTAACTGCATAGGATAAACCAACTGGAAATTGCTTTCAGGTATTTTCTATGCAGTTTCCCCATTTTACCCTTTCAATACTAAAACAACAAAAATATTACACAGTTGAAATAGATTTCGCATTTTCTTCTTCTCTCTTTTTTTTTAAAGCATAATAAATAAACATTGCAACAGAACGTGTTATAAACCTGCTGTCGCTCTGCAGATACAGTGTCAAATGTGTATTTTCGTCTAAATTTCTAAAACCTTTCGTCAGATACTTTTCTCTAATTTGCTGATATACTGGACATACAAACAAAAAATGATGTTCGTCTTCTGTAACCTTACAAAAAGGGCAAGAGTTTGATTTTGCTATATACCTTTTATGAGTGCTAATATCGCATATACCCAATCTGAATTTGACAAAAACTGTTCGAAATTTAATTATTGAAATGTCTGAGAGTAATTTTTCTGGTTGCAACAATGATTTAAAAGAACGATAAGTAGAATATCTTTCACTCTCGTACAGTTTACTTGACCACTCTTGTTTGTAGCAGTCATAATGCGTTGTTAAATACTTGTACAAAAACCTTTTCGTTTCCAACTCCGCCATTCACCCAAACTTCGGAAAATCCATAAGTATCTAAGCAAAATTTGACTTTGCTGGCCCAATTTTGTTGGTCGATCTGGTTTTGTCCACTCCGCATACATCTATTTTTATACATTTCATACGCTTGTTTTGGCAGTCTTGCAAGATCTAGCTTTTGTAACTTAAACCAGTACCTGATCACCTTTACATCAATCATCAAATAGAGGGTACCGGCCAATTTCACCATAAACCATCAAATTCGGAGTTTTAGGACTTATTCTAAGAAAGCGCTTACAGACAAATAAATGGGGGGCTTCCACGATTTGAAAACGTGTTAAACCCCACATTTCAGCTGCATACAACATCATTGGTTTAACCTGGGCGAGAGAGAGAGAGGAGAGAGAGAGAGAGAGAGAGAGAGAGAGAGAGAGAGAGAGAGAGAGAGAGAGAGAGAGGAAGGGGGGGGGGGGGGGGAGGGGGGGAACTGACACTTGAAACACCATGTCCATCACCATAAACAAGATCAACATTTAGCATGCACTATATGATCACCTTCAAGGAACCAGGCGAAAGCCTGATCTCCAAAGGGAAAAAAACAAATCAGCTTTCAAACCCATGTTGCATTTAACCAACACAGCCACATCAAAGCAACAAAAGTCGGACCAATTTAACAAACAACTATCTAGTAATAAACCTTTACGTATTTCGAAAACTTCTCATTCGAAACAAATTCGCTTTCAAATCCGTGTTATATCTAACTAACAGATTAACATAACAGAGCAATTTCATCACCAAATGTATAGAAATTAAATCTTACTCAGTTCGAAGTGTTTTCGTACAATACATGAAAAAACAACACCCCCCTCCCCCCCCCCCCCCAAAAAAAAAAAAAAAAAAAAAGAAAGAAAGAAACAAACAACAAAAAACAAAAACAACAACAAACAAACCCCACAACCAACCAACCACCGAGCAAACAAACACACCATACCGTGAAATGCTTTAAAACGAGTAAGTTCTCGACTAGCATGTTGTGCGTGTTATTATATTGCACCGCCCCATTA
>CM031608.1:42219061-42221561 GCA_018398815.1 Conus ventricosus | reverse complement strand
AGGCAGGATTGACTAAAGGACAACATCTAAGCTTACGTGTTTTGTTTATGGCAGTTTGTGTACTGTACCTCTAACATGAAAACGAAAGTGAATTACACCCAGATAGTTGCATGTCAGCTTGCATGTATTCTGCTTATTGTGTGCTGTGTACTGTACTCCGCAACTATAATGTATAAACAAAATCGGAGTAGGTGTTTTACAGAGTTGAGTTCATTTGCCACACGCTAAGGTGAAAGTCTTTAAATGGAAACCTAAACAATTAGTGATTCAGAAAAGGTTTTTTTATCTCTATGTGTATTACACGCCAGCCTCAAACGGAGATATAAGTGATATAATTGTGTGATCGTGATTGAATGGAAATAGTTTTATGGCGCGCGCGCTCGCGTGCGCGCACGCACGCACGCACGCACGCACGCACGCACGCACGCACGCACGCACGCACATAAACACTCAGACACACACACACACTGAGAAAGAGAGAGAGAGAGAGAGAGAGAGAGAGAGAGAGAGAGAGAGAGAGAGAGAGAGAGAGAGGAGAGAGAGAGAGAGAGAGAGAGAGACAGACAGACAGACAGACAGACAGACAGACACACAGAGAGTTTTTTTTTGTGTAATGGCGTATAACTTGATCACGTAAACAACGTATAGGTCGTCAGCCTTCTTCTCAGACATTCATTCCAATTCAATTCAATTCAATGATACTTTATTCCAATTCAATTCAATTCAATGATACTTTATTCATCCCCACGGAAACTCAGTTATGACTGCACATGTTCACTATCAAGATTTCATGGGTGTAAATCTCATAATAAGCAAACTAGAAACTTTGAGCACATCACAGATTAAAACAGGTCCAAGGAAACATCCGGCAAAATATTCATGTAACCATACAAATTACGAACATCATCATGAGCACACACACACACACACACACACACACACACACACACACACACACACACACACACCACACACAACACACACGTGCACTCGAGAATATAAGCACAAAAGTTAACACAATTATTCACCCAATAAGAAGCACGAATTTCACTTCAAACTGATAACCCTGTTTGACAAATTTGCGATCATAGTATCTTTCAAAACAAACTTTACATACACGCGTGCACGCGAGTCCGTAAACACAAAGGTTAACACAGTTATTCACCCAATAAGAAGTATGAATTTCACTTTAAACTGATAACCCTGATAGAAAAATTTTGCAAATCATAGTATCTCTCAAGCTGTTGTTGTTGTTGTTGTCGTACCCTGGCTAAAAGACTCCAGGGATCATCCAAACAGCCGAAGTACTTGAACACTATGGTACAATGTATCTCTCAAGCGATACGATTACTAAAGGGGACTGTTTGGGGAAAAACAAAACAAAACAACACAACCCCCCCCCCAAAAAAAAAAAAAAAAACAAAAAAAAAACCAAAACAACAACAAAAAACATCGGCTTCGGCAAACTCAGTGTGACAATAGCAACAGGCGAAAACAACAGCAACGCGTCAATAAAAAATGTAGATAAAAACAACAGCTATAAACAGTGTAGTTATTGGCCTTGATGTGATTAAAAAAGAAGAGTGAAAAGCTGCAACGCAGTTTCGCAAGTTGGAAACGTCAGACACATGTGGTTAGTTGGTGTGCGATAGCTTCATGAGGAACGACTGGATGATAAAAATTACGAGGACATTTTTACCTGGCTACCAAGTGCTAGCTCAAGCACACTATCACAGCAAGAAATGGTTGACTTAAACAGGTTTCTTCCTGGACTGGAACATGGACAACAGAGAAGAGAGAGAGAGAGAGAGAGAGAGAGAGAGAGAGACAGAGGCGTGTCTCACATTCTCACAGATCTGGGGCCTGACACGGTTGTTCACAGACACAGTGACACTTTGAGACATGGTAGAGAGATCATACCACGCACGATGGCGTTGGTGATTGCGCACGTCGGGGGACAACTCTTCACTGCCTGCTAGCAACGATTAACTCCCTTCCATCGCCCACCCGAAGATTCACTCCGGCTTGTTCCCTCGTTTTACCAGCAGAGAGAGAGAGAGAGAGAGAGAGAGAGAGAGAGAGAGAGAGTACAATATCAAAGAGAACAATACAGCTGCTAAAGACAGAAAATCAGTACCAGAGAAACACACCCACCCACCCACCCACCCTCCACACACACACACACACACACACACACACACACACACACACACACACACACACACACACGCCCATACCCCCCCCCCCCCCCACACACACACACACAAGAATCATGTGAGCTCGAGCGTGCTTCTCTCTTGCAGGTGTGTGTGTGTGTGTGTGTGTGTGTGTGTGTGTGTGTGTGTGTGTGTGTGTGTGTGTGTGTGTGGTTGCGTGCGTGGGTGTGGGGGTGTGTGTGTGTGTGTGTGGTTGTTGCATGAGAGAGAGAGAGAGAGAGAGAGAGAGAGAGAGAAGAGAGAGAGAGAGAGAGAGAGAGAGAGAGAGAGAGAGAGAGAGTGTG
>CM031608.1:42206561-42209061 GCA_018398815.1 Conus ventricosus | reverse complement strand
GGTGTGGTTGTTTTTTTTGGTTTTTGGGATGTTGGGGTTGTGGTGTGTTTGTGGGGTTGGTGTGTGTTTTTGGTGGTGGTTGTTTTTGTGTTTGTTTGTGTGTGTTGGTGTGGGTGTGTTGTGTGTGTGTGTACTTTACATCCAAAAACAAACAAACAAACAAAACCCAGTAAATAGTTTCCCAATTTTTTCGACCTTATGGGGGTCTTCCCGGGGATTTTAGTGGGGAATTGTACAAAAGTTTCCGTTCACAGTTTAAAAAAACAACAAACTTCCCAGCTCAAGGGTGAGAGAAAGGGAAGGGGTTTGGGAAACAGGAGACTACGGGAAACAAGAAAAAAGATAGAAAATGGGGAAAAACAAGTGGAAAAGGGGGGTAAGAGAGTGGGGGGGAAAGTGAGAGAGAAGAAGAGAGAAGAGAGAGAGAGAGAAGAGGAAAAGAGAGAGAGAGAGAGAGAAAAGAAAAAGGAGGAGGAGAAGGAGAGAGATGGGGAGAGAGAGAATGAGAGAGAGGGAAAAAAGTTTAGACAAAAGAAAGAGAGAGAGGAAAGAATATAGAGAGAGAATAAGTGAAAGAGGAAGAGAGAGAAAAGAGAGAGAGAGAAGGAAGAGGAAAGGAAAAAGGGAGTGAAAGAGAAAAAGAAAAAGAAAAGAGAGAGAGAGGAGAGAGAAAAAGAGGGAGGAGAGGAGGAGAGAGAGAGGTAAGGAAGACAACACAAAGGAAATAGGAGGCGGGGGACAGAAAGTGTTGGGGGTGGGGGGGGGGGGGGGGGGGGGGGGGTTTGGGGGAAGGGAAGAAGGGGGACATAAAAAAAGAGAAAAGGGGGGGGGGGGAAAGAAGGAGAAGTTGGGGGAGCAGCGGGGGGGGGTGGGGGTGGGGGAAGAGGACATAGGAAGAGCCGTCACGGGGGGAAAATTCAGAGGGAAGTGAAGAAAGGGGGGGGCTGGCCACAAAAAAAAAAAGGGGGGGGGGGGGGTTGGGATTTTTAGAAGTTTAGAGAGAGAGAGAGAGGGAGAGAAGAGAGAAGAGAGAGAGAGGGGAGGGGGAGGGGGGGGGAGCAAGATAGAACAGAGACGAACAGGAAAGACAAGACGAGGCGTATAACAACAACCGACAAGATTTTCAGAGCAAAGTGAATGAGAGAAGGAAGGGGAACGGAAGGAAGGAACGTAAGAACGGGAAAAAGGGGGGAAAAAGAGAAGAGAGAGAAAAGAGAGAGAAGGAGAGAGAAGAGAGAGAGAGAGAGAGAAGGGAAAAAAGGGGGAGGTTAAAAGTTTTGGTCGGGGGGGGGTGGAGGGGGGGCCCCTAAAGGAAGGGGAAAAGGGGGTGGGGGGATAGGGAGGGGAAAAACCCCGGGGAATGGGGGAAATTGGGGGAAGAGAGAGAAATGATAATGAAGTGACAGGGGGGGCAGAGAGAAGGGGGAAAAGGGGAGAGAGAGAGGAAGAGAAGAGAGAGAAGAGAGAAGAAGAAGAAAGGGGGGGAGAGAAAAAGAGAAGAGGGGGGAGAAGGGAGAGAGAGAGGGGAAGAGAGAGAGGGGGGGGGGAAAAGAAAAAGAAGAGAGGGGGAGAGAGGGAGAGAGAGGGAGAGAGAGAGAGAAGGGGGGAGAGAGAGAGAGAGAGAAGGAGAGAAAGGGAAGAAGAAAGGGAGAGAGGGGAGAGAGAAGAGAAGAGAGGAAAAAAGAGAGAATTGGAAACATATCTTTTCCCAAAGAGACCCTGAGAACATTTTCCCTCTGTATAAAATGTCCCCTGTCTGAGAAGTATTTTCCCTCTGTATAAAATGTCCCCTATCTGAGATAATTTTCCTTCTGTATAAAATGTCCCATGCCTGAAAAGTATTTTCCCTCTGTATAAAATGTCCCCTGTCTGAGAAGTATTTTCCCTCTGTATAAAATGTCCGCTGTCTGAAAGTATTTTCCCTCTGTATAAAATGTCCGCTGTCTGAGAAGTATTTTCCCTCTGTATAAAATGTCCCCTGTCTGAGAAGTATTTTCCTCTGTATAAAATATCCGCTGTCTGAGAATATTTTCCCTCTGTATAAAATGTCCCATGTCTGAAAAGTATTTTCCCTTTCTGTATAAAATGTCCCCTGTCTGAGAAGTATTTTCCCTCTGTATAAAATGTCCGCTGTCTGAGAAGTATTTTCCCTCTGTATAAAATGTCCGCTGTCTGAAAACGTATTTTCCCCTCTGTATAAAATGTCCCATGCTGAAAAGTATTTTCCCTCTGTATAAAATGTCCCATGTCTGAAAAGTATTTTCCCTCTGTATAAAATGTCCCTGTCTGAGAAGTATTTTCCCTTCTGTATAAAATGTCCCTGTCTGAAAAGTATTTTCCCTCTGTATAAAATGTCCCCTGTCTGAGAAGTATTTTCCCTCTGTATAAAATTCCGCTGTCTGAGAAGTATTTTCCCTCTGTAAAAAAATGTCCCATGTCTGGAAATATTTTCCCTCTGTATAAAATGTCCCGCTTGTCTGAGAAGTATTTTCCCTCTGTA
>CM031608.1:42194061-42199061 GCA_018398815.1 Conus ventricosus | reverse complement strand
CACACACACACACACACACACACACACAAGCACGCACCACCACACACACACACACACACACACACACACACACACACACACACACACACACACACACACACACACACACCACACACACAACACACACACACACCACACACACACACACACCATTCACCACCACACATACACACACACACACACACACACCACACACACACACACACACACACACACACACACACAACACACACACACACACACACACACACACACAACACACACACACACACACCACACACGCACGCACGCATGCACGCACGCGCGCACGCACGCACGCACGCACGCGCACGCACGCACGCACGCACGCACAAACACACACACACACTCACTCACTCACACAAACACACACACCGTCAAGCACTCAATCGTCGACAACATTAAATAACAGGACGAATTTCAGCGACTTGGCATTTATGACTCAGACACACAGTTAAACACACAGACAAACCGACGTCATAATGCAGCCTGCATTTTGTGACTAGTGTGACAAGCAGAAAAGTCATGCCTGCCAAGTCGTAGACATGACTGTTGAAGTATACAATGATTCCCTAAAGCAACTTATCTTTTGCTGTGCTAACTGCTCTGGGTGTACACACACACACGTACACACACACACACACACACACACACACACACACACACACACAACACACACACACACACACACAACACACACACACACACACACACACACCACACACAGAGAGAGAGAGAGAGAGGAGGAGAGAGAGAGGGAGGGAGAGGAGAGGAGAGAGAGAGAGAGAAGAGACAGACCAGACAGACAGACAGACGACAGACACGGACAGACTGACTGACTACTGACTGACTGACTGACTGACATAGAATTTATGGACATTCCTCACGCTGGCTCCACGACTGAGCAATTATCATCAACAGCAGACCTTGTAATTGGTGTACCTCGTATGCCTTAACAGAACACACATTACTGGACATCGCAAAAATGACTCAGTGGCCGTGCAGTGTTACCTCCTGCGGGTTGCCTTTCGCCTACCTGACACTTAGGACTCCCATGAACTGCCGATGCTAGGCTTGCAACACTAGGTTATATATGGGCTGGTTTCAGTGAGCAGTTCGGGGATTGTGCCACCACACAGGGAGAACTGATCATGAGAGAGAAAAGTATTGTGAATACCCCCTACCCCCACAAGACAAAAACTGACACTAACAGGCGTAGTTTGGTATCTAGGGGCAGAAATGTATGGCAGCTCTGAGTTTTCTTTGTGTCAGGCTCTTGCCCACGTAACTTCGACAAACAACCAGTCAGACAAAACAAAAGCGTCCCCCCCCCCTTTTTTTTTTTAAAATCAACTCAATTTTTACATTATTTACATATAAACTTTCTACTTTGTTTCAAAACATTATTTAGACATATTTCAAACAGAACCACAACGAAAGCTCCCCATGGACTAAAAGAACATTCTTTTCTTTCAAAGTTGGCATCCACAGTGCCACACAAAAGTTTTGATGTCCACATGGTTTCTTGGTCCTCACAAACCTATAACAATTTAATTCCTAGTTTCCGATCTCTGCTACCTCTCATCGACTTACAAAACAAGCCACAAACTGTGCCTGTGTCCCTCGCAATACAAACAAAAACAAACAAACAAACAAACAAACAAACAACAAACAAACACACAACAAAAACAAAAACAAAAAGACTGTGCCCTAACTATAGTCGAGGGCGAAAAGGTCTTGAAAGAAGAAGAAAATTGTATTAAGAATCATATAGTTTTTGTTATGTAAAGAATATTTGTCTTAATCATTTTTTTTTCTGTTTTCCTTCGCCATGGCTTGTGTGAAGATTCGTCATCAGAGGCCAGTTGTAGCCGTTAACGCACACTCTCACATAAGACACCTCCCGTGTCTGAAATAGATTATGAGGCACACGTCCTTGCACAAACCTGGCGGCACACTTTAGAGCGCAGGTACAGTTACAAGCTTTAACAAGTTAACACAGGTACGAACTTTAACAGTTAGCGCAGGTACAAGCTTTAACAGGTTAGCGCAGGTACGAGCTTACTTACACGGACCACTCGCTACACACCCCTTCATCTTCCGCAACGCTCCACAAGCAAGCCATTCTTCACGGCCCCCTCATCACCGCCATCAGACTTACGGCCATTCCGACACCTGCCATCTCTTCAGGCCACCGCTCATGCGCACCATTTTCACGGCGACACGTCAGCTGTACTCTTTCGGCACCTTTATCACTGTTTTCCTCTCTTCACGACCATTCCCGTCCTCACCCACCATCCTATCAGACCTTTGTAGCGCTAATATTAGTGGAACAACAACTTCGATCGAGGTTTCGCTGGTCTTACGCCCTCCACGTTCCCTCCTTACTTCTCCCCTCCCTTCGCTCAACACTCCTTCCCCTCCTGCTCCTTGACCACTCTCTCACGGCCACCCGCTCACGGCCCCGTCTCTTCACGGCCACCGCTCACGTCGCCATCTCTTCACGGCCACTCCGCTCACGTCGCCCATCTCTCACGGCCACCCCGCTCACGCCGCCCATTCTCTTCATGGCCACCCCTGCCACACCGCCCATCTCTTTACGGCCACCCCGCACACGCCGCCCGTCTCTTCATGGCCACCCCACTCACACCGCCCATCTCTTCACGGCCACCCGCTCACGCCGCCCATCTCTTCACGGCCACCCCGCTCACGCCGCCCATCTCTTCACGGCCACCCCGCTCACGCCGCCCATCTCTTCACGGCCACCCCGCTCACGTCGCCCATCTCTTCACGGCCATCCCGCTCACGCAGCCCATCTCTTCACGGCCACCCGCTCACGCCGCCCATCTCTTCACGGCCACCCCGCTCCAAACCGCCCATCCTTTACGGCCACCCCGCACACGCCGCCCGTCTCTTCACGGCCACCCCGCTCACACCGCCCATCTCTTCAGGCCACCCCGTCACGCCGCCCATCTCTTCACGGCCACCCCGCTCACCCGCCCATCTCTTCACGGCCACCCCGCTCACGCCGCCCATCTCTTCACGGCCACCCGCTCACGTCGCCCATCTCTTCATGGCCACCCGCTCACGCCCCCATCTCTTCACGGCCACCCCGCTCACGCCGCCCATCTCTTCACGGCCACCCGCTCACGCCACCCATCTCTTCACGGCCACTCTGCTCACGTCGCCCATCTCTTCATGGCCACCCCGCTCACGCCGCCCATCTCTTCAGGCCACCCGATCACGCGCCCATCTCTTCACGGCCACCCCTTCACACCGCCCATCTCTTCATGGCACCACCCGCTCACACCGCCCATCTCTTCACGGCCACCCCTCACACGCCACCCATCACTTCACGGCCACCCTGCTCACGCCGCCCATCTCTTCACGGCCACCCCGCTCACGCCGCCCATCTCTTCAGGCCACCCGCTCACGCAGCCCATCTCTTCACGGCCACCCTCTTCACGCGCCCATCTCTTCACGGCCACCCCACTCACGCCGCCCATCTCTTCACGGCCACCCGCTCACGACCGTCCATCTCTTCATGGCCACCCTGCTCACGCCGCCCATCTCTTCATGGCCACCCCGCTCACGCCGCCCATCTCTTCACGGCCACCCGCTCACAGCCGCCCATCTCTTCACGGCCACCCGCTCACACCGCCCATCTCTTCACGGCCACCCCGCTCACGTCCTCAATTTTGTTATAGCTTAGCCTACCTTTTCAAGGCTGATGCAGGACTGCAAAAGCGCTGGTTTGGAAGACAGAAAGGAAACAGGGGTTGACTTGGCCTTAGACGTTTCGGGGATTTGAACCTGCGATCAGAAGCCCGTCTTTACCGCACGGAGATAGCTCCTGGCCCCGGGCCCCCTCTCCTCCTGCCTACGTCAGTATAGTGATAACAAGCTTGAAGATCTTTGGATGCTGAGCAGAGTGTGAGTCGATTCTACTTCTGACATCGTTGATGAATGAAGCCACAAACAGCTGGGTCACAGAGGACCAGACTGGCATCGCAAGGTGCATCGCTGGAGCAGTAACGACGAGAACAGCATGAACAACAACAACAGAAACAGCGACATCAACGTCAATGACAAACAAACGACAACGGCCATAACAACAAGAAGAGAACAACAGCAACCGCAAAAAACAACAGTAACGACAGAAGAACAATAGCAACAACTTAACAATATGAGGAACAAAAGAACAATAACAAAACAACAACTACAGCAACAGCAACAATGATGACAACAACGACAGCAGTACAACAACACCATTTTCAACAGAAACAGCAACCGTGGCAACAATAATAGCAGCAACAACAGCAACTCAAAACACAGGAACTACTACAACATTATCAACAACAATAGCAACAACAACAACGTCCAACAGCAAAAAAAAATATATCCAACCCCCCAAAAAAAAACAAAAAAAAAAAAAAAAACAGCGGCAAAATCATCATCGACGATGCAACAACAACATTCACAGCCACAATGAACAGCAGCAACAACAACAACAACAGAGCTGAGAACAACAACAGCAAGGTAAGGTCATGTTGCTTATAGCCCAGCCGACCGCAAAGGGCCAAGGCACAGCGTTGAAGTCAACTCACAAGTCATATTAAAACAAAACAAAACAAAACAAACAAAACCAAAAACAACAACAACAACAACAACAACAACAACAAATAACCCGTCATTGACACAATCCTTGAAAGTACACTCTCTAAAACAACACCGAAAATTTTGTCCAAAATCTTTCTTCTGTAAAATCTTCGATCAGATGAAAAATGTTAATCTCCCAAACAACAGCAACATCAGCAACAACAACGACCATAATTATTTTTGTGATAATAACAGTGACAACAACAACATTAACAACAACAACAACATTAACAACAACAACCACAAAACAACACAAACAACAATAAACACAGACAATAGCAAGAACACGAACAACACAACAACAACAACAACAACAACAACAA
>CM031608.1:42184061-42189061 GCA_018398815.1 Conus ventricosus | reverse complement strand
TGCGTCGTGTGTGTTTCATGGTCATTTCTATGTCTGGTTAGTGTCTACTTTCTGTCTTTTTGGTCACTGGTTGTTGTTTACGTAGTGTCCTATTGGTCATCGGGTGTTGTCCACTTTGTGTCCGCTTTGCGTTCGCCCAGTGCTTCAGTGACCAGCACGACTGACGTGTCGCCTTTCAGTGCCGGCAGGTTGACAAGATAAGCTCGGGGGTGGAGGTGGGGGACTACTCGTCTGATGCACGATCACATAGGCCTCACTTCATAAGACCTCGTTCCGAATAGGACTGACGGGTCCCAGGTTCCAGCGCGGATGTGGAAGATGGCAATGTGGCCGCTTCTTAGCGTATGGATCTGACCTTTTTGATCCTAGAAGGCGGAGTTGAGTTCGATGTCGCGTGGCACGTGGGAGGTAGTTGAAATAACCGTGCTTTGCCATTGAAATGTAATCTTGGATATAAATGAGCGTCCTTCTGTGGACTGTTACCACATTCATGCTGCTCTTTGTTTTTTCCCCCATTTTTCTCAGTTCTTCTTTCTGAAAGGTTTCTAAATTTAGCATGTAACGTTTTCCACCGCGGAGTTTTTTTTACAACTGCAAACACCCTCCTGACTAGTGCCTTGTAATGATGGGTTTGAAGGTATTTCGATATCCTGACTATTGATGTTGCATGGTTTCAGAAAGTAACTCAGTTTCCTGCACTCTTTATGTGATTGGATTTTTGAAGGTATTTTTTCATCCTACACTACTGATATACTAGGGCTTTTAAAGCTATCTCAATAGCCTGCACCATTAATATGGTATGGTTTTTGAAGGTATGTCAATCCTTTGCACTACTGATGTAATAAGGTTTTTGAAGGTATTGCGGTCTTCTGCACTCTTGCTAGTGTACTCAAGTTCTTGAAGGTATCTCAGTCTTCTGCGTTATTGATGGAATAAAGTTGCTAAAAGGGTACATCAGTCCTCTGCACGATCGATGTGATATGGTTTTTTTTTTCTTTTACAAAAGATATCTCTGTCTCCTATACTACTGATGTAATAGAGTTTTTGAAAGCATCTTAGTCCCCTGCGTTATTGACGTAAAAGAGTTAGTAAAGTTAACTCTGTCGCATGCGTTATTGATGTAATAGAGTTTGAAAAGGTAACTCTGTCTCATGCATTATCGATGTAACAGAGTTTGTAAAGATAACCCAGTCTCCTGTGTTACTGATGTAACAGAGTTTGTAAAGTAACTCAGTCTCCTGTGTTACTGATGTAACAGAGTTTGTAAAGGTAACCCAGTCTCCTGTGTTACTGATGTAACAGAGTTTGTAAAGTAACTCAGTCTCCTGTGTTACTGATGTAACAGAGCTTGTAAAGTAACTCAGTCTCCTGTGTTACTGATGTAACAGTTTGTAAAGTAACCCAGTCTCCTGTGTTACTGATGTAACAGTTTGTAAAGTAACCCAGTCTCCTGTGTTACTGATGTAACAGTTTGTAAAGTAACCCAGTCTCCTGTGTTACTGATGTAACAGAGTTTGTAAAGTAACTCAGTCTCCTGTGTTATTGATGTAAAAGAGTTTGTAAAGGAACCCGGTCTCCTGTGTTACTGATGTAACAGAGTTTGTAAAGGTATCTCAGTCTCCTGCAGTATAACATGTGACTCCAGATGACATTTTGATGGGGGGACGTTGCGGTATAACATGTGACTCCAGATGACATTTTTTTTTTTTTTTTTTTTTTTTTTTTGCTGTCCCAACCTCTGCGCCACCTCAGAGGCAGTGCACCCACGCCGCTCATTCCGACATCCGTCCACAGCCACAGGCCGGCCGGCCCCGCCGCAGCCCCGGCACCAACAATCCACAGGGAGCAGTCAATGTCAAGTCGTCAAGAGGCAACCTACCGGAGGAGACACTGCACTGCTGCCGAGTCACTTCGGTGGTGTTCAGTGGCGCCTGTTCTGATTTAACATACGCAGGACACCACCTACTAAGCCCCCTACTAACGACAATAATTGCTTAGTCGCGGAGCCGGCGTGAGTGAGCTCTCCCTCCGGAGGGCGCCACCACGTCCGTCCAACGACAGCCCCCATGGACTCGCCGATACCGGTGACCCCGACGGAAGCAAACCAAGGCCACAGACGTGGAGAGGACATCGAAACTGAGGTCACCATGAGAGCAGGGCATGAAGGCCACAGAACTTGAGACATTTTTTTTTTAATGCTGATCAATGGGAATGAGGATGATTAAGATGATGCTGCGGATTTCCATTTCGGTCTGAGACTACATGACAGGGCTGTACTCTACGCTTCCTTTCATAATATATCCTGGCGTCAACCAGGCCCGAGAGATACAGGCACCTGCAGTGTTGGTCAGGAAATTTGAGCAACACTCTCAGAAACGCATCCATTAAGTGGATGAAACTCGACTGTGTGGTCCCAGTCTTCCCAACTGAGTCCGCAGCAAACTCAACTCTGGGTAGGAGCCGGTCAGGGCAGAAAAAACCCACATGACTCTGATGGGATTCGAACCCACGACCTCCCAGCCGGGAGTCCGCGACGCTAACCACTTCGCCACGGCGGCTGGTCCAGATGACATTTTGATGGGGGGACGTTGCGGTATGATATGTGACTCCAGATGACATTTTGATGGGGGGACGTTGCGGTATGATATGTGACTCCAGATGACATTTTGATGGGGGGACGTTGCGGTATGATATGTGACTCCTGATGACATTTTGATGGGGGGACGTTGCGGTATGATATGCGACCCTAGATGACATTTTGATGGGGGGACGTTGCGGTATGATATGCGACCCTAGATAACATTTTGTAGGGGGACGTTGCGGTATAACATGTGACTCCAGATGACATTTTGATGGGGGGACGCTGCGGTATGATATGCGACCCTAGATGACATTTTGTAGGGGGGGGGGGGGGGGGGGACGTTGCGGTATGATATGCGACCCTAGATGACATTTTGAAGGGGGGACGTTGCGGTATAACATGTGACTCCAGATGACATTTTGATGGGGGGACGCTGCGGTATGATATGCGACCCTAGATGACATTTTGTAGGGGGGGGGGGGGGACGTTGCGGTATGATATGCGACCCTAGATGACATTTTGTAGCGGGACGTTGCGGTATGATATGCGACCCTAGATGACATTTTGTAGGGGGGGCGTTGCGGTATGATATGCGACCCTAGATGACATTTTGTAGGGGGGGACGTTGCGGTATGATATGCGACCCTAGATGACATTTTGTAGGGGGGACGTTGCGGTATGATACGCGACCCTAGATGACATGTTGTATGGACGCTGCCGTATAACATGTGGCTCCGGATCACATTCCTTTTGGAAGTTACGTCATAACACGTGATTTAGGGACCCAGGTGGCATTCTGTGCCGGCGGGTCACATAACTAGGTCCACTGTGGGGCAGAAATTGTCCCCGCTTTGGGTGGGGGTCTGACGGGTCACGTGTTGTGATCTGGTTGAAGGTGAAGCAGGGAGATAATGCTGATCACCAAATCCTGCATGTTGCTGCCCCTGATGGTGTTGATGGTGGTGGGGATGTCAGAAAGTCAGTCTAGTCTGTGACACACCCGACTGTACTTCTATTCTAATGCTGAAAGCACCATGACCAACTCCAATGACGACAACGATAACGACGACGACGACGACGACGACGACGACGACGACGACGACGACGACGACGACGACGTCAACGATGTTGATGCTGCTGCTGCTGCTGCTGCTGCTGGTGATGATGATGAAGATGATGATGATGGTGATGATGAAAATGATGATGATGATGTGATAATAATGATGATGATGTTGATGGTGATGGTGATGATGATGATGATGATGATGATGATGATGATGACGATGATGGTGATATGATGATGATGATGATGATGATGATGATGACAGTATTTTTACTTGCCGTTGCTCTAGGTTTACGTCGGTAGGCCCTACCCTTGCTAACTTCTGGAAGGGACGATCGTTCCCAAAGTCACGTCAAGATGAGCCTACATTCATATTACAGTGTGGTAAAAATGATTTTGACAGAGTTTAACATGCAAAGTCCCTATCCACTGGTGAATATTTAGGTACAGTCATGTCCACCTTGTACACGAAGTCCACCTTGTACACCTACATCACACAGTTAACAGACCAGTCAAAAAGCGTACATTCACAAACGGTGACAACTTGATATACAGTACACATGAATATGTGTCCCTCCGATACAAAATGTAACCAAGGGTGACATATCATTTTTCTTTCTGCACTGTGGTGATGGGTACAGAATATATCACCCGATGAGATTTTGTATGGGAGTATTTTTGTGCCGAAAGAAAGGCCATCAGAAATAGCAAAACAAAGAATATTTTACAACGGGAAAGACGTCACGTCCAGTCTTTTCAACGCAAAGAAGATCCGCTCACTAAGGGTCAGACCAACAAGGTCACTTTGTCAACGTTAACGGCATGCGTTGCACGTGCGACGTGCTCTATGTGTATGGATCAATGGAAGTTAAACTCCTTCATTCCTCAGATTGTCCGTGGACTCATTTCAACAGAGAGAGAGAGAGAGAGAGAGAGAGAGAGAGAGGGTTTAATCAATAATTTTCTGATTATGTCATTTTTGCCCCTTGAAATTCTTGTCGCTCCTTTTTTTTGCGTTCTACTCACGCAGTTTCATCAATGGAAAATAGAAAGCCAGTGTGGGGGGAAGAGACGGGGGTAGGAGGGGGGGAGGGGGAGGGAGAAAGAAGGAGAGGTTACGAAGCAGCAAGGAAAGAGAAAGAAAAAAAAGACAGGAAATGAAAGCCTATAGAATAAATGAATGGATGAGAAAGAAAGAAAGGAAGAAAGAAAGAAAGAAAGAAAGAAGGAAAGGTAGAAATGTAGGAAAAAAAGGAACTAAAGGACGAAAGAAACGAATATAGATTAACGAAAGGAGAAAAGAAAGAAAGTAGAAAGGACGAAGAAGACAGAAAGAAAACAAAAAAACAAACAAAC
>CM031608.1:42166561-42174061 GCA_018398815.1 Conus ventricosus | reverse complement strand
CACACACACACACACACACACACACACACACACACACACACACACACACACACAGGCACGAACATGCACACACGCACACAGAAACATACGCTCGCATGCGCGTGCATGCTCCCACTTACGTCCGCAAAACAAAGGTGATTTGTTGCTAATTGATTTCCTATTGCGTTTTCTGCTCGTTCACTACACACAAAAGTAAGAACATGCACACACGCACATACAGACACACGTTCGCGTGCGCGTGCACGCACTTACCTATGCCCGCAAACTAAAAGAGTTAATTTGTTGCTAATTAATTTCCTATCGCGTTTTCCTGCTCATTCGAATATGTTTTTTTTTACTTTGTTTTCCTTTTTCCGCCTTTCGTTTGTTTTCTTCATTTTGTTTCTTTCCTTCCTGTTACTTGTGCTTTTTCTTTTCTTTTTTTTTTCTCTAGTTTGTTTGGTATGTTCTTTGACAGAAGAAGAGGTTTGTTGTTGCCAAAAGAAGGTCTGATTAACAAAAAAATCCAATTCAACACAAGAGGAGGCACGAACGTATCACTGAAGTTTACGTTTTTGACATCACTTTAATGAATCGTCCGCAAAGAAGGTACACAACTGTTGTTCTTCTTCTTTTCTTTCTTTCTTTCTTTCTCTATTTCTTTCATTCCTTTCTTTCTTTCTTTCTTTCTTTCTTTTCCTTTTCTGTCTTTCATCTACCTTTCGTGCTGTTCTTTATTCTTCTTTCATTCTTTCTTCCTTGCTTTCTTTTTTGCATCTTTTTTCTTCCATCCTTCCTCCATTCTTTCTGCTTTTTCTTCATTTTTTAAAATCTTTCCTGCTTTCTTTCATATTTTCCTCTATTGTTTCTTTTGTTCTTCTTCTTTCCTTCCTTTTTTTCATTTCCTAGGAAGAAGGTAGGCGGGTGGGGCAAGACTGCGATTAAGAAATATACTTGGAAGCGAAATGTGACAATCACAAAATAGTACGGAAACCGTATTGCAAAATCTTTGTCGCAAACAGAACCTCAATAAATCATAATCGCACAAAAGATTGGAACGGAAGAGTTAACTTAGCTGATACTTTGACAACAATGGAAAAGGTCATCCGTACCGTACATCTTTTTTTTCAGTTCTTTTCTTTTGTTTCTTTTGTTTCTTTTCTTTGTTTTTCAGTACTTCTTTTTTTTTCTTTGTTCCCTTTTCTCTTCGTCTACTTCGTTATCATTTCCATCTCCCTTTCTCTCTTCTTTCCTCTTCATTTTTGGTCTTCCTTGTTTTATTTGCTTTCTTTGTTTTTACTTTTTTCCTTCTTTCTTTGTTTGGTCTTTCCCTCTTCTCTTTTCCCTCTTGTCTCTCTTTCGTTCGTCCAGGCTTTATTTCCTCCACTTTTTCTTTCTGTCTTTCGTTTTTTTTTCTTCCTTCTGATTCATTTACTCATTCTTTGTTTCGGTCTTTTTACTCTCTTCGTTTTATTCATTTTTTTTTTTACCTTCTCTGCATGTCTGATTGAAGAAGAAGAAGAAGAAGAAGAAGAAGAAGAAGGAAGAGGAGGAGGAGGAGGAGGAGGAGGAGGAGGAGGAAGAAGGATCCTGTGTCTTCATATTTGTCAAGTTTTGGTCATTACAATGAATAGCTCGCACGATGACACGGAGAGGATTCCGCCTTGGCTTTAAGGCTGTGTCAGGCCAATTGACATAGGCTAGAACACCAAGGCTACATCAACATGTTGTTATGCTCTGCATAGTTATGGGGATTGTCTTCAGTTGTGACAAGCTCCTAGCATAACATTATCAGTCACCAAAATCCCCCGAAGTCGGAGTGTGGCTGCCCACGTGGCAGGGAAATCAAAAACGGTCACACGTAATGTTCTCATCCCCAGCTGATGCGTTTGTACCATAGTGTTCAAGCACTTCAGCTGTTCGGATGATCTCTGGAGTCTATTAGCCAGGGTACGACGACGACGACGACGACGACGACAACAACAACAACAACAACAACAACAACAACAACAACAACAACAACAACATCAACAACAACAAAGTAGGATTGAGCTCTCAACCAAACGAGTCTGTATAGGGGCATAAGAGCATCGAGACATTTATTACAGTTCACCTGAATCACCTCCAGCTGGTTGCCACAAAGTGGTAACCTCTATGAAGTAGAAACAGACTTCTTGTTTTCAGTGAAAGCATGCGACCTGTGACACAAACAAAAAGATTCTATCCGTCTTTTTCTGAATAAATGAATATAGTAAAGTGGTAAAAAGTAATTTTGCCTGTCTTTTCTGTTCATGTGATTCAGACTGAATGGAGCAGTAAAGTGGTGAAAGTTTTGTGTGTTTTTCCAAATACGAACTTTAAACTGGAAACACCCTACTGAGCACGTCCTATAAAACAGTCTTGGGTTAAAAAAAGGAACCAGCAAGCAGAGGAGGTGAAGATATTCTAACCCCTCAAATTCTAGCAGAATCCCTTGTGGAAAGTGAAGCATTCTATGGCCAAGACGTTGATCGTAATACTCCTGAATATCTCTTGGCAAAACTGCGAAGTGTCGAGTCTAAGACGTAGAAGTTGACCTTTGATGCGCTCCTCCTTCCTTCAGACATGGGAACTTGGAGACATTGGACTCCTACCTTTGGACGAATTTAGAAATACGGTGTGTACGAAGTATACGCTGAAAAACAAATGCTTTAAAAGGGCTGGATTTGATTTTGATGGTGTAGCTACTTGATTTTCCCAGGTCCCCCACAGCAATTGCTGAGAGTGAAATTTAATGTCGACAGTTACAGCGTTACAAAAGGTGAACATTGTCAACTGTTGGCATCTACCAATCAACTGCCGTCTTCATGAACTTACCACGGCACTGGCACATTGACACTGATGCATCGGTGCTGAGGGATCGGCAGACAGGAGTAGATTTGTAATCCCAGCCATCAAGATAATCATCTGCTGTCGGTAAAAAAAAGCCCCCCCCCCCCCCCCCCCCCCACTAGTTTTCTTTAAAATATGTAACCAGAAGCAGTTTCAATAGCGCCAACTTTTCTGCTAAATTACTATGTCCATGTACAAAGTACTATTTGGTGTGATTTCCGATTTTATTTTAAATGCTCTGCAATCCACTGATCTTGTCTCTAGAGTAGTGAAACAAACAGCAAAGTTCATCAGCTGATTTTAAATGGGACCTCCATTACGTGTTTCTGGATAACACCACATTGAGTAATTTCAGGTCATGATTCAGTAGACAGGGCAGCAAAGAGAGGAGCAAAAAGATCAGGGCAGACAGTGGAATTATAGATTACAATCACCATGCAAGAATGTGAATGCCACGAAGAGCATTTAGGAATGATTACAAAGCGCGTCAAAGGGAGACTATTTGATCCTTGAAGAGCTGCTAAATGAAGTCTTATTTTTCATACATACATTATTTTCATCATTCATTTTGTAAATACTTTCATTGACGATAACATCTGCAGATACATAACATGATAATTTTGCAAAGTAGATCAAGTGCTTTTAAAAGAGTCGGTTGGAACGTTAAGCGTTGTTGTGGTCATAGATTCACAAATCAGTCTGTACTTTTAAAGTATCTTTCTAGATTTTGATGATACATTACCGGTAGCTGTTCCTTTCAAATCCCTGCCTAATATAAGAAACTATCATGTCATTAATCACTAGCCCGCCACTTCATTTCTCTGACATTTGTTTCTTTAGGTTTTTTTATCGCCCGTCCAACTTACACGCAAGAGCGGTGACGTTTAATTTGAAAATAATGAACGTGCAAAAAGCACATTCATCGCATTAGTAAATGAAATGATAATGGACAAGAAAAGATTTATGGATTGCAGTTGTCTGTGCTGCCGTGTCCCCCTTTCGTTTCTTGTGACACCCAGTTCAGTTGTCGAAGACCCCTCGAATAGCTGACATGTGGGAGCAATGAATCTTGAACACGCGAGTTTTGACCATCTGCACACGACTTGTACAAACGGATTCAGGAAACGCTAAGTTCCTGTCTGTCTTTGTCACTACCTTCCTTTCATTCTTCCATCTTCTTCCTTTATTTGTTTTCTTTTTTCTATCCGTCATGTAATCCCCCCCCCCCCCCCCCCCGCGCTTATTCTTTCATTCATTTTCAAGTTCGTTGACTCGCAGATTAAAATCATCGAATTTTAAGACTTCATCCAAAATTTTAGCCACAATCCTTTGGAGTGTTAAAATACAAAAACGCTTGCTCGTGGCTTTTGTCCTCTTGTGTGTGTTAAAACCAAAAACCGCTTGCTCGTGGCTTCTGTCCTCTTCAGACTTTAAGGCATTGAAGTTTCATCCTCACCCTTCCTTCTTCCATTCATCCTTTTCTTTCTCCCTCCATCCTTTATCCACATCCACCTACCTCCATCCACCTACCCATCCATCCCCTACCCATCCATCCACCTACCCATCCATCCACCTACCCATCCATCCACCTACCCATCCATCCACCTACCCATCCATCCACCTACCCATCCATCCACCTACCCATCCATCCAGGAGGTGTGGGAAAAAAGCCAACGTTGCATAATCCATTGGGAATTGTCTGACCTAGCCTTAAAAAAACTAAGAAGACAGATGAGTGTTTGACAACTTGCCCGCTGCCCTCTGGTTTATTTTTTCTGTTGTTCTGGCCAACAATGGATGGAGATAGAATAAGGAAAAGAGCATTTTGGGAGGAGGGTGGGGGAAGTATGAAAGCACCATCTCAGCTAGCTCCAAGAAAAGTAGTATTTTAAAAAACGTATATGTATATGTACTATAAATATAGTCTGTTGTGTGTGTGTGTGGTGTGTGTGTGTGTGTGTGTGTGTGTGTGTGTGTGTGTGTGTGTCTGTGTGTGTATATATATATATATATGTGTGTGTGTGTGTGTGTGTGTGTGTGTGTGTGTGTGTGTGTGTGTGTGTGTGTGTGTGTGTGTGTGTGTTTATACTTACAAACATACATATATATGCATATATATATGTGTATGTATATAAGTATAATATATGTTATATATATAGTATGTATGTACATATATATAAAAATATATATATATATATATATATTGAATTATAAACAAAGCTTGCTCTTATGTCTTAGATGAAGAAATAGGGGCGATACGCATTCATATTTGCAGTGGTAGATGATTCTGCCTAACTAACAGTATGTGCTTGAGTGGGTGAAGGGGGAAAAATAAAATAAATGCTTCTCAAAATGAGCCTTCAGCAAGCTTATATTCTCCAAGGGGGGCGACATCCTCCAATAGGGAGGGAAACTCACTAACATATAACTCCTGGTCATATACCGATATTTCGAAACTTCTTAAAACTGAAAAGGCAGAGGAGTCAAATTACCACTTTCCGCGGTCACTGAGGAGAACAACCAAGTTTCGAAATATCGGTATATGACCAGGAGTTCTATGTTAGTGAGTTTCCCTCCCTATTGGAGGATGTCGCCCCCTTGGAGAATATAAGCTTGCTGAAGGCTCATTTTGAGAAGCATTTATTTTATTTTTCCCCATTCACCCACTCAAGCACATACTGTTAGTTAGGCAGAATCATCTACCACTACAGATATGAATGCGTATCGCCCCCTATTTCTTCAATCTAAGACATAAGAGCAAGCTTTGTTTATAATTCAATATTTCTTGCAGTCATTCCAACATCAAGCTGCTCTGTAAGTTGCTGGAACGGTGCTCGGTACTTATCCTTGAATTTATTAGTTTCTTTCATTTTAGTCCCTTGCGGATTCATTCCAAGAACTGGCCCTCAGCACTTGTGTCTTAGAGGATATCTTTTTTATATTTTCTACTTTTCACAAGAAAATGTAGCTTGTTTTGCTCTTTCATGATTTTCTTTTGCTTCTTAGATGGCACCTTTGGGTTTGGTTTTTTGAAAACTCAACAAACATACTACGGTATTGCACACCAGCCTTTTCTGGATTGCATTCTTCTTAAAACTGAAAAGGCAGAGGAGTCAAATTACCACTTTCCGCGGTCACTGAGGAGAAACAACCTAGTTTCGAAATATCGGTATATGACCAGGAGTTATATGTTAGTGAGTTTCCCTCCCTATTGGAAGATGTCGCCCCCTTGGAGAATATAAGCTTGCTAAAGGCTCATTTTGAGAAGCATTTATTTTATTTTTCCCCATTCACCCACTCAAGCACATACTGTTAGTTAGGCAGAATCATCTACCACTGCAGATATGAATGCGTATCGCCCCCTATTTCTTAAATCTAAGACATAAGAGCAAGCTTTGTTTATAATTCAATATTTCTTGCAGTCATTCCAACATCAAGCTGCTCTGTAGTTGCTGGAACGGTGCTCAGTACTTATCCTTGGAATTTATTAGTTTCTTTCATTATATATATATATATATATATATATATATTATATATATGTGTGTGTATATATATATATATTTATATATATGTGTGTGTATGTATGTATGTATGTATGTATATATATATAAAATATATATATATATATCTAATAGAGAGAGAGAGAGTTTTATGGGTATTATATATTACGCGTTCTAAATTAAGGATATCTTAAAAGCAGATGTTTATCTTTGTAGATTTTTAACCCCAGTTTTTGATGTCATGAAGGCTGTGTCCTGCATTTCCACCTTTTTGGATTTTTGGACAAGTTTAAGGCTTAACATAAATTCTAACCATTTTCGATAATTGAGTGCTCATCTTTGCTCTTTTTACATGCACTTTCCATGTAGGCAGAAGAATCTTTTCGGCTTCGGATAGTTTCTTTTATGTTTGTTTGGAAGTGTTCCTGGTGAGCCTGGATTCGGCAGCTTGCCTGATGAGCTCTGATCGGAGCGAAACAGAGGTCCCTGACTGGTCCAGCTTACCTTCATTTTGGATGTGGATCTTTCAACATACGGAACACTCGCTGGAGAAAACCTGTTCATTTCTCCTTTCCGTCAGACGCAGATCTGTCTTTTATATGAACACAGTAATGCTAAAGTACTCACTCGCACACTTTGCTCGTGTACGAATAAGCTGTTCACCGTGCTATGTAGCATATGTGTTTATGTATGTGACATTGTGTCCCTGTGTGTGTGTGTGTGTGTGTGTGTGTGTGTGTGTGTGTGGCGCGCGCAGTGTACATTTGTTTGTATTCCCCAGATAGGTGTGTTATCTCCGTCAGAATGGTTCAGCGAGGCAGTCCCATGTTTCGTTCTTTTGTGTCGTGAATCGTAATGTAGAAACTTCAAGACAGTTTGAACGTGTCCCAGGAGCAGTGTCCTGTGGCCCATAAAGCCTTAATGTCCCGCGCAACACCGGCGTTGGGGGAGTAGGGCAAGGAGAGCTCAAATAGCACCCGCTCTTTTCCTCCGGCCCCCATCAATCCGCTCCCTGCCTGATCGATAGCTGTTAGACCGGTGTTATTTCCTATCCTGCACACCGCTCCATGACCGATGGTCCCAGGTGTGCCATGACGGACACATTAGCATCAGTGGTGTTGGCGTTGCTGCTCCGTGTGCGCCTCACCCT
>CM031608.1:42154061-42161561 GCA_018398815.1 Conus ventricosus | reverse complement strand
TATCTTTGTCTATTCTACGTTAACCTTCTTACAAAGAGTCCGTCTATATGAGGAGAGAGTTATTTTTCTTGGTACATTGCTATCTTTGTCTATTCTAGGTTAACCTTCTTACAAAGAGTCCGTCTATTTGAGGAGAGTTATGTGTCTGGTACATTGGTATCTTTGTCTATTCTAGGTTAACCTTCTGACAGAGTCCGTCTATTTTGAGGAGAGTTATGTTTCTGGTACATTGCGATCTTTGTCTACACTGGATTTCTCTTTCAACAAAGACACCTAACAATGCATCTAAAATGGCACTCTGGAGGTCACTGTGGACAGGTCCCACTGTGGTTGTTACACAGGGTTTTTTGTTTGTTTTTTTTTACAGAAGCAAAGGGTTTTCAGTGGAAAAAGTTTGCATTCTGATGATCAATTACAATCCCACACCTCCCTCCAACGTCCCCCCTCCCGGTCCTGTTTCTTCCTCTCTGCGTCTCACCCATGTTTATCTGTGAATTCAATTGGCATGTCAATCATTTGTGACCCTGTGTCAGAAGTCACAGCTGGCCTTGTTATAACAGAGCATCCTTTACCTCCAACACACACACACACACACACACACACACACACACACACACACACACCACACACACACACAAAACACACACACACACACACACACACACACCACACACACACACACACACACATACACGCACGCACACACGCACACATGCATGTGGCACACACACACACACACCACACACACACAACACACAAAACACACACACACACACACACACACACACACACACACACACACGCACACACACACACGACACACTCACACACACACACACACGCACACACACACACACGCGCGCGCGCGCGCGCCCGCACATACACACACACGTACACACGCACACACGTATGCACACACGCACACGCGCGAACACACGCATGCACACACGCATTGCACACACGCACACACCTTCCACAACTCACCACATATTGACTCCATTCCTTACCCAGTTCACCACGCACTGTCCTCAGGCATTGCATAACCCACTACATGTTGATCCCAAGCCTTCCACAACCCCCGCTCATACGCCCCAATTCTTCAACATTCCACCAAACGCTGACGCCATTTCTTCCTCAACCCATAATACATCGATCTAATCATTTCGACAACCTACCGCACATACACCCCAATTCTTCAACATTCCCCCAAACGCTGACACAATTTCTTCCTCAACCCATAATGCATTGATCCAATCATTTGGACAACCTACCGCACATACACCCCAATTCTTCAACATTCCCCAAACGCTGACACAATTTTTTTCCTAAACCCCATAATGCATTGATCCAATCATTTGGACAACCTACCGCACATACACCCCAATTCTTCAACATTCCCCCAAACGCTGACATAATTTCTTCCTCAACCATAATGCATTGATCCAATCATTTGGACAACCTACCGCACATACACCCCAATTCTTCAACATTCCCCCAAACGCTGACATAATTTCTTCCTCAACCCATAATGCATTGATCCAATCATTTGGACAACCTATCGCACATTGATCCCATGTCTTCTGCAGTCCACCAAACATTGTCCACATTCCTTTCACAACCGACGACATATTAACCCATTCTTCTCCGACCTCCACACGTTAAGTCCATTCTACCACAAACCCCACAATGCATTGACCCAGTTTTTCCCACAACCCGTCATACATTTGATCTCATTCCTTGGACAAGCCACCATACACGGTCCTCATTCCAACACGCTGCACATTGAGGCGAATCTTTGTCCGATCCGCTTCACGTTGATCCCGTTCTTCAGACGACCCAACACACATTGGTACAATTCCTAACACAATCGACCACACATTGACCTCATTCCTCTCACAATGCACTCAACATTTGACCTCATTCCTCTCACAATGCACTCAACATTGACTCATTCCTCTCACAATGCACTCTACATTGACCTCATTCCTCTCACAATGCACTTACATTGACCTCATTCCTCTCACAATGCACTCTACATTGACCTCATTCCTTTTCACAATTTACTCTACATTCACCTCATTCCTCTCACAATGCACTCTACATTGACCTCATTCCTTCACAATGCACTACACCTTGACCAGTTCCTCCCACAAGCACTCTATATTGACCTCATTCCTCTCACAATACACTCTACCTTGACCTCATTCCTCTCACAATGCACTCTACATTGCCCTCATTCCTCCCACAGTGCTCTACACCTTGACCCAATTCCTTCCACAATGCACCACACCTTGACCCAATTCCTTCCACAATGCACTCTATATTGACCTCATTCATCTCATAATGCACTCTACATTGACCTCATTCCTCTGACAATGCACTAAACCTTGACCTCATTCCTTCCACAATGCACTACACCTTGACCTCATTCCTTCCACAATGCACTACACCTTGACCTCATTTCTCTGACAATGCACTACACATTGACCTCATTCCTCTCACAATGCACTACACATTGACTACATCCCTCTCACAATGCACTACACCTTGACCTCATTCCTCTCACAAAGCACTACACCCTTTACCTCATTCCTCTCACAAAGCACTCCTAATTGACCCAGTTCCACACACAACCCATCACACATGGACTCCATTCCTTCCACACGACACCACACATTGTAAACCGCTCAGTCCAAAACTGACCATATACACACTCTCCTCATTCTTTCCTCGGCCCACCAAGCACTGTCCTCATTTTTTTTTTGTTTTCTGCACACCATCCCCGTTTCCTTCAGTACCTACATGCTGAAGTCTCTTCACCCATCTCTGTGCTCTGTGTGCTCACCCCACTCTCAGCGGCCCGCAGCATGGGAGTATTAGACTTTCCACCGGGGGGTGGGTGGTCCTGTGCAGAGATAGAACGTGTGACGTCTGCCTGCTTTCATCTCAGGAAGAAGTTCCTGGGTCGGCACAAGGCTGTGGTATTTACCCAGAGGACGGAGAGTGTGACAGAATGATCGGTGTGGGGGGCGAAGTCGCCAACAGTCTGCCAGACCACCCAGTCAAGATTTGGTGTTTGTTCTGAATTTGGTTTGGGCGGGAAGCTCTGAAACCAGTGGGTCTGAGAGAAGATGACATTTCTCTCTCTATAATGTGAGCACCGTCGTTTCTTTGGGTTGACGGAGAGATGCTTGACATTTTGGGGGCGAGAGGGGCAACCTGAGGGATGACAGTCCATTCTGATAACTCTGTGGATTGTCTTCGTTCCTGTCTTAGTTCCTGTGATGTCAGGTTACTGATTTCAGTAGAGTTTCCAGTGTACTCTGAGGGGACGGGTGATGCTTTCAAATGCGGACCATGGACTTCGGCAATGTCAGTTTCCCATCTTGATGATCGCCAGCATTCTGATGGCGTCTTCGGACATTCGTTATAGGGATAAGTAGCTGGTGGTACTATTTGACTTGTCAAACATACACATTTTCATTTGCTCACAAACGTCGTCACTTGGTTCACACAATGGTGTTGACTAACATCTGTTCAAACAGTTGGTGTCTGACAATCGTACGCAACCAATGTAGGTGACCATTCATAGAGGTCATCCTCATTGGAGTTTACCCTCATGAGCAAGCGTATTGGAGGTCACACATGGACTTCACGTACAATGGTCCCACTTTGCTGAATCACCCCATGGTGGTACCACTTGGTAGGCACCTAGGGATCTAGAATGGGTGACATCCCAGGGTAATTCCCTCATTGGAGGTAACAGGTAGCCCATCATGGTAGTTACTATCTTTGGACCATCTAAGAACAACTTGGTAAGGTACCACCCATAGTAGTCTCCCCATCATTGGTAGGTCACCCACAATGGTAGTTCACCTATCATTCCATATGGTAGGTCACCCACCATGGTAGTTCCCATCCATCATGGTAGGTCCCCTCACCATTGGTAGGTCATCACTTCATCATTGGTAGGTCACCTATTAGGTAGGTCACCCCTCATGGTAGGTCACCACATTGGCAGTTTACCCATCATGGTAGTTCACATCCGTAATTGGTAGGTCACCACCATTGGTAGTTCTCCATCATTGGTAGGTCATCATAGGTAGGTCACCCACCATTGGTAGGTCACCCATCATCGTAGTTCACTACCATTGGTAGGTCACCACATAGGTAGTTCACCCATCATTGGTATGTAAACCGCCATTGGTAGTAAACCATCATGGTAGTCACCATCATTGGTAGTTTCCATCATGGTAGATCAACCGATATGGTAGTCCCCCATCATTGGTAGTTCACCATATCACCATATGGTAGTCCCCCATCATAGGTAGATTCACCCACCATGGTAGTCACCACATGGGTAGTTCCCCACTCATTGGTAGGTCATCCACCATGGGTAGTTCACCCATCATTGGTAGGTCATCCACCATGGGTAGTTCACCCACTATGGGTAGTCCACTATCATTGGTAGTCTACCCATGATAGTTCACCCACCATTGGGTAGTCCCCACATTGGTAGGTCACCCAGCATGGGTAGTTCCCCATCATTGGTAGTTCATCCACATGGTAGGTCACCCACTATCGGTAGTTCCCCATCATTGGTAGTTCATCCACTATGGGTAGTCACCCACTATCGGTAGTCCCCCATCATTGGTAGGTTATCCACTATGGGGTAGTTCACCACCATGGGTAGTCCCCCATCATTGGTAGGTCATCCACCATGGATAGTTCACCACTATGGGTAGTTCCCCCATCATTGGTAGGTCATCCACCATGGGTAGTTCACCCACCATGAGGTTTTGGTAGTTCACCCCATCATTGGTAGGTCATACACCATGGTAGTTCACCCACTATGGGTAGTCCCCCATCATTGGTAGGTCATCCACCATGGGTAGTTCACCCCCCTATGGGTAGTTCACCCATCATTGGTAGGTCATCCACCATGGGATAGTTCACCCACTATGGGTAGTCCCCCCATCATTGGTAGGTCATCCACCATGGGTAGTTCACACACTATGGGTAGGTCACCTTTCATTGGTAGGTCACCCACCACAGGTAAGTTCACCCCCATGGACAGGTCACCCGTCACACGTAGGCCCGTCCACTCAGACAAATGGCACGAACCTCCCAACGGAACGCTCAGTTAGAGCAAGACCGTGTCGATTATGGGTTACAATGACAGCAGAAACGACAGCTCAATGCCTGTCGGTTTTAAACCTCCATCTGATAGGAATGTCAGGTTTTGAACAGAAACATCTTTTGCTTTTCCAAACCTCTAACGGATTAATCGCTTTAGAAAAAAAAAAGGGGGGAAAACCCTCCAACCACAGCAAAGCTTGAGCTCAGCACAAAGCTGGCCTCACCATCCTTTCACACCTCCATCCCATGGTGACATTGAATCGTCCCCGCTGCAACCGTGAGCGATGAAAGAGACAGAGGAGGATTACCAATACATAATACTGCCGCACGTCAAAGAGAGCAGACATGAATGGTACTACACACATGCGGAAGGGGGGGGGGGGGGGGGGGGGGGGGGGGGGGGGGGGGGGCAGGGGGGAGGGGGAGGGGGGAAGGCTTTCTGTGAGACAGGGAGATAATTAAACAAACAGCAGCACATAGACGGCAGCGCGGACAATTAAGGCTAACTCACCCGCACACATACACAAGAAGCACTCTGGCAGAAAATGGGGGAAGCTGGTATTGGGTGGGATGAAGTAGGAATCGATGTGAGTGACATGGCACGTGTCTCAGCTTCAATCGCCGGCTGAAGACAGCAGGAAATTAACCCTTTTATGGGCACCGGGATCAATGTACGGGCCGCGTTAGCTTGTGGGGGATTGTATCTCGTGGTTTTGCTTCCCTTTCTCCCAGACAGCCGTCAGTTGACAACGTTATGTGATTTTCATGTTGAAATTATGTTTTGATTTCACAGAGAGAGAGAGAGAGAGAGAGAGAGAGAGAGAGAGAGAGAGAGAGAGGAGAGAGAGAGAGAGAGAGAGAGAGAGGTTGGTGGTGTTTTTGATTGATGGCTTGATATGCCCGCGAGTGCGCGCATGACCACACACACACGCACACACACGCACACACACACACACACACACACACACACACACACACACACACACACACACACACACACAACACACACACACACACACCACACACACACACGTGCGCGCGCACACACACACACTCACACAGCACACACACACACACACACAACACAAAACACACACACACGCACGCACGCACGCACGCACTCGCACCACCACAACCCGCACACACACCACACACACACACACACACACACACACACACACACACACACACACACACACACACACACACCTTCTTGCATGGTATATCTTGTGAGGACACAGCAGCAGACACTGTCGCATTTAGCGTACGTAAAGAAGAGATGACTCTGCATGTTGTATAAACTGACCAAATGTCGTCGCTGTAGAGTAGAAAGTTGTTGGAGTTTCAAATTTGCCCTTTTCCATTAACCCCCCCCCCCCCCAACTTAGTTCTGGAAGTTCGCCTTGGGACTACAAGGTAGTGTTCTATTGACTTGTGCACGTTTCTTCGGCTTTCGGTTTCCTCAGACTATCCAGGACGTGATTCAACACCATGCTTCAGAAAAAGTGTCCTCATGAGGAAATACACCCCCCCACCCACCTTTCCCCCACCCACACACATTCCTCCCACCTCATCACATCTACCTACCACACACACAACACCAACACAACACAACACACACACACACCACACACACACACACACACAACACACACACACACACACACAACCACAATCTCTCCACCACTCCACCTTCAGCCACACACAACACGAAACCAACACCACACAACCACATAGTGTGTACGGCATGCGACACAGGCACACACACAGACACACACAGCACAACAACAACACAAAACACCACTCATACACTTCACGCACTCATCACTACAACCGTCTGAATCACTTAGGGGAAGCACGCACGCAAGAAGACGAAGCAACACAGACAGCACAGACAGAAACAAGAAACGAGAACAATGTAAAGAATCCACTGTGGTAAAATAACTGTAGTATCAAAACAGACAACCACTTACTGCCATGACGACAGTAACTAGCAAACATCACACTAGCTACAAGTCCATTGCCTTTACACCCCTAAAGAATCCCCACCAATCAACGGACCACTAATCATTGTACCAAGTTACTAGAACTACTTACTCAGTTTATGTTGTGAGAGGTGCACACATGAGAGCTGACAGAGCAAAGTATAACAGCACACACACCACACATCAACGCAAAACGCGGCTGTATCGCCTCCATGCTTACTGCCACTCAACACACACACATTATTCTTTCACGAACACTGACAAATTTCAAACACAAATGTACCCTTGCGAACACTAACTGCTAACAATTGTCTGCCCTTTCAGAGGTTCTGTAGGCTGACAGTTAAGAAGGAACAGTATACAGTGTGGTAATCGG
>CM031608.1:42104061-42149061 GCA_018398815.1 Conus ventricosus | reverse complement strand
TCTGCCATTCCTCTCTGTCATTGCCTCTCTGTCATTGCTGCTTATTCATTGCCCTCTGTCATTGCCTCTCTGTCATTGCCGCTCTGTCATTGCCTCTCTTCATTGCTGGCTCCTGCCATTGCCTCGTGTCTATGCCTCTCTGGTCGTTGCCTCTCTGCCATTGGCAGCTTCTCGGTCATTGCCTCTCTGTCCATTGCCCCGCTGTCAATTGCCGCTCTGGTCATTGCCGCTCCTGTCCATTGCCTCTCTGCATTGGCCTTTCTGTAATGCATCTCTGTCTTGCCACGTCGTCATTGCCGCTTCTGTCATTGTCCTCGCTGTCATTGCCTCGCTGTCATTGCCACCGTCCGTCATTGCCTCTCTGTCATGCGCTCTGTCATTGCCACTCTGTCACTGCCGCTCTGTCATTGCCTCTCTGTCAGTGCGCTCTGCCAATTGCCTCTCTCAATGCCCCTCGTCATTGCATCTCTGTCATTGCCTCTCTGTCCATTGCCTCTTGGTCATTGCCGCTGTGTCATTGCCTCTCGTGTCATGCCTCTGTGTCATTGCATCTGTGTCATTGCCTCTCTGTCATTGCCTCTGTCTTTGGCACTCTGTCATTGCCTCTCTGCATGCCGCTCTGTCATTGCCTCTCTGTCATTGCCGCTTGGTGTCAGGCCTCTCTGCATTGCCGCTGTGTCAATTGCCTCTCTGTCATGCCTCTCTGTCATTGCCTCTCCTGTCATGCCTCTGTGTCCACTGCCGCTGAGTCATTCCTCTCTGTCATGCCTCTGTTTCATTGCTTTTCTTGTCATCGCCTCGCTGTCATTGCCACTGTGTCATTACCCTCGCGGGCATGCGCTCTGTCAATTGCCGCTCTGCATTGCCTCTCTGTCAATGCCTCTCTGTCATTGCCTCTCTGTCATTGCCGCGCGCTGTCATTACCGCTCTGTAATTGCCTCTCTGTCATTTGCCCCTCTGTCTTGCCACGCTGTGATTGCCTCTCTGTCATGCCGCTCTGTCATTGCCGCACTGTCATTGCCGATCTGTCATTTGCTGTTCTGTCATTTCCCGCTGTGTCATTGCCTCTAAGTCATTGCCGCTGTGTCTTTGCTCTCTGTCACTGCCGCTGTGTCATTGCCTCTATGTCATTGCGCGCTGTGATTGCCGCTGTGTCATTGCCTCTATGTCATTGCCGCTGTGTCATTGGCCTCCTCGTCACTGCCGCTCTGTCATTGGCCTCATGACATTGCTGCTCTGACATTGCCTCTCTCTGTCATTGCCGCTCTGTCATTGCCTCTCTGTCATTGCCCCTCTGTCAGTGGAAACGCCCCTCTGTCATTGCCCCTCTATCATTGCCGCTCTTCTGTCATTGCGCTCTGTCATTGCCCCCTGTCATTCACCCTCTGTCCTTGCCTCTCTGTCATTGCATCTCTGGTCATGCTCTCTGTCATTGCCCCCGGTCATTGCGCCTGTCATTGCGCTCTGTCACTGCCGGCTCTGTCATTGCCTCTCTGTCATTGCCCCTCTGTCATTGCCGCTTCTTCACGCCGCTCCTGTCACTGCCGCGCTGTCATTGCCGCTTTCTGTCCATTGACCCCTCTGTCCATTTGCCGATCTGTCACTTGGGCGCTTTGTCACTGCCGCTCTGTCATTGCCGCTCTGTCATTGCCGCGTGTCATGCCTCGATGTCATTGCCCCTCTATCATTGCCGCTCTGTCACTGTCCTCTCTGTCACACTGCCTCTGTCACGGGCCCTCTGTCCACTGCCGCCCTGTCATGCCCACTCTCACTCATTGCCCCTCTGGTCCATACCCCCCTCTTCATATTGCCCCTCTGTCATTGGCCGCTTCTGGCATTGCCCCACTGTCATTGCGCTTCTTCATTGCCTCTCTGTTCATTGTCCGCTATCCATTGCATCTCTGTCATTGCCTCCTGTCATTGCCGCTCGTCAAGGCCGCGCTGTCATTGCCCTCGTGTCATTGCCCCTCTGTCAGTGCCGCTCTGTCACTGCCGCTCCGTCCAATGCCTCTCTGTCATTGCCCCGCTGTCATTGCCCTCCTGTCACTGCCGCTCTGTCATTGCGCTCTGTCATTGCGCTCTGTCATTTGCCGCTCTGTCATTTGCTGCTGTGTCATTTGCCTCTCTGTCAATGCCGCTCTGTGATGCCGCTCTGTGAATTGCCTCTCTGTCATTCCCCCTGGCATTGCCGCTCCTTGCTCGATTGCCTCTCTGTCATTTGCCTCTCTGTCATTGCCGCTCTTCATTGCCGCTCTGTCATGCCTCTGTCATTGCCCCCTTTGCATTGCCGCTCTGTCCACTGCCGCTCTGGTACATTGCCTTTTTGTCTATTGGCCCGCTCTGTCATTGCCGCTTGTCATTGTCCCCCCTGTCATTGCCTCTCTGTCATTGCCCCTCTGTCATTGCCACCTCTGTCATTGCCCCTCTGTCGTGCCGATCTGTCACGCCGCTCTGTCATTGCTCTCTGTCACTGCCGCTCTGTCATTGCCGTCTCTGTCATTGCCGCTTCTGTCATTGCCTACTCTGTCAAGCCCCTCCGTCATTCCTCTCTGTCACTGCCGCACTCTTCATTGCCTCTCTGTAATTGCCTCTCTGTCAATGCTGCCCTATCACATGCCTCTGTCACTGCCGCCTCTGTCATTGCCGCTCAGTCAACGCCCCTCTGTCATTGTCCTCGATGTGTTTGCCGCTGCTCATTGCCTCTCTGTCATTGCCGCTCCGTCATTGCCCCTCAGTCATTGTGTCCGCTCTATCACCTGGCGCTCTGTCACTGCCACCTCTGTCATTGCCGGCTCTGTCAGTGCCTCTCGTCATTGCTAGCAGTGCCATTGCCCCTCTGTCATTGCCTCTCTGTCATTGCCCTCTCTGTCATTGCTGCCCCTCTGTCATTGCCTCCTGTCAGTGCCCCTCTGTCCATTGCCGCTGTTGTCATTGCCCCTCTGCAATTGCCCTCTGTCATTGCCCCTCTGTCATTGCCGCTCTTTCACTGCCTCTCTGTCATTGCCGCTCTGTCATTGCCGCTCTGTCATGTGCCGGGGGGGGGGCGTGTCATTGCCTCTATGTCATTGCCCTGTGTCATTGCCCGCTGTGTCCATTGCCTCTATGTCATTGCCGCGGTGTCATTGCCTCTCTGTCACTGCCGCTGTGTCATTGCCTCTATTCATTGCCGCTCTGTGATTCCGCTGTCATTGCCTCTTAAGTCACATAGCCGCTGTGTCATTGCCTCTCTGTCACTGCCCGCTCGCCATTGCTCTCTGTCATTTTGCTGCTCTGCCATTGCCTCTCTGTCATTGCCGCTCTGTCATTGCCTCCTGTCCTTGCCCCTCTGTCATTTGCCCCTCTGTCATTGCGCTTCTGTCATTGGCCGCTCTGTCAATGCTCCTCTGTCATTGCCCCCTCTGTCATTGCATAACCCTCTGCATTGTCCGTCAATGCCTCTCTGTCATTGCCTCTCTGTCAGTTGCCCCATCGTCATTGCCCCGCTCTGTCACTGCCGCTGTCATTGCCGCTCTGTCATTGCCGCTCTGTCCAACTGCCGCTCTTTCATTGCCTCTCTGTCATGTGCCCCTCTGTCATTGCCGCTCTGTCACTGCGCTGCTGTCACTGCCGCTCTTCATTGCCGCTCTGTCATGCCCCTCTGTCATTGCCGCTCTGTCACGGCGCTCTGTCACTGCCGCTCTGTCATTGCCATTGCCGCTCTGTCATTGCCGCTGGTGTTCATTGCCTCTATGTCATTGCCCCTCTTTCCATTGCCGCTCTTGTCCACTGCCAGGTCCCTGTCCCACTGCCGCTCTGTCACTGCACTCTGTCACTGCACTCTGTCATTGCACGCCTGTCAATGGCGCCCACTTCATTTGCCCGCCCTGTCCCATTGCCCCTCTGTCATTGCCGCCTGTCATTGCCCCTCTGTCATTGCCGCTCTGTCATTGCCTCTCTGTCATTGCCGCTCTGGCCATTGCCTTCTCTGTCCATTGCCTCACTGTCATGCTGCTTATCATTTGCTCTCAGTTCATTTGCTCTCTGTCATTGCTGCTCTTCATTGCCTCTCTGTCCATTGCTGCACGTCTGCCATTGCCTCTTCTGTCATTGCCTCTCTGTCCGCTGCTCTCTGGTCGTTTTGCCCTCTCTGTCATTGCCTCTCTGTCATGACTCTCTGTCCATTGCCCCTCTGTCATTGCCTCTCTGTCCAGTGCCGCTCTGTCCATTGCCTCTCTGGTCATTGCCTTCTGGTCAATGCATCTCTGTCATTGCACTCTGTCCATTTGCCGCTCTGTCACTGGCCTCACTGTCATTGCCTCGCTGTCCATTGCCGCTCCGTCCATTGCCTCTCTGTCATTGCCAGCCTTGTCATTAGCACTCGGTCCCTGCCTGCTCTGTCATTGCAATCTCTGTCATTGCCGCTCTGCCATTGCCTCTCTGTCATGCCCCTCTGTCTTTGCCTCTTGTCATTGCTCTTCCTGGTCATTGCCTCTTTGTCATTGCCGCTGTAGTCATTGCCTCCGTCTGTCAATGCCGGCTTTGTCATTGCCTCTCTGTCATTGCATCTCTTCATTTGCCTCTGTCTTTGGCACGCTGCATGCCTCCGGGGGGGGGGGGGGGGGGGGGGCGTCTGTCATTGCCGAGCTGTGTCATTAGCCTCTCGGTCATTGCCTCTGTGTCATTCCCTCTCTGTCTTTGCCTCTCTGTCATTGCCCCCCCATTCTCTGTCATTGCCTCTGTGTCATTGCCGCGTGGCATTGCCTCTCTCATTGCTCTGTTTTCATGCTTTTCTGTCATTGCCTCTCTGTCATTGCCTCTGTGGTCATGTACCTCTCTGTCATTGCCGCTCTGTCATTGCCTCTGTGTCATTGCCTCTCTGTCATTGCCGCTCTGTCAGTGCCGCTCTGTCTTTCCTCTCTGTCAATTGTCCTCTCTTCATTGCCTCTCTGTCATTTGGAAGCTGCTCTGTCTTACCGCTCTGTAGTTGCCTCTCTGTCATTGCCCCACTGTCATTGCCACTCTGTGATTGCCTCTTTCGGTCATTGCCGCTCCTGTCATTGCCGTCTGTCATGGCCGCTGTCATTGCCTTCCTGTCATTGCCACTCCTGTGATTGCCTCTCTGTCTTGCCACTATGTCCATTGCCTCTCTGTCATTTGCCGCTCTGTCATTGCCCCTCTGTCCATTGCCGCTCCTGTCATTGCCTCTGTCATGGCCACTCTGTATTGCCTCCTGTCATTGCCACTCTGTGATTGTCTCCTGCCTTAGCCTCTCTGTCATTGCCGCTCTGTCAGTACCTCTCTGTCATTGTCCTCTCTGTCATTGCCACTCTCAGTACCTCTCTGTCATTGCCCTCTCTGTCACTGCCGCTCTGTCAGTTCCGCCGTCATTGCCGCTCTATCTTTGCCTCTCTGTCCATTGCCTCTCTGACCAGTGCCAGGCTCTGGTCTTTGCCGCTCCTGTCATTGCCGGCTTCTGTCATGCCCCGCTCTAACACTGCCAGCTCTGTCACTAAATTAGGCCGCTCTAATCTTTGCCTCTCTGTCATGCCCAATCTGTCATTGCCGCTCTCACTGTCATTTTGCCAATCTGTCATTGCCGCTCTTCATAGCCAATCGTCATTGCCGTCTTTCAAAGCCTCGCTGTCAATGCCCCTTTGGTCATTCCCCTTTGGACATTGCCGCCTCTGTCACTGCTGCCGCTCTGGTCATGCCTTTTTGTCATTGCACGCTCCTGTCATTGCCGCTCTGTCAATTGTCCCTCTGTCATTGCCTCCTGTCATTGCCCTCTGTCTTGCCCCTCTGACATTGCCACCTCTGTCATTGTCCCGATCTGTCACTGCCGCTCTGTCATTGCCTCTCTGCTGTCACTGCGCTCTGTCATGCCTCACTGTCATTGCCGCTCTGGTAATTGCCTCTCGTCATGCCCCTCCACATTGTCCTCTGTCACATGCCGCTCTGTCATGCCTCTTGTAAATTGCCTCATCTGTCATGCTGCTCGATCACTGGCGCTCGGTCACAGCCGCTCTGTCATTGCCGCTCTGCATTGCCCCTCTGTCAGTGCCACTATGTCATGCCCTGTGGTCATGCCCTCTCTGTCATGCCGCACCCGTCATTGCCCCTCTGTCATTGTCGCTCTACACTGGCGCTCTGGTCACTGCCACCTCTTCATTGCCCTCTCTGTCTATAGCCGCTGAGTCAATTGCCCCTCTGATCATATGCTCCTGACATTCCCCTCTGTCATTGCCGCGTGTCATTGCCCCTCTGTCATTGCCTCTCTGTCAGTGCCCTCGTCAATGCCGCTCTGTCACTGCCTCTCTGACATTGCCGCTCTGTCATTGCCGCTCTTCATTGCCGCTGTGTTCATTGCCTCTTATGTCATTGCCGCTGTGTCTTTGCCGCTGATGGCATTGCCTCATGTCATTGCCGCTGTGTCATTGCCATCTCTGTCACTGCCGCTGTGTCATTGCCTCTATGTCATTGCCGCTCCGCTCTAGAGATTGCCGCTGTGTCATTGCCTCTATTCATTGCCGCTGAGTCATTGCCTCTCTGTCACTGCCGCTCTTGTCCATTTGCCTCTATGCATTGCTTGCTCTGTCATTGCCTCTCTGTCATTGATTGCCGCTCCTGCCATTGCCTCTCTGTCATTGCCCCTCTTGTCATTGCCCCTCTGTCATTGCCTTCTGTCATTGCCGCTCTGTCATTTTGTCCATTGCCCCCTGTCATTGCCCCTCTGACATTGCACCCTCTGTCATTGCCTCTTCTCTGTCATTGCCTCTCTGTCATTTGGCCTCTCTGTCATTGCCCCTGTCATTGCCCGCTCTGTCCACTGCCGCTCTGTCATTGCGCTCTGTCATTGCCGCTCTGTCACTGCCGCTCTGTCATTGCCTGCTCTGTCCATTGCCCCTCCTGTCATTGCCGCTCTGTCACTGGCGCGTCTGTCACTGCCGCGCTGTCATTGCCGCGCTGTCATTGCCCCTCGTCATTGCCGCTCGTCACTGCTGTGCGATCTGTCACAGCCCTCGTCATTTCCGCTTGTGTCATTGCCGCTGTTCATTGCCTTCTATGTCAATGGCCCCTCTAATCATTGCGCCCGCTCTGTCACTGCCTGGTCTGTCACTGCCGCTCTGACACTGGCACTCTGGTCACTACCGCTCTGGGTCCCATTGCCGCATCTGTCATTGCCCCTCTGTCATTGCCGCCCTGTCATTGCCCCCTCTGTCATTGCCGCTCTGTCCATGCCCGGGGCTCTGTCCATTGCCGCTCTGTCATTGCCTCTCTGTCATTGCCGCTCGCCCTTGCCGTCTCTGTCATTGCCCTCTCTGTCATATGGCTGCTTTAATCATTGCCTCTCGTCCATTGCCTCTCTGTCCATTGCCGCTCGTCATTGCTCTCTGTCATTGCTGCTCTGCCATTGGCCTCTCTGTCATTGCCTCTCTGTCGTTGTGCCTCTCTGTCCATTGCCCTCTCTGTCAATGCCTCTTCTGCATGCCTCTGGTGTCATTGCCCGCTTGTGTCATTGCCTCTCTGTCATTTGCCTTCTGTTTCATTGCTTTTCTTTCAGTGCCTCTACTGTCATTGCCTTCTGTTCATTACCTCTCCGTGATTTGCCGCTCTGTCATTGCCTCTGTGTCATTGCCTCCTGTCATTGCTCTCGTGTCCATTGCCGGCCTGTCATAGCCTCTTGTCAATGCCTCACTGTCATTGCCTCTCTCTGTCAGTGCTGCTCTGTCATTACACGCTCTGTAGTTGCCTCTCTGTCATTGCCCCTCTTGTCATTGCCATTGCTCTTTGATTGCCTCTCTGTCATTGCCGCTCCGTCATTCCGCTCTGTCATTGCCGCGTGTCATTTTTTTGCCTCGCTGTCATTGCCACTCTTTGATTGCCTCTTCTAGTCATTGCCCGATGTCATTGCCTCTCTGTCACTGCCGCTCTGTCATGCCCCTCTGTCATTGCCGCTCTGTCTTTGCCTCTCTTCATTGCCACTCTGTTATTGCCTCTCTGTCAATGCACCTTCCTGTGATTGCCTTCTCCGTGTCCTTGCCTCTCTGTCATTGCCGCTCTGTCATACCTCTCATGTCATTGCCTCGCTGTCATTGCCACTCTGTCAGTGCATCTCTGTCCATTGCCCTCTCTGTCACTGCCTCTCTGTCCAGTGCCGCTCTGTCATTGCCGCTCTAAGTAGTCTTGCCTCTCTGTCATTGCCCTCTGTCAGTGCCGTGCCGCACTGGCCCATGCCTCTCGTCCCTTGCCGCTCTGTCAGTTGCCGGCTCTATCACTTGCCGCTCTTGTCACTGGCCGCTCTATCTTTGCCTCTCTGTCATTTGCCAATCTGACATTGCCGCTCTGTCATTGCCAATCTGGTCAGTGCCGCTCTGTCATTGCCAATCTGTCATTGTCCCCCGGTCTGTCAAACCTCTCGTCAAATGCCCCATTGTCATTGCCAACCTTTTGGGCATTGCCTGCCTGGCCAACTGCCGCTCTGTACGCGTCATTGCCTTTTGGTCATTGCCGCTCCACCTGTCATTGCCGCTGCTTGTCATTGTCCCTCTGTCATTCCTCTCTATCATTGCCCCCTCTGTCATTGCCCCCTGTCATTGGCCCCTCCTGTCGTTGCCTATCTGTCACTGCCGCTCCTGTCCATTGCTCTCTGTCACTGCCAGCTCTTGGCATTGCCTCTCTGTCATTGCCGCGTCTGGTCATTGCTCTCTGTCAATGCCCCTCCATCAATTTTGCCTCTCTGTCACATGCCCGCTCTGTCATTGCCTCTCTGTAGTGCCTCTCGTCAAGCTGCTCTAGCACTTGGCGCTCTGTCACTGCCGCCTTTCATTGGCCGCTCTGTCATTGCCCTCTGTCATTGCCCTCGATGTCAGTGCCCCGCTGTGTCATTGCCTCGGCTGCTGTCATTGCCGCTCTCCGTCATTGCCCTCTGTCTTGTCGCTCTATTCACGTGGTCCTCTGCACTGCCCCCCTCTGTCCATTGCCTCTCTGTCATTGCCGCCTGTGTCATTGCCCCCTGTCATTGCCTCTTCTGTCCATTTGCCCCTCTGTCATTGCCGCTGTGTCATGCCCCTCTGTACATTGCCTTCTCTGTCATTGCCACGTCGTCATTGCCGCTCTGTCACTGCCGCTCTGTCATTGCCCTCTGTCATTGCCGCACTGTCATTGCGCTGGTCCATTGCCCTCTAATGTCCATTGCCCTGTGTCCATTGCGCTGTGTCATTTTCCTCTATGTCATAGCCGCTGTGCATTGCCTCACTGTCAACCTGCCGCTGTGTCATTGCCTATCTATGTCCCTTGCCGCGCGTGATGCCGCTGTGTCATGTTGCTCTATGTCAAAGTTGCCGCTGTGTCATGTGCCTCCTGTCACTCTGGCCGCCTCTGTCATTGACCTCTATGTCATTGCTGCTCTGTCCATTGCCTCTCTGTCCCATTGCCGCCCCTCTGTCAGTGGCCTCTCTGTCATTGCCCCCTCGGGCATTGCCCCTCTGTCATTGCGCTTCTGTCATTGCCGCCTGTCATTGGCCCCTCTGTCATTGCCCCTCTGGGGTCATTGCACCCCTGTCAATTGCCGTCTCGTTCATCTGCCTCTCTGTCCATTGCCTCTCTGTCATTGCCCCCCTCTGTCAGTGCCGCTCGGTCACTGCCCAGCTCTGTCATTGCCGCTCTGTCATTGCCGCTTCTGGTCACTGCCGCTCTGTCATTGCCTCTCTGTCATTGCCCCTCGTCATTGCCGCCTATCACTTGGGTGCTCTGTCACTGCCGCTCTGTCATAGCCGCTCTGGTCATTGCCTCTGTCATTGCCGCTCTGTCACTGGCAGATCTGGTCACTGCCGCACTGTCACTGCCGCTCTGTCATTGCCGCTGTGTCATGCCTCGTATGTCCAGTGCACCCTCTATCAATTGCCGCTCTGTCACTGCCTGTCTGCACTGCCGCTCTGTCCACTGGCCACTCTGTCACTAACCGCTCTGTCATTGCCCGCTCTGTCATGTGCCCCTCTGTCATTGCCGCCCTGTCATATTGCCCCTCGTCATTGCCGCTTGTAATTGCCTCCTCTGTCATTGGCCCGCTCTGTCATTGGCCTCTCTTCATTGCCGCTCGTGCCATTGCCTCTCTGTCATTGCCCCTGTCATTGCTGCTTATTCATGTGCCTCTCTTCATTGCCTCTCTGTCATTGCCGCTCTGTCAGTGCCTCTCTGTCCTTTGCAGCTACTGCCATTGCCTCTCTGTCATTGCCTCTCGGCGTGCCTCTCTGTGCATTGCCTCTCTGTCATTGCCTCTCTGGTCATTGCCCCGTCTGTCATTTCCTCTCTGTCATGCCGCCTGTCGGATTGGCTCTAGCTGTCATTGCCTTTCCTGTCCAATGCATCTCTGTCATTGGCCACTCTGTCATTGCCGCCTGTCATTGCCTCTCTGGTCATTGCCTCTCTGTGCATTGCCACGCTCTTGGGGCCGTCATTGCCTCTCGGTAATTGCCTCCCGCTCGTCATTGCCACTTTTCTGTCACAGCCGCTCGGTCATTGCTCCGTCTGTCATTGCCGCTCCTGCCATTGCCTCTCTGTCATGGCCCCTCTTGTCATTGCCTCTTCTGTCCAGTGCCACTCTCGTCATTGCCTCTTGATCATTGCCGCTGTGTCATTGCCCTCTCTGTCATCTGCCTCTGTGTCATTTGCATCTGTTTCATTGCCTCTCTGTTCATTGCCTCTGTCCTTGGCACTCTGTCATTGGCCTCTTCTGTCGATTGCCGCTCTGTCATTGCCTGCGTGCCTCTCTGTCATTGGCCGCTGTGTCAATTGCCTCTCTGTCATGTGGCCTGTTCAATGCCTCTCTGTCATTCCGTCTCTGTCATTGCCCTCTCAGTCCATTGCCTTCTGTGTTCATTGCCGCTTGGCATGCCTCTCTGTCAATGCCCTCTTTTCATTGCTTTTCTGTCCCATTGCCTCTCTGTCATTGCCTCTGGTCATTACCTCTCGTCATTGCCGCTCTGGTCATTGCCGCCTCTGTCATTGCCTCTCGGTCAAAGCTCTCTTCATGCCGCTCTGTCATTGCCGCTCAGTCATGTACCGCTCTGAATTGCCTCGTCTGTCATTGCCCCTCCTGTCATGCCACACTGTGATGCGCATCTCGTCATTGCCGCTCTTCATTGCCGCTCTGTCAATTGCGATCTGTCATTGCTGTTCTGTCATTCCCGCTGTGGTCATTGCTCTATGTCATTGCCGCTGTGGCATTGCGCTCTGTCACTGCCGCTGTGTCATTGCCTCTATGTCATTGCCCGCTTGGATTGCCGCTGTGTCAGTGCCGTCTATGTTCATTGCGCTGTGTCATTGCCCTCTGTCAGCTGGCCGTCTGGTCATTGCCTCGATGTCATGCTGCTCCTGGCTCATTGCCTCTCTGTCCTTGCCGCTCTGTCATTGCCTCGCTGTCATCTGCCCCACTTCATTGCCCCTTGTCATTGCCCGCTCGATCATTGCGCTTCTGGTCATGCCGCTCTGTCATTTTGCCCCTCTGTTCATTGCAACCCACGTCATGCCTCACTGTCAGTGCTCTCTGTCATTGCCTTCTTGTCATTGCCCCTCTGTCATTGGCCGCTCTGTTCATGTGCCGCTCTGTCACTTCACTGCCGCATCTGTCATTGCCTCTCTGTCATTGCCCCTCTGTCATTGCCGCTCTGTCCCTGCCGCCTGTCACTGCCGCTCTGTCATTGCCGCTCTGTCATTGCCCCTCTGCCATTGCCGCTCTGTCCACTGGCGCTTTGTCACTGCCGCACTGTCATTGCCGCTCTGTCATTGGCCGCTGTGTCAATGCCTCTATGTCTTGCCCCTCTAGCATTGCCGCTCTGTCACTGCCTCTCTGTCACTGCTCTGTCACTGGCACTCTGTCACGCCGCTCTTCATAGCCGGCCTCTCTCATTGCCCCTCTCTGTCATTCCCCCCTGCATTCCCCTCAGTCAGTGCCGCTCTGTCATAGCCCCTCTGTCATTGCCGCCTGGTCATTGCCTCTCCTGTCATTGCCAGCTATGCATTCCGTCGCTGTCATTGCCTCTCTGTCATTGCCGCTCTGTCAATAGCCGCTCTGTCATTGGCCTCTGTCTCATTGCCCTCAGTCATTGCCTGCTCTGTCACTCTGCCGCTCCGTCATTCCTCTCTGTCATTGCCCCCTGTCCATTGACCTCTGTCACTGCCGCCTTCTGTCATTGCCGCTCTGTCATAGCCGCTCTGTCATTGCGCTCTGTCATTGCCGCTGTGTCATTGCTCCTGTCAATGCCCGCTCTGTGATGCCGCTCTGGGGGGGTGATTGCCTCTCTGTCATTTGCCCTCTGTCATTGTCCGCTCTGTCCCTTGCCTCTCCTGTCATTGCCTCTCTGTCATTGGCCGCTCTGTCATTGCCGGCTCTGTCATTGCCTCGGTCATTGCCCCCTTTGTCATTGCCGCTCGTCACTGCCGCTTCGTGTCATTGCCTTTTTTGTCATTGCCGCTCTGTCATTGCCCTCTGTCATTGGTCCCCCTGTCATTGCCTGCTCTGTCATTGCCCCTCTGTCCAATGCCCCCCCTGTCCATTGCCCCTATGTCATTGCCGATCTGTTCACTGCCGCTTCTGTCATTGCCTCTGCTGTCACTCGCGCTCTGTCATTGCCTCTCGGGTCATTGGCCGCTCTGATCATTGCCTCTCTGTCCATGCCCCATCCGTCATTGCCTCTCAGTCACTGCCAGCTCTGTCATGCCTCCTGTAATTGCCTCTCTGTCAATGCTGCCGTTTCACTGGCGCTCTGTCACGCCGCTCTGTCAGTTGCCGTCTCTGTCATTGGCCCTCTGTCATTGCCTCTATGTGATTGCGCTGTGTCATTGCCTCTCTGTCATTGCCGCTCCGTCATTGCCCCTCTGTCATTGTCGCTCTATCACTCGCTCCTGTCACTGCCCCTCTGTCATTCGCCGGCTCTGTCATTGCCTCTCTGTCTTTGCTGCTGTGTCATTGCCCCTCTGACATTGCCTCTCTGTCGATTGCCCCTCTGTCATATGGCCCTGCTGTCATTGCCCTCTCTGTCATGGCCCCTCTGGGTACATTGCCGCTGTGTATTGCCCTCTGTCATTGCCTCCTCTGTCATGCCCCTCTGGTCATTGCCGCCTTTCACTGCCTCACGTCATGCCGCTCTGTCAAGGGCCGCCGCTCTGTCATTGCCGCTTTGTGTCCATTGCCTCTATGTCATTGGCCGCTGGGTCAATTGGCCCTGTGTCATTGCCTCTATGTCCATTGCCCCGCTGTGTCATTGCCTCTCTGTCACTGGCCGCTGTTCCATTGCCTCTTATGTCATTGCCGATCTGTGATTGCCGCTGTATCATTGCCTCTATGTCATTGCCGCATTTTTGGTGTCATGCCTCTCTGTCACTGCAGCTCGGTCTGCCTCTCCTGTCATTGATGCTCTGTCATTGCCTCTCTTTTTGGGTTTCTTTGCCGCTCCGTCATTGTGCCCTCTGTCATTGGCCCCTCTGTCATTGCCCCTCTGTCATTGCCTTCAGTCATTGCCACTCTGTCATTGCCCCACTTCATTGCCCTCTTAATTGCCAGCACCCTCTGTCATATGCCTCTCTGATCATTGCCTCTCCCTTGTCATTGCCTCTCTTCATTGCCCCCGCTGTCATTGCCCGCTCTGTCCACTGGCCGCTCTGTCATTGCGCTCTGGTCATTGCCGCACTGTCACTGCTGCCCGCGCTGTCATTGCCTCTCTGTCATTGCCCCTCTGTTACATTGCCGCTCTGTCCACTGAGTCCGCTTCTGTCACTGCCGCTCCTGTCATTGCCGCTCTGTCCCATTGCCCTTCTTGTCATTGCCGCTCTGTGTCACTGGCGCTCTGTCACTGCCGCTCTGTCATTGCCGCTCTGTCTTGCCGCTGTGTCATTGCCTCTAAGTCCTTGCCGCCTCTATCATTGCCGCTCTGTCTCTGCCTGTCCTGTCACTGACCGCTCTGTCCACAAGGCACGCTTTACCACTGCCACTCTGCATTGCCGCACGTCATTGCCCTCTGTCATTGCCGCCCTTTCATTTGCCCCTCTGTCATTGCCGCTCTTCATTGCCCCTCTGTCTTTGCCGCTCTGTCATTGCCTCTCTGTCATTCCGCGCTGCCATTGCCTCTCAGTCATTGCCTCTCTGTCATTGCTGATTATTCATTGCCTCTCTTGTCATTGCCTCTCTGTCATTGCTGCCTGTCATTGCCTCTCTGTCATTGCTGCTTCTACCATTGCCTCCTGTCATTGCTCTCTGTCGCCTGCCTCTCTTCGTTGCCGTCTCTGTCTTGCCTCTCTAGTCAGTTGCCTCTCTGTCATTGCCCCTCGTCATTGCCTCTCTGTCATTGCCGCTCTGTCATTGCCCTCTCTGTAATTGCCTTTCTGTCAAGGCATCTCTGTCATTGCCACTTCTGGTCATTGCGCTCTGTATGCCTCTCTGACATTGCCTCTTTGTCATTGCCGCTCCGTCATTGCCTACTCTGTCATTGCCGCTGTGTCATTTTGCCCCACTACTGTCACTGCCCGCTCTGTCATGCTCTCTGTAATTGCCCGCTCTGCCATGCCTCTCTGTCATTGCCCCTCTGTCATTGCCTCTCTGTCATTTCCTCTCTGTCTTGCCGCTCAGTCATTGCCTCTCTGTCATTTGCCTTCGGTCAATGCATCCTCTGTCATTTGCCACTCTGTCCATTTGCCGCTCTATCATTGCCTCTCCTGTCATTGCCTCTCATGTCATTGCACTCCGTCATTCCCTCTCTGTCATGTCCGTTCTGTCATTTGCCACTCTGTCACTGCCGCTCTGTCATTGCCTCTCGGGTCAATTGCCGCTCTCCATTGCCCTCCCAAGTCATGCCCCCTGTCATTTGCTCTCTGTCATTGCGCTCTCTGTCATTGCCTCTTTGTCATGCCGCTGTGTCATTTGCCTCTCTGTCATTAGGCCCTCTAGTGTCATTGCCTCTCGTCATTGCCTCTCTGTCATTGCCTCTGTCTTTGGCACTCTGTCATTGCCCTCGTCTTGCCGCTCTGTCATTGCCTCTCTGTCATTGCCCGCTGTGTCCATTGCCTCTCTGTCATTGCCTCGTGTCATTGCCTCTCTGTCATAGCCTCTCTGTCATTGCCTCTCTGTCTTGCCTTCTGTGTCATTGCCGCTGTGTCATGCCTCCTCTGTCCATTGCCCTTCGTTTCATTGCTTTTCTGTCCATTGCCTCTCCTGTCATTTGCCTCTGTGTATTACCTCGTCTGGCATTGCCGCTCTGGGTTCCATAGCCGCTCTGTCATCGCCTCTCTGTCAATGCTCTCTGGCAATGCCCTCTGTCATTGCCCTCTGTCATTACCGCTTCTGTAATTGCCTCTCTGTCATTGCCCCTCTGTCATTGGCCCACTCTGTGATTGCCCTCTCTGTCATTTGCCGCACTGTCATTGCCGCCTGTCCATTGCTGTTCTGTCTTCGCCGCTGTTGTACATTGCCTCTAAGTCATTGCCGCTGTGTCATTGCACTCTGTCCACGCCGCTGTGATCCATCGCCTCTATGTCATTGCCGCTCTGTCATTGCCGCTGTGTCATTGCCTCATGTCATTGCCGCTGTGTCATTGCCCTCCTGTCACTGCCGCTCTGTCATTGCCTCTATGTCAATTCCTGCTCTGTCCATTGCCTCTCTGTCATTGCCCGCACTGTCATTGCCTCTCTGTCATTGCCCCTCTGTCCATTAGCCCCTCTGTCATTGCCCCTCTATCATTGCGCTCTGTCATTGCCTTTCTGGCTCATTGCCCCTCTGTCATTGCACCCACTGTCATTGCCTCCTCGGTCATGCCGTCTCTGTCCATGCCTCTCCTGTCATTGCCAATCTGTCATTGCCGCTCTGTCCATTGCCGCTCTGTGCACTGAGCCGCTCTGTCATTGCCTCACTGTCATTGCCCCTTGTCCATTGCCGCTCGGTCAAAGCCGCTCTGTCACTGTCACTGCCTGCTCTGTCATTGCCGGCTCTGTCATTGCCCCTCTGTCATTGCGCTCTGTCACTGTCGCTCTGTCACTGCCGCTCTGTCATTGTGCCGCTCTCTGTCATTGCCGCTGTGTCATGCCTCTATGTCATGTTGCCCTCTAATCATTGCCGCTCAGTCACTGCCTCTCTGCATCTGCTCTGTCACTGGCACTCTGTCACTGCCGCTCGTCACTGCCGCTCTCGGTATCGATTGCCCCTCGGTCATTCCCCCCTGTCATATGCCCCTCTGTCATTGCCCGCTCTGTCATTGCCCCTCTGTCATTGCCGCACCTTCATTGCCGTCTCTGTGCAATTGCCGCAATGCCATTGCCTCGCTGTCATTGTGGCCTCTCTGTCATTGTGCCGCTCTGACAATGCGCGCTCTGTCATTGCCTCTGTCATTGCCCCTCTGTCATTGCGCGCCTCTGTACACTGCCGCTCCGTCATTGCCTCTCTGTCATTGCCCCGTTTCCCCTGTCATTGCCCATCTGTCACTGCTGCCGCGCTGTCATGGCCGCTCTTCCATTGCCGCACTGTCCTTGCCGCACTTCATTGCCGTTTTTTGTGTCTTGCCTCTCGGTCAATGCCTCGCTCTGTGATTGCCGATCTTGGTGATTGCTTCTCTGTCCATTGCCCTCTGTCATGCCGCTCTGTCATTGCCTCTCTTTCATGGCCTCTCTGTCATTGCCGCGCTGTCATTGCCGCTCTGTCATTGGCTCTGTCTTGCCCCTTTGTCATTGCCGCTCTGTCACTGCGCTGCGTCGTGTCATTGCCTGTTGGACCATTGCCGGCTCTGTCCATTGCCGCCTGTCATTGTCCCCTGTCATTGCCTCTTGCCATTTGCCCCTCTGTCATTGCCCCTCTGTCAATGGCCCGGGGGGGTTGTGGGGGGGGGGGGGGGGGGGTGGGCCTCTGTGCATTGAGCCGATCTGTCACTGCCGCTCTGTCATTTGGCCCTCTGCTCTGTCATTGGGCAGTCTGTCATGGCCTCCTCTTCATTATTGGCCCCCCTCCGTCCATTGCCTCTCTGTCACCTCTGCGCGCTCTGTCATTGCTCTCGGTAATTGCCGTCTCTGTCCAATGCCGCTCTATCACTTGCGCTCCTGTCACTGATGCCGCTCTGTCCTTGCCGCCTGTCCATTGCCCCTCTGTCATTGCCTCTATGTGATTGCCGCTGTGTCATTGCCTCTCTGTCTTGGCCGCTCGTTCCATTGCCCCTCGTCATTGTACGCTCTATCACTGGCGCTCTGTCCCCACTGCCCCTCTGTTCATTGCCGCTCTGTCTTGCCTCTCTGTCATTGCCGCTGTGTCATTGCCCCTCTGTCATTTTGCCCTCTGTCATGCCCCTCTGTCATTGCCCCTCTGTCATTGCCTCTTCTGTCATTGCCCCTCTGGTCATTGCGCTGTGTCATTGCCCCTCTGTCATTGCCGCTCCGTCATTGCCCCTCGTCATTGCCGCTCTTTCACTGCCTCTCTGTCATTGCCGCTCTGTCATTGCCGCACTGTCATTGCCGTGTGTCATTGCCTCTATGTCATTGCCGCCTGTGTCATTGGCCGCTGTGTCATTGCCTCTATGTCATTGCCCGGCTGTTCCATTGCCTCTCTGTCACTGCCGCAGTGTCATTGCCTCTATGTCATTGCCGCTCTGTTGATTGCCCGCTGTGTCCATGCCCTCTATGTCATTGCCGCTGTGTCATTGCCTTCTCTGTCACTGCCGCGCTGTCATTGCCTCTCTGTCAGATTGCTGCTCTGCATTTGCCTCTCTGTCCATTGCCGCTCCGTCATTGGCGTCTCTGTCAGTGCCCTCTGTCATTGCCCTCTGCATTGCGCTTCTGGTCATTGCCGCTCTGGTCTTTGCCCCTTCTGTCATTTGCCCCACTGTCATTGCACCCCTGTCCATGCCTCTCTGTCATTGCCTCTCTGTCATTGCCTCTCGTCTTGCCCCCTCTGTCATTGGCCGCTCTGTCATCACTGCGCTCTGTCATTGCCGTTCAGCTCTGTCATTGCCGCACTGTCACTGCCGCTTCCGTCATGCCTCTCTGTCATTGCCCCTCTGTCATTGGCCGCTGCTGTCACGCCGCTCTGTCACTGCCACCGCCTGTCATTGCCGCTCTGGTCATTGCCCCTCTTCAATGCCGCTCTGTCACTGGCGCTTCTGTCACTGCCGCTCTGGTCATGCCGCTCTGTCCATTGCCGCTGTGTCATTGCCTCTATGTCAATGGCCCCTCTTATCATTGCCGCTCTGTCACTGCCTGTCTGTCTCTGGCCGCTCTGTCCACGGGCAATCTGTCACAGCCACTGCTTGTCATTGCCGCTCTGTCATTGCCCCTCTGTCATTGCCGGCCCTGTCATTGTCCCCTATGTCCATGCGCTCTGTCATTGCCCCTCTGTCCATTGCCGCACTTCATTGCCTCTCGTCATTGCCGCCTGCCCGATCTGCCTCTCTGTCATTGCCTCCTTCATTGCTGCTTATTCATTGCCTCTCTGTCATTGCCTCCTGTCATTGCTGCGTCTGTTCATTGCCTCTCTGTCATTGCTTCTCCTGCCATTGCCTCTCTGTCATTGCGCTCTCAGTCGCTGCCTCTCTTCGTTGCTCTCTGTCATTGCCTCGTCGGTCATTGCCTCTCTGTCATTTGCCCCCTCTGGCCAATGCCTCTCTGTCATTGCCGCTCTGAGTCATTCCTCTCTGTCATTTGCCTTTCTTCAATGCTCCTGTCATTGATTGCCCACTCTGTCATTGCCGCTCTGTCAATGCCTCTCTGTCATTCCTCTCTGTCAATGCCGCTCCGTCATTGCCTCTCTGTCATTGCGCACTGGTCATTGCCACTCTGTCACTCTGCACTGCCGCTCTGTCATGCCTCTCTGTCATTTTGCCGCTCTGCCATGGCCACTTGTCATTGGCCCCTGCTGTCATTGCCTCACTGTCATTGCCTCTCTGTCATTGCCTTCTTGTCATTGCCTGCCCTGTGGGGTCAATTGCCTGCTCTTCATTGGCCTCTGTGTCATTGCCATCTCTGTCCATTGGGCTCTCTCATGCTCTGTCCTTTGGCACTTTGTCATTGTCCTTCTCTGTCCATTGCCGCTCTGCATTGCCCTCTCTGTCATTTGCCGCTGTGTCATTTGCCTCTCTGTCATTGTCCTCTGTGTATTGCCCTCTCTTCATTGCCTCACAGTCATTGCCTCTCTGTCATTGCATCTAGTGTCATTGAGCCGCAGTGTCATTGAGCCTCTCTGTCATTGCCTCTGTTTCCATGCTTTTCTGTCCATTGCCTCTCTTCCATTGCCTCTGGTCATTACCTCTCTGTCTTGGCCGCTTCTGTCATTGCCTCTGTGGGTCATTGCCCCTCTGTCCTTGCCGCTCTGTGTCATTGCCGCTCTGTCATAGGCCTCTCAGTCAATGCCTCTCTGTGCATTGCCCTCTTGTCATTGCTGCTCTGTCATATACCGCATCTGAGTTGCCTCTCTGTCATTGCCCCTCTGTTACATTGCCACTCTGTATTGGCCACTCTGTCATTGCCCCGCCCTGTCATTGCCGCTCTGTCATTGCCGCTGTGACATTGCCCTCTGTCATTGCCAACTCTGTGATTAGCCTCTCTGTCATTGGCCACTATGTCATTGGCCTCTCTGTCATTGCCGCTCTGTCATTGCCCCCTCCTTCATTGCCGCTCTGTCTTTGCCTCTCTGTCATTGCCACTATCTTATTGCCTCTCTTCATTTGCAGACTCTGCGATCGCCTCGCTGTCCTTGCCTGTGCTGTCATTGCCGCTCTGTCATTACCTCTCTGTCATTGCCTCCTCTGTCATTGCCTTCTCTGTCAGTGCCATCTCTGTCATTGCTCTCTGTCACTCTGCCTCTATGTCAGTGCCGCTCGGGTCCATTGGCGCCTATCTTTGCCTCTCTGTCATTGCCTTCTGTCAGTGCCGCTCTGGTCCATTTGGCCTCTCTGTCCATTGCCTCCCTGTGTCATTGGGCCCCTCTGACATTGAGCCGATCTGTCACTGCCGCTCTGACATTGCCTCTCTAGTCCACTGCCGCTCTGTCATTTGCCCTCTCTGTCATGCCGCTCTGTCATTGCCTCTCGACTTTGCCCCCTCTCAACATTGCTCTCTGTCACTGGCCGCTCTGTCATTGCCTCCCCTGTAATTGCCTCTCTGTCAATGCTGCTCTATCACGTGGCGCTCTGTCACTGGCCGCTCTTCAATGCCGCCTGTCATACCCCTCTTGTCATTGCCTCTAAGTGATTCCCTGTGGTCATTGCCTCTCCTGTGCATATGCGCTCCGTCATTGCCCCTCTGTCATTGTCGCGCTATCACTGGGCTCTGTCACTGCCCACCTCTGTCAGTGCCGTCTCTGTCATTGCCGCCTGAGTCATTTGCCCCTCTTGTCCATTGGCCTCTCTGTCATTGCCCCCTCGTGTCATTGCCGCTGTGTCTTTGCCCACTCTGTCATTGAGCCGTCTCTGCATTGTCTCCCCTCTGTCATTGCCGCTCTGTCCACGCCTCTCTGTCCATTGCCGCTCTGTCCATTGCGCTCTGCATTGCCGCTGTGTCATTGCCTCTTATGTCATTGCCGCTGTGACACTTGCCGCTGTGTCATTGCCTCTATGGCATTGCGCCCCCCCCCCCACTCTGTGTCATTGCTCATCGTGTCAATGCCGACTGGTGTCATTGCCTCTATGTCATTGGCGCTCTGTGATTGCCGCTGTGTCCCCATTGCCTCTATGTCATGCGCGCTGTTTCCATGCCTACTCTGTCACTGCCGCTCTGCATTGCCTTATGTCATTGCTGCCTGTCCATTCCTCTCTGTCATTGCCGCGCCCGTCATTGCCTCTCTGGAGTCATTGCCCCTCTGTCATTGCCCCTCTGTCATTCATTGCGCTTCTTGTCATTGCCGCTCTGGTCCGTGCCCGCCCCACTTGTCATTGCCCCTTCTGTCATTGCAGCACGGCCTCTTCATTGCCTCTCTTCATGCCTCTCTGTCATTCCTCTCTGTCCCATTGCCCCTCTGTCATTGCCGCTCTGTCACGGCCGCTCTGTCATTGCTTCCGCTTCTGTCAATGCCGCTCTGTCACTGCCGCTCTGTCATTGCCTCCTGTCATTGGCCCCTCGTGTCATTGCTGCTCTGTCACTACTGCCGCTCTGGTCACTGCCGGCTCTGTCATTGCCGCTCTGTCATTGGCCCCTTGTCAATGCCGCTCTGTCCACTGCGATCTGTCACTGGCCGCTCTGACATTGCCGCCGCTCTGTCATTGCCGGCTGTGTCCATTGCCTCTATGTCTTGAGCCCCTCTTCATTGCCGCTCTTTCACTGCCGTGTCTTGTCAACTTGCCGCTCTGTCCACTGGCACTCTGTCACAAAACCGGGCGCTCTGTCAATCCGCTCCGTCATTGCCGCCTCTGTCATTGCCGCGCCTGTCATTGCCTCTGTCATTGCCGCTCTGTCATAGGCCCCTCTGTCATTGCCGCTCTGTATTGCCTCTCCTGTCATTGCCGCTCTGTCTGCCATTGGCCCTCACTGTCATTGCCTCTCTGTCATTGCTGCTTATTCATTGCCTCTCTGTATTGCCTCTCTGTCATTGTGCCGCGCTGTCATTGGCCTCTCTGTCATTGCGGCTCTGCCATTGCCTCTCTTCAATGCCCTCTCTGTCGTTGCCTCTCTGTCATTGCCTCTCTGTCTTGCCTCTCGTCCGATTGCCTCTGTGTCATTGCCGCTGTGTCATTGCCTCTCTGTCATTGCCCTTCTGTTTCATTGCGTTTCTGTCATTGTCTCTCTGTCCATTGCCTCTGTGTCATTACCTCTCTGTCATTGCCGCTCTATCATTTGCGAGACTGTGTCATTGCCTCCTGTCATTGCTGCACTGTCAATGCCGCGCTGTCATTGCCTCTCTGTCAATGCCTCTCTGTCATTGCCTCTCTGGTACAATTGCTGCTTCTGTCATTAACCGCTCTGTAGTTGCCTCTCTCTGTCATTGCCCCACTGCTGATCATTGCCACTCTGTGATTTGCCTCTCTGTCATTGCCGCTCAGTCATTGCCGCACGTGCAGTTGCCCGCTGTGTCATTGCCTCTCTGGTCATTGCCACTCTGTGATTTGCCTCTCTGTCATTGCCACTATGTCATTGCCTCTCTGTCATTGCCGCTCTGTCATTGCCCCTCTGTCATTGGCCGCACTGTCTATTGCCTCTCTGTCCATTGCCACTCTGGTTATTGCTCTACTGTCATTGCCACTCTGTGGATTGCCCACTCTGTCCTTGCCGCTTCTGTCATTGGCCGCTCTTCATTACCTCTCTGTCATTTTGCCTCTCTTCATTGCCACTCTGTCCAGTGCCGGTCTCTCTCTGTCATTTGCCTCTCGTCACTGCTCTCTGTCATTTCCGCACTGTCATTGCCGCTCTATCTTTGGCCTCTCTGTCATTGCCCTCTCTGCAGTGGCCGCTCTGTCATTGCCGTCGCTGTCATTGCCGCTCTGTCATTGCCGCTCTAATCACTGCCGCTCTGTCAACTGCGCTCTATCTTTGCCTCTGTCTGTCATTGCCAATCTGGTCATTGTGCCGCTCTGTCATTGGCCAACGGTCTTTGCCGCTCTGTCTTGCCAATCTGTCATTGCCGGACCTGTCAAGCCTCTCTGCAATGCTCCCTTTGTCATTGCCCCTCCTGTCATTGCCACTCTGTCACATGGCCCCCGCTGTCATTGCTTTTTGTCCATTGCCGCTCCTGTCCCATTGCCGCTCTGTCATTGTCCCTCCCAGTCATTGTCCCCTCTGTGTCATTGCGACCCCTCTGTCATTGAGCGCGCCCTCTGTCATTGGCCTCCTCTGTCATGGCCGATCTGTCACTGCCCGCTCTGTCATTGCCTCTCTGTCACTGCCTGCTCTGTCATTGCCCTCTCTGTCATTGCCGCCTGGTCATTTGCCTCTCTGACCATTGCCCCTACCATCTTGCCTCTCTGGCACTGCCGGCCTGCATTGCCTCTCTGTAATTGCCTCTCTGTCAATGCTGCTCTATCACTGCGCTCTGTGCACTGCCGCTCTTGTCATTGCCGCGCATGTCATTGCCCCTCTTTTCATTGCCTCTATGAGATTGCCGCCGTGTCATTGCCGTCTCTGTCATTGCCGCTCCGTCTTTGCCCCTCAGTCATTGTCGCTCTATCACTGGCGCTCTGTGTCACTGCCGCTCTGTCATTGCCTCTCTGTCCATTGGCCGCTGTGGTCTTGCCCCTGCTGTCATTGCCTCCGCTGTCATTGCCCTCGGTCCATTGGTGGCCGCTGTGTCATTGGCCCTCTGTCCATTGCCTCCTCCCTGTCATTGCCCCTCTGTCCATTGCCGCTCTGTCGCTGCCTCTCTGTCATTGCCGCTCTGTATCATTGCCGGCTCTGGTCATTGCCGCTTGTCATTGGCCTCTATGTCATTGCCGCTGTGTCATTGCCGCTGTGTCATTGGCCTCTATGTCCATTGCCAATGTTTCATTGCCTCACTGTCCACTGCCGCGTGTCCATTGCCTCTATGTCATTGCCGCTCTGTGATTGCCGCTTTGTCATTGCCTCTATGTCCATTGCCGCTGTTGGTCATTGCCTCTTTACACTGCCGGCTCTGTCATTAGCCTCTTATGCATTGCTGCTCTGTCATTGCCTCTCTGTCATTGCCGCTCTGTCATTGCCTCGCTGTCATTCCCCTCTGTCATTTGCCCCACGCTTCATGGCGCTCTTGTATGCTTGCCGCTCTGTCATTGCCCCTCTGCTTGCCCCTCTGTCATTGCTCCCTCTGTCATTGCCTCTCCTGTCATGCCTCTCTGTCAATGCCCCTCTGTCATTGCCCCTCTGTCATTGCCGCTCTGTGCACTGCCCGCTCTGTCATTGCCGCTCGAGTCATTGCCCCGCTGTCATTGCCGCTGGTGTCATTGCCCCCTCTGTCCATTTTGCCCTCGCTGTCATTGGCCACCTCTGTCATTGCCGCTCTGTCACTCCCTCTCTGTCATTGCCGCTCTGTCCATTGCCGGCTCTGGTCATTGCGCTGTGTCATTGGCCTCTATGTCTTTTTTGCCGCTGTGTCATTGCCGCTGTGGTCAGTGCCTCTATGTCATTGCCGCTGTGTCATTGCCTCTCTGTCACTGCCGCTGTGTCATTGTCCTCATGTCATTGCCGCTCTGTGATTGTGCCGCTGTGTCATTGCCTCTATGTCATTGCCGCTTGTCATTGCCTCTCTGTCACTCTGCCGCTCTGTCATTGCCTCTATGGTCCATTGCTGCTGTCTGTCATTGCCCTCTCTGTCAGGTTGCCGCTCTGTCCATTGGCCTCACTGCTTGCATTGCCCCCTCTGTCATATGTTTGCCCCTCTGTCATTGCTCTTCTGTCATTGCCGCTCTGTCATTGCCCCTCTGTCATTGCCCCTCTGTCATTGGCAGCCTCTGTCATTGCCTCTCTGTCATTGCCTCTCTGTCATTGGCCTCTCTGACATATGCCCCTCTGTCATTGCCGCTTCTGGTCACTGCCGCTCTGTCATTTGCCGCTCCTGTCATTGCCGCTCTGTCACTGCCGCTTCTGTCATTGCCTCTCGTCTGTCATTGCCCGCTCTGTCATGCCCGCTGCTGTCACTGGCGCCTGTCACCCGCTCTGTCATTTGCGCTCTGATGTCCACTTGGCCCCGCCTCTATCATTGCCACTCTGTCACTAGGCGGAACTGTCACTGCCGCTCTGTCCTTGCCGCTGTGTCATTGCCGCTGTGTCTTTGCCTCTATGTCATTGCCCCCTCTATCATTGCCGCTCTCTGTCACTGCCTGTCTGTCACTTCACTGCCGCTCCTGTCACTGGCACTCTGTCACTTACCGCTCTGGTCATTGCCGCTCTGTCTTTGCCCCGTGCACCTCTGTCATTGGCCGCCTGTCCATTGCCCCTCTGTCATTGCCGCTCTGGCATTGCCCCTCTTCATTGCCGCTCTGGTCAGTGCCTCTCTGGTCATTGCCGCTCTGCCATTGCCTCTCTGTCATGCCTCTCTGTCATTGCTGCTTATTTTCAATGCTCTCTCGGTCTTTGCCTCGCCTGTCATTGCCGCTGCAGTCATTGCCTCTCTGTCATTGCTGCGTCTCCATGCCTCTCGTGTCATTGCCCTCTGTCCGTTGCTCTATGTCATTGCCTCTCTGTCATTGCCTCTCTGTCATTGCCCCTCTTCATTTCCCCCTTCTCTGTCCATTTTGCGCCTCTGTCATTGCCTCTCTGTCATTGTCCTTTCTGTCAATGCCTCTCTGTCATTGCCACTTCTGTCCATTGCCGCTCTGACATTGCCTCTCGGTCATTGCCTCTCTGTCAGTGCCCGCTCCGTCATTCCTCCTCCGTCATTGGCCGCTCTGACATTGCCACACTCTGTCACTGCCGCTCTGTCATTGCCTCTCTGTCACTTGCCGCTCTGCCATTGCCTGCTCTGTCATTGCCCCCTCTGTCATGGCCTCAGTTCGTTGGCACTACTGTCCATTGCCTCTCTGTCATTGCCCGCTCTGTCATTGCCTCTCAGTCATTGCCGCTGTCATTGCCTCTCTGTCATTGCCTCTGTGTCATTGCCTCGCTGTCATTGCTCTCTGTCATGCCTCTCGTCATTGCCTCTGTGTCATTGCCGCTGTGTCATTGCCGTCTCTGTCAATGCCTCTGTTTCACTGCTTTTCTGTCATTGCCTCTCTGTCATTGCCTCTGTGTCATACCTCTCTGTCATTGCCGCTCAGTCGCATTGCCGCTCTGTCATTGCCTCTGCTGTCCATGCCTCTCTGCAGTGCCGTCTCTGTTCATTGCCGCTCTGGGTCATTTTACCCGCTCTGTAATTGCCTCTCTCTGTCATTGCCCCTCGTCATTGCCACTCTGTGGAGTTGCCTCTCTGGCATTGCCGGCTCCGTCATTAGCCGCTCAGTGCATTGCCGCGTGTGGTCCATTGTCCTCTCTGTCATTGCTCACTCCTCTGGGATTGCCTCTCTGTCATTGGCCACTACTGTCATTTTGCGTCTCCTGTCATTTCGCTGCTGTCATGCCGGGCTGTCATTGCCGCCTCTGGTCATTGCTCCGCTGATCATTGCCACTCTATATTTCCTCTCTGTCATTGCCACTCTGTGAATGCCTCTCTGTCCATTGCCTCTCTGTCATTGCCCACTCTGTTATTTCTCTCTGGGTCATTGCCACCTGTGATTGCCCTCTCTGTCATTGCCTCTCTGTCATTGCCTCTCCCTGTCATTCCCTCTCTGTCAGTCTGCCCTCTCTGTCATTGCCTCTCTGTCACTGACCTCTCGTCATTGCCGCTCTGTCATTGCCTATCGCTCTATCTTTGCCTCTCTGTCATTGCCTCTCTGTCATGCCGCTCTGGTCATTGATTGCCTCTCTGTCATAGCGCTCTGCTGTCATTTGCCGGCTCTAAGTCACTCCGCTCTGTCACTGCGCCGCCTCTATCTCTTTGCCTCTCTCTGTCATTGCCAATCTGTCATTGCTCCCTGTCATTGCCAGTACCCTTCCTGCCGCCTGTCCATTTGCCAACTGTCATGCCGTCTGTCAAAGAGCCTCTCTACAATGCCACTCTGTCATTGCCGCTGGCCGGTAGATCTTTCTGCCCCTTCATGTAACATTCCGACCCCCCGAGCCGTCATCCTGACTGCACGGAACAGGGAAAACACCCTGACAGTGGGGACTTGAACCCGGCAGCCAGAGGGCCAGTTCCCCGCCCCCAAAAAGGGGACCACTGGAGATGCCGGCTGCTTCCTCCGGCACTGAGACGTTGTTGCGTCCTGTTCCGAGTTCAGAGGACAGGAGTCTGCATTGCAGAAGGCACGGGATTCCTTGTGTGTCGCTGTGAAAGTGATTTGTTATTTGATGAATCCTACTCCAAAGACTATTTGACACAGGAATCTAAACCTGTGACCATGTCAACGTTGTTAAGGGTCAACGGAAATCCTCCTCACAGATTTTATGAAAGGCATGTGTCGACCTTTCGAGTCATGTGCTTCATTTCATGGGCCGCGCGAAACAGTAAAGACAAATGTTGCTGAACCTTGTGACACCTTAAGCAAGGTCCAAGGTCAACATTATCAAGTAAGTTGGTGGGTGGATTTGAATGAACTATCTTTTGATCCACATGTCTAGACTCTTTTTTAGGCAATTCAACCGATTAAGCAATTAAGCCCTGCGGGAAGTTACAGCGAAATGATATCTGACGTGAGCTTTTCCCGTGGTTGCTATGTGGTTCCTCTTTGATTTGCTGTGCTCGCTCAAGCAGCAGAACGGTTGCCATGGGTTACCGGTTTTGGTTGAAATGCTAGCAACAGAACGAACCCAAGAGAGTCGTATTCACAACAATCATTGTGTTCTCTCTTTCAACTCCCCCCCCCCCACCCATACCACACCACGCCCCACACACACACACACGTCACCACTCCTTGTGTTCGGGGGGGGGGGGGGGGGCCTAAACCGCCTGAGTGGATGTTGATTTTAATTTTACAGAATAGTTTCGTTCTTTGGGTTTCTCAGATACCGCTTGAAAGGTTCGCAACTGTGTGATGATTCGCCTTTTAAAAAAGGAATCTAGGTCGGCATTTGAGTTCGCATCGGCTGACAGACTAGCGTCATAGCCATCTTTCATTGCACCTGGCCATAGGGACACACGCAGCTTCTTCCATGATTTTCAAAGCTTAAATTGAATGTCATCGACCTCCCTCACGTCTGCAAATGAAGCCCTAAGATTGATACTTATGATGACATTAAGTGCCATTCGTGTGAGTGACAAGTATAAGCTAAAATGACCACGACCACACACCAAAAACAATAATATCACAACAACGAAAATCGCCAAAAACAAGTACACACACACACACAGAGCACACACGCACGCATCGCGCACGCACACACCACACAACTCACACACACACATTTCACACACAGCACAAAGCACAGACACGGGCGCGTGCGTGCGCGCGCTCGAGCACACACACACTCACACACACACACACACACACAACACACACAGCACACACACACACACATTTCCCACACCAACACACACACACCACACACCACACACACACACACACACACACACACCACACACATTTCACAGCACACCCACAAACACACACCACACACACACACACCCACACACACACATGCACCACACACAACACACAACACACACACACACACACACACACAAAAGCATCATCAGTCAATCAAATTGGTATACAGTCTGGGCCAACTTGTTTCGAAACAAACAACTGCCTGTCCGTCAACTTGCCATCGACACAGCCAGCACAAAACCAACAAACAGACGAAGGGAAGCCCCAGCGCACACAAGGCCGACCATCTTTAAACGCCATTTATCTCCTGGCAGATTCAACAGGCGGCCCGCTTCAACCACACCCCCGATGCCCAGAAGCGGATGAAAGAGAGAAAAGGCCATCAAGTATTTTAAGGCAGGGCGCGCAGCCACAGTCAAGCCTGTAAATTTAACAACAAGGTTTACGCTGGCCCGCAGAACGGGCGGAATGTCGCAATAGCGAACGCAAGGGACAATTAAGCGCGACGCAAGTGGGATAAGTGTAGCAGGGAAGAGCGGGGTTTTTACATTGGTGGGAGGTATGAGTCGGATCGATCATAGTGCGCGACACAACAAAAAAGAAATGGTCGTCTAGATGTCCACATTCGCTGCTCTTTCTGGCCCTTCTGGCCGTTCTAACAGGAAACAAACCGTTAAGGCTCACAGTATCATGTGGTAATTAGTCACGGCGTGATAAATATAATATTGCTTGGGAAAGTGTCAAGAAATGGATTTAACCTGATTCCCTTTCTAAACCAATTCAAAAGAATCGAGCGAGTTTTTTTCATTTTTAAAAAAAAGTTTGACATCACGGGGAGAGAGAAGAGAGAGAGAGAGAGAGAGAGAGTGAGGAGAGAGAGAGAGATAGAGAGAGAGAGAGAGGAGAGCGAGAGAGAGCTCATCTTGGTCTCAAACTTGTGCCGGAAACACCTGCTGTGTTAGCACTCCCATCTATAGTCAAGTGTACCATTGTTGTAATTCCCGTCGTCAGTTTTTTCTGTCCATTATGATGTCATTGTTAGCACACACACACACACACAAAACACACACACACAACACACACACACCACCCACACACACACACACACCACAACATACCCACACACACTCACACACACCACACACACACAGACACACACACACACACACACACACACACACACTACAAATATAATATCTATATAGTATATCTATATATATATATATACGTATATTATATGTATAATGTATATATATATAAGGACCACCATATTCACTGACTAATAAAAAAGGAAATTGGGAAGTGAATCAATCTCCAAGGTGGTAACATAATTTTATTGAATTATTGAAAAGTGTGTAAAGACAATGATCAAGTCCGAGGAAATCACCAAACTGGAATTCGAGCGCAGTACAAACAACCCCCGACGGCCCCAAAATTGAAAGTCACAGGAAGAGTGTTTGTTCATGTCAGGTTAATAACGTGTGTGTCCCCCCCGTTAATTGGCAAGACATTTCAAGACAGCGGTTGTCGCATGGAGTTCACACCATGTGCGCAGAAAGGCGCTGGTGGACAGCAGCCCACCACCCTGCTGGAGTGACTCAAACAGCTGACGCAGGTTAGCAGGAGGACGACGACGCTGCTGCCAGCTCCGGCCCACTCATCCGCAAAAGATGTTCGATGGGGTTCAGGTCTGGGGCTGTTTGAGGCCCACTAGCAATTTGTTGACACCAGCAGCTTGGCGAAACGTGTTTATATTCTTCTGGTGCGATGGGTCCGAGCATTGTCGTCTTGAAAGACTGGCCAGAAGTCCCCAAGCTGTTTGAAAGGGCTGGCAGCACCAGGGTTGCAAAATCTTCTCTGTGTGGTAGCGAACACCATTCAAGTTCCCTGCACATTGTTAGAAACCCGTTCTGTAGCGTGTACTTTATGCGCCCCAAATCATTACGGAACCCCCCACTCACAGCGGTACCTTTCCAGGACAAGCTTTCTTCTGCAAAACGCTCCCCACCGTCTCCCAGACCCTGTTCGTCGATCAGTGTGATCCAGGCAGAACCGCGACTCGTGCTGTAAACAACACGTTAGCCCACTGTTCATGTGTTACATCTCACGTGCTGCGTGCACCATACTCGGCGTGCTGCTCTGTGGGCATCAGTCAAACGTAGGTCTTCTGCTGGTCCGTCGAGGCAACGGAGGTTAGCGCGTGTAGGCGGTTTTGGTATGGTCTGATTCACTGACAACAGTGTATTGGTGGCATCTCAAGCGACGTCTGATTTGTTTTGCACTTGTTGTTCATCTTGTGTGGCCTGCCTTTCAATGTATCGGTCCTCTCGTGGTGTTGTTATTTTGGGTCGACCAGAGCGTGGTAGTTCATGCACTCTGTTCCTGCGTCTTGAAAGCGTTGGCCAGAGTCTGATAACAACAGCAGTGTGATACACCCCAAGTCCCTCCGTGCCACTTCCCCGGACTTGCAACGCCTTCATGGAGCCATCCTATGCTCTTCCTCGATCCAGTTTGTTTCAGTCTTCGACGTGGAGCAGCTGTATGCATTGCATTTTTTCGGCCAGTACAGTGGCTTTTATAAAGACATTTGGTTGAGCAAACTTTAAGTGACCTACAAGCCGAATTTAGCTCGTGCTCATATGATTTGATTCGCACATGCTCCTCGGACCCCCAAACACGTAGAAAATTCACCCCAATTTGTTCAGAAAATGACTAAGTCGCGACACTGTTTTTCAAGTGGCTGAAAATTGATGTGCCACAAAATTGCAGTTTGGCCGCATTCAATATCGATTTGGTGCGTGTGGTTCAGTTTGTTGTGGACCACAAAGACGGTACAAATCTAAATTTTTTTTTGCGATTTTTTACAAAGCTAAGTAGCATTCTCAATGTTGGTCCTACCTTTTTGAACAGACACCCACACACACACCTAACAGTCACACACACACACACACACACTCAAACCGCACACACATACACACACACACACACAACACACACACATATATATATATATATATATATATATAAATATGTATATATATATAAAAAAAATATATATATATAATATATATATATATATAAGTATATATAAAAATATAATTTATATATATATATATATATATATATATATATATATACAAACATCTGTGTCGATCTATCTATCTATCTATCTATCTATCTATCTATCTATCTATCTATCTATCTATCTATCTATACATACACATACATACATACATACATACATATATACATACATACATACACGAATACATACATACATGCATACATACATATACATATATACATACAGAAGTGGGGAAAAACAAGTACAGGCTAACAAATCCTCCATCTTTATGTTAATGACTTGGCAAATATTCAAAAAAAGAAAAAAAAAGAAGGGAGGGGGAGGGAGGAGAAGGAGGAGAGAAGGGGACACACACACACACACACACACACACACACACACACACACACACCACACACACACACACAGATATCTATCTATCTATCTATCTATCTATCTATCTATCCATCTATCTATAAACATGTCAATGTCTGTCGGCCGGTCTGTCTGTCTCTCGTGTGTGTGTGTGTGTGTGTGTGTGTGTGTGTGTGTGTGTGTGTGTGTGGGTGTGTGTGTGTGTGTGTGTGTGTGTGTGTGCTGTGTGTGTGTGTGTATGTGTGAGTGTGGGTGTGTGTGTATGTGGCATGTGTGTGTGTGTGCGCGGCGCTACATATTTCCAGTTTGACGATGTTAAAGTTTTTTTCAGACAGAAATTCTAGATAGCAGTAATTTTTTGGTCTCTTGCTTTGTATTTTCAAGCAGAAAGGTACATCAGGGGATGTTTCCCCGTGGTTTGGTTTTTTTTCCGTGTTTTCAAAATATTTTGGGATGTTTTTTTTTTTTTTAAACCCTGTTCTCATAGAACAGGGATATTTTAAAAAGGGGAAAAGAAGAAGGGCTTTTGGTTGTGTTGGCCCGGGGTGTCGCCCGTGGTCAAAAAACGTTTTCCCATTTGCCCCAGACAAAAATTGGGCCGTTTTTTCAAATTTTGAAGGTTATTCTTATGGGTCCGGATGATCCCCCGATGTTTTATTTTACCAGAAAAACCCTTTTCAAACGGCGAGAGAGAAGAGAGAGAGAGAGGAGAAGAGAGAGTTAAACACTGCACCTTTCAGAAATGGCGTTTATTCAGGATGGAGACATTATGCGCATTTTTGTTGGACTTTTTTTTTTAAAAATATTTGCAAACTCTATAAAAAGTACTGTATTTGGGGTTTTTAAAAAAATAGTTTAGATTAATAAAGGGACTGTTAGTCAGGGTATTTTGTAAAAAACATGCTCTTGACATGTACTGGTATTCAATTTTAAAGTGGGAGACCTTTTGCTTTGCATCTTGTTCTTTGTTTAATCTTATTCAATTTTTGGGAAATAGAGTTGTTTAAAACTTACCGCCAATGACATTGCAAAAAAAAGACTTGTCTTGTGCTTTGTTTGTAAATGTCATTGGCGGAAAGTTCAAACAAACTCTTTCCCTTTTAATCTTGTTTCGTTGGGCCGCGTCATCACCCCATTTGAAATTTTTCTTTGTACGGGAAGAAAAACGGGGGGGGTTTGTGGTTTTTGAATAGTATTATTAGGAATGTGTTAGGCGACATGATTTTGTTTTGTTTTTTGACTCAAATGTCACCAAATTTTTTTTCTGTTTTAACATGGGGGGCTAAACAAAAATTCAGTTCGGTGGGGAGGGAAAATGGGGGTGGGGGGGGGGAGGAAAGGGTTAAGGGGTGTTTTTTGGGGGGGGGGGGGGGGGGGGGGGGGAGAATTTTAGGGTGGATGGGTGTTCAGATGTTTTATGTGTTGTTTTTCATCCTATGGACCCCGTTTTGTTCTTTGCACCTGGAGGGTGGCCCATGCGTCTCTTAATGCAAAAAAGTGTACATTCGTGCATTGACGCCCAGCGTGTTTGGCCTGATGTGGTTTTTTCGTGGGTGTAATTTCATTTATGTGATCTGCATTTTAGCATTAGACCAATGTTCAGTCTCGGGGTGGGCAGAAAGTGAAATCATAAGGACAAACGGAGGTAACGAACAATCCCGCATTTAACCAAGCACTGCGAACTGAGACCCATTGGGGGCTTTGGGGGGGGGGGGGGGGGGAAAAACCCCTCCACTAAAACTCGTTTTTCCCCTTTTGAAAGTTTAACGACTATTAAAACGTGACCTGAAAAACAGGGGGGTCCCTCGGTTAAGAGGATCAATTCCCAAAAACCCCGCATCCCTTTACAATACTCGTTGGGGGGAAGCCTGCCACACCCCCCCAAGAGAAGGAGGAGGAAAACATAAATATTTCAGGCGGCTTCTCGCCCCAAACATGAGGGGGACACGGGGCATGGGGGCCTCCCGGGGAGAATGCAGTCTTCAAAAAAATAGCTTTTGTCGAAGGAGGAGTGAACCCCGGTTGGTGGTGGTGGTGGGGTGGTGGTGTTGGTGGGGGAAAAGGGGTGGGGGGGTGGGGGAAGGGGTGGGTGGGGTGGGGGGGGGGTGGGGGAAGGTGAAATACAGGCCTCAAGAGAACGCAGCACGCACGCACGCACGCCCGCACCCCGCAGACCACACAGGGGGGGGCGCGAAGTGTGAGGCGAAAGCCGTTGCGTTTTCGACATACCCCTCCAACTGCACAAAGTGCGCATAAAAACCATAAAAGTGCGCAAAAGCGCGCGCGCGCCCCCCCAATCAACTCACACAACATACACACACCCGCGCGCGCGCCCCCCCCAAAACCCCACACACACACACCACACACACAACACAACACACACACACACACACCACACACAAACAAAAAACCCACAGACACACACACACACACCACACACACACACACACACACACAACCCACACACCCCAAAACACACACCACACCACACATTCATGAAAATGTGGCCAGCTTTTTTAGGTAAGTACCAAGGTTGGCCAGCGGTTGGGCTAAGGGGAGGGTCAGAATCTGCAAAGTCGAGCCAGAGATCCTCTTTTTTAATATCTCTCTTAGTCGTAATTCGTTTATCCATAGCAAAAAATCTGCGCGGGGTGGTCTCAAAAACTTAGCGGATGTGGTGTGGGTTTATGGCAACCCCGGCCCCGCACGCTGAGCCTCCTTGATGAAACTGAAACTAAAAATGGAAAACTGGGCAGTGAAATAAAATGTGGTCTGGTGTGTGGCCCTTCTTCTCTCTCTCCTCTCTCTCCTCTCCTCTCTCTCTCTCTCTCTTCTCTCTCTCTCCCAACACACACACCCCCACACCACACACACGGAGACACACACGCACGCACACAAACAAAAACACGTAGCCCACGCGCACACACACATGCCCCAACGCTCGCCGCAAAATGCACACACCCACCCCACAACACACACACACACAAAACCACACACACGCACGCACGCACGCACGCACGCACGCACGCAGCAGCACACACCCCAAAAAAACCACACATCACCACACACACCCACCCCACACACACACACCATACATACTACAGGTTTCCCCCCTTTGAGATCGCAAATAAAACCCCAAATCCGCCATATCCTTTTTTGGGTTTGCTCGCCCTCACCTGAGGGACCAATGCGTGGCCGAGAAGGGGTTTCAGTAGGTCTTGGGGGGGAAAAAAACGGCTTTTGTTGACCTCTCCTTTGTCTGTCCCCTAAAAAGCATGGGGCAGAGATCTGCGAAAGGGTGTACTCACTCTGAAAGGTAAGGGGTTGTTTTTTTATTTTCCCGTGTTGTTGTGGGCGAATTCTTCCCTTTTCCCAAACAACGGTCCCCATATTTGAATCCCCCAGCCGGAACGACCTCGTTTTCCTGTGGATTAGAAAAACAGGCAAGTCAGTATGGTCAGCTTCATGTCAAAAAAACAAAGCAAACTTTGTGCTGTTGCTGCTGCTGCGCTGCTGCTGCTCCCCCATTTGGGGTCACCCCCCGTGCCGTTTTTGACCCATTGACACAGGGGAAAACCCCTTTGATAGGAAAAAATTGTACCGCTTCCACGCTTGGATGTTCTGCACAGTCTTTTCTAAATGATTTCATTCAATCCTGCCAGGCATTTGGTTTGTTGTCACAATGGGGGATTGAAAACTATTTTTTCAATCTGTCAAAAGCCTCCCCTAAACCAAAATATCTGATAAAGCGACTTAAAGTGTCATGACTTACGCCAATGAAAGGTCACACTTGAGAGGTTCGTTAAATGTGGTGTCCTTTTCCGGGATAGTTTGGTCGGGGGTTGCTCAGAGGTTTTCCCTGGAACTTGTCAACTGAATAAGATCAGGTTTAAATACTGCCCCTATAACTTGGAGTCTTTAAAAAAATTAGTTCACTTAACACTGTTTTCATCACCATTCCCCAAGCCTTTTCTGGCATCACACAGACTCAGCAAGCAGTGCAACGGGTTTCGGTGAAAGAGATTGCGCCCGAATTCGGGTTGATTCTTTGATAAAAAGGGGCCTGCTACAAGCACAGAACAGCGGGTCTAGATGGCGGGTTTTGGTCTGAAAACATAGCGTGGCGCCCCTGGGGAGTTACATACCCAACGTTTTCTTGGGCCCTTTACCCCCATTTGGTGTTGTCAAATTTTCAGGCAGCTTATGTCTTTGGGTTTTTTTGGTGAACCATTTCCACTGGGAAAATAATGGTCCCCAATTTCCCCAAGTAAAAGATAGCCGGAATGCGTGGCCGGTTTTTTTTGCCTCGCCATGTAGATGACACATTTTGTCGGTGTTTCCCAGCGTCATCAAGGACTTTGTCGCTCATTTAAAAAATGGAAGCAGCTAGATGACATGAGGGGGGAAAGTTCCCCCCTTCCCTAAAAAATACATTCATCAGAAACCTAAAAAAGGGCGAAACAGAAGCTGAAAGGAACAAGCAAGCAGCAACAAAAAAGCTGAAAGGACACCCAGGCAGCCAAAGATGTATTGCACGGTGGGGGCACCTTGTTTTGAAAATAAACACGCCTGCCTCCGGAACTTCCCGCTGAAAAAAGCCCCCCAAGACAAAGAAAAAAAAGGAGATAAGCCCAGCAAAAATTAAAGCCGCCCAGCTGTAAACGCCTTCCCGGGAAAAATCCCACCGCCACACGCCGACCCCCAGCGCTGGGGGAGATGAAGGGGGAAGAGCCATCAATATTTGAAGCGGGCGGGCAGCCAGGCGCCACAATCGACCTAAAAAGTTAAGGCAATCCATGTGGGGAAAAAATCGTAGGAACGCGCAATGACGACTCCGGGGACTATTAGCGGACAGCCCAAATGAGTTTTTTAAAGTGTGCTAGGGAACAGGGAGAGTTTTTTGATGGGAGATGGGGGTCGAGACACAAAAAGAACTTTCGCTTGACGTCTGTATTGTTGCTCTCTGCCCTTTGGCAGTTTTGTGGGGGAACGGATTCTTTGGGCCCACAATGTCGTGATAAAAATATTCTGAGACACAGAAAGGTTATTCCCAGGGTGGAAGGTATGATTTTTAAAAACCCGTTAGTTTTTAATGAAGCACGAATGATTTGGCGATTTCAGTGTTTTGATGCTGAGGTTTTGTTTTAAATTGAGGGGAAAAGAGAGAGAGGCGGGGCGAGAGGAGAGAGGAGAGAGAGGGAGAGAGGGGGAGAGAGGAAGGGAGAGAGGGGAGAGAGAGAGAGAGGGAGAGGAGGGGGAGAGAGAGAGAGACGAAGAAGAAGGGGAAGGAAGACGAGAGAGAGAAAAGAAGAGGAGGAGGGGAAAAGGAGGGGAAAGGGAGGAGAGGAGAGAGGAGAGAGGAGAGAGGAGAGAGAGAGGCCCCCGGGGATTTTAAAAAAAGTAAGGGGGCAGAAGGGGGAAGGGGGGGTTCGATTTTTTTGAATGGGCCTATTTTTACTCCGGGTTTCAAGTTTCTAGAAAACAGAAGATATAATTAACAAAAATGACCGACCCGAACGAACGAAGAGAAAACCCGCCCAGCCCAAACAAGCGCACGCGCATTGTTATTCACAAAAAAGATTTAATAAAAGGGGACCCAACACTGGTTTTCCCCCCCCCCCAACCTTGACGGGCCCCCAACGGGAAAAATCCACGGGGAAAAAGACAATTCCCGTTATACAGTCTTTTTCCCAAACACCCATCTCCTGCAAACCTAAGTCTGGATATGCCAGATGTAGTCAATGATTGAAGAAGGGAGAAGAATCAATGTTTTTTTTCCTGTACTTTATCCCACACGTGGAAAAAGAGGCTTCTTGCCGGGCCTTGTGGAAAAAAGGAGACAAGAAAAAACACCCGAAAAGGGGGTAGGACCCAGAAAAAATATGTTCTCGACTGCCCAAAAAACCAGTGGGAGCAATCCTGCACCACCCCTTGGATGCTGGTGTGTTCAAATGGGTGCAGGCACGCCAGGCCATGCATTAACGTGAAGGGAATAATCGCTCCCGGCAGATGCGGATTCTGTAATGGCCCCTGGATGTGACACGACGAATTATGGCAGCGTTCCCCTGGGTGTACCGCCCCTATTTTAGATGCAGAGCCGCAGGCAAAAAAAAGCTACCCCCAAGCAACGGCCCTGCGCATCCCGTAGTTTCTTTTTGCTGTTCGTGACAGGCACGACGTTTCAACTCCAGACACGGCCAAGCTTTTGCCCTGAGGTTTACGTGCTCTCTGAAGAGATTTCCCCGGTCACAGTCTTTCTCGCTGTCAAAAAGGACTTTCCCTGTGGTCAGTGGTCTTTCCCCACCGAACTGAACCTTTCCTCAGAGTGGCCCAAAAAGGGAGACAAGGGGAAAAAAATACGCCCCAAGGTGCGGGTAGGACCCCGAGGGGAAATATGTCCCCGATTTCCAAAAAACCAGCGGGGCAATCCTGCACCCCCCTTGGAAAATGCGCTGGTTTACATGAGTGCAGGGGAGCAAAAGGGGATTCCCTATCTACGGGCATTCTTTTCTACAGGGCTTCCATTATTTACAGGGCATTCAATCCCAAAAGGGGTGGGGAAGGGGAAGAAATAGTTTGTGTGGTTTTTGGGGCAGCGGACAGTGAAGTCAAATTCTGGTGACGAGGTGGGGGAAGGGACCCCCGGGAATACAAAGTCGGTGATTGGCGGGGGATTGGGGCGTTTTAAGTCAAGCTTGTGATAGGGGCGGGAATGGGCATTAAAAACATGTTTTTTGGTAGTGTGGGAAAGGGGACGAAAATACCATGTGTGGTGTGGGGGGAAAGGGGACAGTTAAACACAAAGGTTGGGATGGTGTTGGAAAGGGGACAGTAAAAAACAATGTGATTTTGGGTTGGAAAAGGGGACAGTAAAACCAATGGGGTGGGGTTGGAAAGGGGCAGTTAAAAAAAAATATGATGGTGTTGGAAAGGGACGTTAAAATTGTGTGGTGTTGGAAAGGGGCGAAAATACAATGTGATTGTGTTGGAAAAAGGGGGCAATAAAATCCATGTGATGGGGGTTGGAAAGGGGACAGTAAAATACCCTGTGTGGTGTTGGAAAGGGGGCAGTAAAACACAATGTGATGTGTTTGGAAAAAGGCAGTAAAATTTTAAAGTTTACGGTGTTGGAAAGGGGCAATAAAATACCCCGTGACGGTTTGGGTTTGGAAAAGGGGACAATAAAATACCTGTGTGGGTTTGGGAAAGGGGACAGTAAAATACATGTGGGTGTTGGAAAGGGGACAGTAAAATAATTTTTGATGGGTTGGAAATGGGAAGGAAAATATGATGTGTGGTGTTGGAAAGGGGACAGTAAAATACCCTGGATGGTGTTGGGAAAAAGGGGCAGTAAATACCCTGGTGTTGTGTCGGGAAAGGGGACAGTAAAAAACCTGTGATGGTGTTGGAAAGGGGACGTAAAATACCATGTGATGGTGTGGAGAGGAATATGGGAAGAACAGGTTGGCGAAGTGTACGGTTGGGAAAGGAAGGGACTTTGATTTCGTTTTAAAAAAGTGTATTCTTAATTTATAAAATAGCAAAAAAAAAAAAGACAATGACGGCATTTAAAGTTTTATAAAAAAGGGGATTTGAAAACGGGAAAAAAGAAAAATTATAATTGGAAAAAACATGGAAAAAAACAGGGCGTCAAAGCGATAGAGTGGGTTGCCAAGCCGAAAAAATTTCAGGGGGGAAAAAGCAGGCAGACAAGGAGACAAAAAAAATAGGGAAAAGGGCTACGACGCCCGGGGGGTCATATAGGAAAAAAAAGGTCGAAATTGGATTGGGACATGTTAAGATAACACTATTTTATACGCGAAATATATTTTTTATATATTTTTATTTATTATATATTTTATTTATATTTGAATTTAAAACAAAACTTGTCTTAGTTTGGTTGGGAACGGCGCTCGGGACTTATCCCTTGGGAAATTTTTTGTTTGTTGTAATTTATTATATATTTTTTATTTATTTATATTTTTTATTTTAATTAATTAATTTTATATATATTATAGACACAATTTTAAGAAAAAGGCAAACAAGCAATGTAAACAAATAAATCCGATATTTCGGCGGTGCTCTTTTTAAAGGGCGAAGACTGTGTAGTACGTCAAAAAGGGAGTGCATCTTTAGGTCGTGCTAAAAGAAACTTGCGTCATGAAGTAATGTATACCAAGTGATGCAAAGTCTAACACCCATCCCGTTGTTATTTTTGTCAATCCCCCCCCACCAAAAATTCTACGCTCCCCCCTTTTTTTACTTCTCTTTTCTCTCTCTCTTTTCTCTCTCTCTTGTCTCTGTTCTTCTCTGTCCCCCCCCCCCCTCTCTCTCTCTCTCTCTCCTCTCTCTCTTCTCTCTCTCTCTAGGTTTTGTTTTTTTAGTTTTCCCGAGGGAAACTGAGTCCTATTAAAAGCAAGGGAAAATCGTGCGTGTAACCCTTGTTAGTATTGGTTGGCCTTGTGGGTGCTTTTTTGTGTTTACGAATCCCGAAATTTTTCCTGGGTCTCTATGAATTTCACTGTTTTGTACTGTTTTTCAATTTTGGGATACAAGATGTCTTGAAGTGAGTGGTTGTGCAGTTGAAATGATGTGTGGTGGGGGCCTTATTGTTTGGATGTGGTCCCATGAAGTAAAAGCTTTTTTTGACGGTTGCGTGTTTCTCCTAGTATTGAGCTCCCTTGCATTTGGTGCAGTGGCGGTAACGATGTTTTTTGTGCTGCAGGACTCTCTGGCGAATGGGAAAGTTCGCCTAACATCCTGGTGAACTGCTGTTCTACTACTGCTTTACAGATGACACAGCGTTTTCTGGGGACATCGTGGTTCCAGGGGTTTTCAGTGGGGGTTTTGTGGAGGAAGCATGGAAGGTCAGGATGTTTTGTAGACTTTTGAATTTTTTTTCCTATAGGGGGGGTTGGCATGGCTTTTTTCTCTTGTTGCTTTCATTAAAATGGTTGCTGTTGTTGCAGCCACTGAGTGAGGGGGTTGGGAGGGTTGTGATGAGATGAAGGGACCCTTTTTGGGAGTTTGGGGCCGTATTGAGGGTTCTTGCGGGGATGTGCTGACTCTTTCAATGGGTTTCTGGAGGTGTAGGGGCTGTAATCTAGTTTTAAAGTGCTTGGCGATCTCTTGGGAGCAAAGGGTGAAGGCTTCTCCCTCGAGATAACTGCGAGCGCGTAGCTTGGGTGAAGGTATGTTGTTTTTTCTACCTTGGGATGACAAGAGGAAACAGTGGGTATGCAGGGGTTGTTGGTTTTGAGAAAAGATCTGTATGGAGGAAACCTTCCTTGAGGATGATGTTGATGTCCAGGAAGGGGTGGGGGGACAGGTGATGCTGATAGGTGAACTGACGTGGGATGGAAAAAGTTGTGAATTCGATGAAAAGTCAGTTTCCCCCTGGTTTTGGTCCCCAATAGAAAAATGTCTCTATGAACCGTTTCCAAAAAGCAGCTGTCGACGATGATGGGGTCTGAGTGGCGGCTGTTCTCTAACCTTTCCCCTGAAAATGTTTTCCCGGTGGGGGGCCCATAGGGGTTCCCCTTGCTGTCCCCAATTCTTTTTTATAGATGATCTCAAAGTGGAACCGTTGTTTTGTAAAATGTCTCCCCCTTCAAGGATCTCTCAATTGGGGGGGTCTTTGTTGCGGGGACTGTAAAAAAAACTGATGGGGTTTCCATGTCCCTGTTTTCTTTTAACCCCATTTTTTCCCCCCCTTTTCCCTGGGATTCCGTATAGGTTTTTTAATACATTTTTTACGGAATTGGGGATGGGTTGAAAAGCCAGAAAAAACCCCGTTTTAAAAATTTAGTTGGGGGTTTTTTAAAATTCGATGGGGTTTTGAGGGTTTTTGGGATTTTTTGGGGGTTTGAATTGAGCCGAGCTTTTCCCCCAAACCCCCTTTTGGTGTTTTCAGTGGGCCTTTATTTCAAAAACCTTTGAACCTGGAGGTTCTCAAATTTTTGGTGTTTTTTTTTAATTAAATATTAATATTAATAAAATTTTTTTTATAATTTTTATTAATTTTAAAAATTTTAAATTTGTTTTATTTTTAAAATTATTTTTTGGTTTTATTTTAATTATTTTAAAAATTTTTAAAAAATATTTTTAACAAATGTTGCTCCCCAAAGGGTTGAGCTTTTTCAGATTTTTTAAGGACTTTTTTAATTACTGTTCATGATATATATATTTATATATATTTTATTATATATATATATATTATATATATATATTATATATATATATATATATTATATATTTTTAAAATAGGTTTTTTAAAAATAGAATCTACAAATTTGTTTCGAGCGCGTTGCGCTTGTCATCATATATTTGTTAAAAATATTTTTAAATGAAGTGCTAGCAGTTTAGCAATTTAGCACTTCATTTTTAAAAACATTTTAAAAATATTTTTTAACAAATGTTGCTCCCAAGGGGTTGAGCTTTTTCAGATTTTTTAAGGACGTTTTAATACTGTTCATGATATATATATCATATATAATATCATGATGACAGCGCAACGCGCCCCGAAACAAATTTGTAAGATTCTATTTTTTAAAAACCTGTTTTTAACAAATGTTGCTCCCCAAGGGGTCGAGCACTATCAAAATCATTTTGGGTATTTTAACCACACTAATTATATATATATATATATATTATATATTATATTTATATATATATTTAAATTATATATATATATATATATATATATATTATATATATAATAAACGCACATAAATGAAGATAAAAACAACAGACTCATAAAATTCTTCCCAATATTTCGACCAAACCGGTCTACCTCAGGGGACTTTGTGACAAGAATGTGCCAGGTATCATCAACTACTGAAAACAATTCACAAATGTTCTCACATCCGCGAACTGTTCTTCTTTCCCCTTCCCTCCCCACTCAGTCCCCGTGGGTCCCCGTCCACCTCCCCCTCCCCTCCCCACCTACGCCCACATCCCGTGAAGAGATCTCCCCACATGCAAAACTACAAACAGAAATAAAACATTTTGATGCATGCCCCCTCAAACGCCATACAATCGCAAGAGTGAAAAGGCATGCAAGAATGTATACACACAGCAAACGGAAGATAGCAATCTAAAAGCAGCTCTCTCTCTCTCTCTCTCTCTCTCACACACACCACACACACACACACACACACACACACACACACACACACACACACACACACACACACCCCCGCGCGCGCGCGCGCACGCCCCACGCACACGACTAACACATTCCCATGTCCACACATCCACATGCATGTGAACACGCACACAGGCACACAAATCTACATGAGCAGGAACTAACATAAACTCATACCAGCCGCCGTGGCGAAAGTGGTTAGCGTCGCGGACTCCCGGCTGGGAGGTCGTGGGTTCGAATCCCATCAGAAGTCATGTGGGTTTTTTCTGCCCCGACCGGCTCCTACCCAGAGTGAGTTTGCTGCGGACTCAGTTGGGAAGACTGGGACCACACAGTCGAGTTTCATCCACTTAATGGATGCGTTTCTGAGAGTGTTGATCAAATTTCCTGACCAACGCTGCAGGTGCCTGTATCTCTCGGGCCTGGTTGACGCCGGGATATATTATGAAAGGAAGCGTTGAGTACAGCCCTGTCATGTAGTCTCAGACCGAAATGGAAATCCGTAGCATCATCTTAATCATCCTCATTCTCAATTATCAGCATAGAAAAGGTCTCAAATTCTGTGGCCCTTCATGCCCTGCTCTCATGGTGACCTCAATTTCGATGTTCTCTCCACGTCTGTGGCTTTGGTTTGGTTCCGTCGGGGTCACCGGTATGGGCGGGTCCATGGGGTGTCGTTGGACGGACGTGGTGGCGCCCTCCGGAGGGAGAGCTCACTCACGCCGGCTCCGCGACTAAGCAATTATTGTCATCAGTAGGGGGCTTAGTAGGTGGTGTCCTGCGTATGTTAGATCAGAACAGGCGCCACTGAACACCACCGAAGTGACTCGGCAGCAGTGCAGTGTCTCCTCCGGTGGGTTGCCTCTTAACATTGACTTGCTCCCTGTGGATTGCTGGTGCCGGGGTTGCGACGGGGCCGACCGGGCTGTGGCTGTGGACGGGGTGTCGAGATGAGCGGCGTGGGTATACTGCCTCTGAAGTGGCGCAGAGGTTAGGACAGCCAAAAAAAACCCACAACCCCCCCCCCCCCCAAAAAAAAAAAAAAAACAACAACAAAAAAAACAACAACAATAACAAAAAAACATAAACATCATTCCTAGCTGTGTCTAACGCATGCGCACATGCCTGCCATACATGAGAGCAGGCCTCACATAGACATCTGTCTGTGCATGTAATAGCTCAGTTGGTAGAGCGCCGGACTCATAATCTTGATGATCCTGGGTTTTGCGGGTTCGAAGGCAGCTCTTCAGTCGGCACTACCCAGGTAGGCACCCCGTGTGGACTGTAAAGCGTTTAGAGCTTGGTCTCTAGCTGAGAATAGGCGCTCTGAAAGTATTTCATTATTATTATTATTATTATTTATGCAAATCGCCTCCTACCTAGACATGCGGACGACACAACTTCAGCAACCCCAAAAGAATCGCCAAACCGTGAGGGGGGGAGGGAAGAAAGGTTACCCCAGGGAGGGGGGGGGGTTTTCAGCGGAAGGGGGGAAGGATGGTGGTCAAATACATAAATTTATAGAACGCAATTAACTGCATGTATAAAAAATAACCATTTATTAAATTTTTTCCCCATTTCACCCACTCAAGCCCTCATACTTTATAGCAGAATTATCTGCCCCTGCAGATATGAATGCTTATTTTCTCCCTATTTCTTCAAATCTACGACATAAGAGCAAGCTTTGTTATAACTGAATATTTTTCCCGCAGTCCCTTTCACACCCCAAGCTGCTCTGTAAGTTGCTGGAATGGTGCTCGGTACTTATCCTTGGAATTTATAAGTCTATTGTAATTTAGTCCCTTGAGGATTCATTCCAAGAACTGGCCCTCAGCACTTGTGTCGAAGAGGTTATATTTTATATTTCTACTTTATCACAAGAAAATGTAGCTTGCTTTTCTCTTTCTTTTTGCTCTTTTGCTACTTAGGTGGCACCTTTGGTTGGTTTTTTGAAAACTCAACAAACATACTACGGTATTGCACACCAGCTTTTTCTGGGATGGCATTCTTTTTAAAAACCGAAAAGGCAGAGAGTCAAAGTACCACTTTTTCCGGGGGTCACTGAGGAAAAAACAATCAGGTTTTGAAATACCGGGATTTGCTAGGAGTTATATGTTAGTGAGCTTCCTCCCCCTTGGAGATTGTGTCCCCAAATTTGGGGACTATAAGCTTGCTGAAGGCTCATTTTGAGAAGCATTTATTTTATTTTTTCCCATTCCCCACTCAAGCCATACTGTTAGTTAGGCAAAATTATCTGCCACTGCAGATATGAATGCTTTCTCTTCCTATTTCTTTAATCTAAAGACATAAGAGCAAGCTTTGTTTATAATTGAATATTTCTTGCGTCATTGCAACACCAAGCTGCTCTGTAAGGTTTGCTGGTAATTTTGGTGTCCGGTTACTTTTTTTTTTTTTTGAATTTTATTTAAAAC
>CM031608.1:42094727-42097227 GCA_018398815.1 Conus ventricosus | reverse complement strand
CTGCAGTGGGCACAGATCCACGTGCATTGGCGCCATCGGGACTGGGGCCGAGTCCTCTTCAGTGATGAAAGCCGGTTCTGCGTCGACCCAGGCGATGGCCGCATCCGGATCTGGAGAAGAGCGGGGAACGCTTCACGGATGCCAACATCACCGAAAGGCACCCATGGGGTGGTGAAAGCATCATGATCTGGGGGGCTATCGGCATAAATCGCCGTATTGGGCCAGTCATCTTCCAGAATGTGGGTCCAGGACGTGGTAACGGGGTCACTGCTGTTCATTACATCGACCAAGTTCTGAGGCCCCACATCCTGCCGCATTTCCAGCAGCATCCACAGAACCTGTTTCAGCAGGACAACGCAAGGCCGCACACTGCCCGTGCTACGCAGAACTTCCTGAGGCAGAACAACATCAATCTGCTGCCTCACCCAGCCCGTTCTCCCGACCTTAACCCAATAGAGCATTTCTGGGATGCCCTTCAGAGGCAGTTGAACCAGCTCAACCCCAGACCCCAGACAGCAGCTCAGCTTGCTGTCGCTGTGGGCCAGGTGTGGTGGCAAGTCCCCCAGAGGCAGACCAACACTCTGGTGCGCTCGATGTACCGCAGGTGCACAGCTGTGATCAATGCTCGAGGTGGTCACACCAGATACTGACATTCTGCTGTTAACACAGGGTCAAGGTCAAGTTCATGTGACCTTATTTTCTACCAGAATGAACTTTGAAAGGACACTTTTGCGGTGTTCGATTGCTTTTTCTCACTTTCTATTACCAGTTCAAAGGAATCGGTAGCCAAATTACATCAACATTTCTATACAGTTTGTTTTTCGCGTTTTTTATGCCTCTGAGTATACATACATACATACATACATACATATATACATACATACATACACGAATACATACATACATGCATACATACATATACATATATACATACAGAAGTGGGGAAAAACAAGTACAGGCTAACAAATCCTCCATCTTTATGTTAATGACTTGGCAAATATTCAAAAAAAGAAAAAAAAGAAGGGAGGGGGAGGGAGGAGAAGGAGGAGAGAAGGGGACACACACACACACACACACACACACACACACACACCACACACACACACACACACACACACACACACACACACAGAGATATCTATCTATCTATCTATCTATCTATCTATCTATCTATCTATCTATCTATCCATCTATCTATAAACATGTCAATGTCTGTCGGCCGGTCTGTCTGTCTCTCGTGTGTGTGTGTGTGTGTGTGTGTGTGTGTGTGTGTGTGTGTGTGTGTGTGTGTGTGTGTGTGTATGTGTGCATGTGTGTGTGTGTGTGTATGTGTGCATGTGTGGGTGGGTGTGTATGTGTGCATGTGTGTGTGGGTGCGCGCGCGCTACAATCATTTCCAGATGAACGATGTTAAAGTCTTCTTTCAGCAACAGTTAAATTCTACGATAGCAGTAATTTGTTGGTCTCTCTGACTTTGTATCTTTCACAGCAGAAAGGTACATCAGGGGATGACTTTCCGTCGGTTTGGATTTTTTTTCTCCGTGTTTTCATAATATTTTGGGATGCTTTTTTTTTTTTAACCCCTGTTCTCATAGAACAGGGAGTACTTTACAAAGGGAACGAAGAAGTGCTGTCTGTGTGTCTGCCGGTGTGTCTGTCCGTGGTCAAAACGTCTTCCACTTGCTCCAGACAAAACATCTGGGCCGATCTTTACGAATATTTGAAGGTATATTCATTATGGGTCACGGATGATGCCCGATGTTTTATTTTACCAGAATAACCGTTACTAACGGCGAGAGAGAGAGAGAGAGAGAGAGAGAGAGAGAGAGAGAGAGAGAGAGAGAGAGTTAAACCACATGCACACTTTCAGAAATGGCAGTTTATCTCAGTGATGAGAGACATTATGACGCACGTTTGATTGTGACGTTTTTTTAAAAAAAATTTGACAAATCTCTATGAAAGTACTGTATTTGACGGATTTTAAAAATAGCTTTAGATCTAATAAATGACTGTTAGATCATGGGTATTTTCGTAGTAAACATGCTCTTGACATGTACATGCGTATTCAAGATAAAGTGGGAGTACCTTTATATGCTTTGCATCTTGTTCTTTGTTTAATCTTATTCAATTTGTACGGGAAGAAACGGCGGGGTTTGTGGATTTTGAATAGTATTATTAGGAATGTGTTAGGCGACATGATTTTGTTTTGTATTTTGACTCAAATGTACACCACACATTTATTTTCTGCTATACATGGGGGGCTAACATCACAACATCAGTTCGGTGGGGATGGAAAATGGGGGTGGGGTGGGGGTGGGGGTGGGGTGGAGGAAGGGATCAAGAGGTGTGTGTGTGTGTGGGGCGGGGGGGGGGGGGGGGGAGAGGAGAAGTTAGTGGTGAGATGGAGTGTTCAGATGTTTTATGTAGTTGTTTTTCACTCCTATGCGTACACCGTATTTGTTCTTTGCATCCATGAGAGGGCTGGTCCATGCGTCTCTTA
>CM031608.1:42082227-42092227 GCA_018398815.1 Conus ventricosus | reverse complement strand
GATCAAGGTTAATACTGTCCTATAACTTGGCAGTCTTTAAAGCAATTAGTCTCATCTCTAACACTGTATTTCATCACCCATCTATCCAAGCCATTTCTGGCATCACAACAGACTCAGCAAGTCAGCTGCAACTGAGTTACGGTGAAAGAGATTGACGTCCGCACATTCTGGTTGATTCTTTGATATTAATGGGCCTGCTACAAGCACAGAACAGCTGGTCTAGATGGCTGGTTTGGTCTGAAACACTAGCAGTAGGACGACCCTCGGGAGTTACATTCACCACAACGATTTTCTTGGTGACACTTTACCTCCAGTCTGAGTGTTGATCTAATTTTCAGAGCAGCTTATGTCTTTGGGTTTGTTTGGTGAACCATTTCCACTAGGGAATAATGGTCACCAAGTCACCAAGTACAAGAGTAGCCGGAATGCGTGGCCGGTTTCTGTTGCCTCGCCATGTAGATAGACACACTTTTGTCGGTGATTCCAGCAGATCATCACAGGACTTTGTCGACTCATTTCAACAATGGAAGCAGCTAGACTGACATAGAGGCGGAAACGTTCGCACCCTTCCTAAAAAATACACTTCATCAGAAACCTAAAAAGGGCGAAACAGAAGCTGAAAGGAACAAGCAAGCAGCAACACAAAAGCTGAAAGGAGCAGCCAGGCAGCCAAAGAGCTGTATTGCAGCCTGGTGTGGGCACCTTGTTTTGAAAATAAACACCGCCTGCCTCCGGAACTATCCCGCTGACAAAGCCACCCAAGACAAAGAAAACAAAGGAGATAAGCCCCAGCTCAAAATAAAGCCGACCAGCTGTAAACGCCATCATCCCCTGACAAATCCCACACCGCCACACTGCCCATCCCAGCGCTGGTGGAGATGAAAGGGGGAAGAGCCATCAATATTTGAAGCGGGCGGGTAGCCAGGCAGCCACAATCGACCTGAAAAGTTAAGGCAATGCCATGTGGGAGAAAAATCGTAGGAACAGCGCAATGACGACTCCGGGGACTATTAGCGGACAGACAAATGAGTTGTAGTGTGCTAGGGAACAGGGAGAGTCTTCTTGATGGGAGATGGAGCGAGTCGGACACAAAAACGAACTCTTCGCTTGACGTCTGATTCGTTGCTCTGTTGCCGTTTGGCAGTTTTGTGGGAGAACAGGATTCTTTGGCCTACAATGTCGTGATAAAATATTCATAAGACACAGAAAGGTTATTCCGAGGGTGGAAGGTATGATTAAACCTGATTAGTTTTAATGAAGCACGAATGATTGAGCGAATTTCAGTGTTTTGATGCTGGGTTAGTTTTAAATTGCAGAAAGAGAGAGAGAGAGAGAGAGAGAGAGAGAGAGAGAGAGAGAGAGAGAGAGAGAGAGAGAGAGAGAGAGGGAGAGAGAGGGAGAGAGAGAGGCCGTTCGATGTATCTTCATTCACATCAATAGTCATAGGTGCAGCTATTGTGGAATGTCTGGCTGCCTGTCTGTCTGATCTCGCATTTGTAGTTTGCAATGTCCTATTTACTCCGATTCTCAAGATTTCTAGCTAGCAGAAGATATAATTATACAACATGACCGAACGAACGAAGAGACACACGCCTAGCCAAGCAAGCGCACGCAGCATTGTTATCGTCACAAATGATTGAATAAGGGCACACACCACTGGTATCCCCCCCCACCAACCACTTGACAGGGCCTCAACAGGTAAAAATCCACGAAAATGACAATTCCCAGCTTAATGCAGTCATTTCCTAAACACCCATCTCCATGCAAACCTCAATGTCTGAGATCATGCCAGATGTCAGTCAATGATTGAAGAAGGGAGAAGACATCAATGTTTTATGTCGCTGTACTTTCACCCCACACGTGAAACGAGCGCTTCTGTGCCGGAGCCTTGTGAGAAAGAAGACAGACAAGAAAAAGATACACCCGAAAGTGCGGATAGGACCCAGAAAAGTACTGTTCTCGACTGCCGAACAAACTAGCTGGGAGCAATCCTGCACCACCCTTGGATGCCTGCGTCGTGTTCACATAGGGTGCAGGCACGCACAGGCCATGCCATTAACACGTGAAGGGACATAATTGCTCCCTGGCAGATGCGATTCTGTAATGGCCACTGGATGTGACACGACAAAACTTCCATGGCAGCGTTCCCATGGGTGTACCAGCCCCTATTTCATGACTGCAGAGCCCGCAGGCAAAAAACGCTACCACCAAGCAAGGGCCGTGCGCATCCCGTAGTCTCATTTGTTGCTGTTCTGCTGACAGGCGACGACAGTACAACTCCAGACACGGCCAAGCTTTTGCCATGAGGTCTTACGTGCTCTCTGAAGAGATTCCCAGGTCACAGTCTTTCTCGCTGTCAACAGGACTTTCCCTGTGGTCAGTGAGTCTTACCTCACCGACACTGAACCTTTCCTCAGAGTGGCCAACAGGCAGACAAGAAAAAGATACGCCCGAAGGTGCGGGTAGGACCCAGAGAAGTACTGTCCTCGATTGCCCAACAAACCAGCTGGGAGCAATCCTGCTCCACCCTTGGAAGCCTGCGCTGTGTTCACATAGAGGGGCAGGCACGCGCAGGGCATTCCACTATCTACAGGGCATTCTATTATCTACAGGGCATTCCATTATTTACAGGGCATTCCATTCCCAAAAGGCGTGGGGAAGGGAAGAACATAGTTTGTGAGGGTGTGGGGCAGCGGACAGTGAAGTCAAATTCTGGTGACGAGGTGGGGAAGGGACCCCGGAATACAATGTCGGTGATGGCGTGGGGATTGGGACGTTGAAATACAATGCTTGTGATAGTAGCGGGAATGGGACATTAAAGCATAGTTCTTCGTATAGTGTGGGAAAGGGGACAGTAAAATACCATGTGATGGTGTGGGGAAGGGGACAGTTAAACACAAAGGGTTGGGATGGTGTTGGAAAGGGGACAGTAAAATATCATGTGATGGTGTTGGAAAGGGGACAGTAAAATACAATGTGATTGTGTTGGAAAGGGGACAGTAAAACACAATGTGATGGTGTTGGAAAGGGGACAGTAAAAACCAATATGATGGGTGTTGGAAAGAGGACAGTAAAATACAATGTGATTGTGTTGGAAAGGGGACAATAAAATACCATGTGATGGTGTTGGAAAAGGGACAGTAAATATCATGTGATGGTGTTGGAAAGGGTGGGAGTAAAATACCATGTGATGGTGTTGGAAGGGGACAGTAAAATACCATGTGATGGTGTTGGAAAGGGGACAGTAAAATATCATGTGATGGTGTTGGAAAGGGGACAGGAAAATATCATGTGATGGTGTTGGAAAGGGGACAGTAAAATATCATGTGATGGTGTTGGAAAGGGACAGTAAAATACCATGTGATGGTGTTGGAAAGGGGACAGTAAAATACCATGTGATGGTGTTGGAAAGGGGACAGTAAAATACCATGTGATGGTGATGGAAAGGGGGCAGTAAAATACCATGTGATGGTGTTGGAAAGGGTGCAGTAAAATACCATGTGATGGTGTTGGAAAGGGGACAGTAAAATACCATGTGATGGTGTTGGAAAGGGGACAGTAAAATACCATGTGATGGTGTGGAGAGGAATATGAAGAAGAACAGTGTTGGCGACAGTGTACGGTTGGGAACAGGGAAGGGACTTTGATTTCGTTTTAAAAACGTGTTGTATTCTAAATATATAATATAGCAAAACAAACAAACAGACAATGACGGCATTTAAAGTGATATTAAAAAGGTGATTTGAAAACAGAAAACAGAAAAATATAACTATGGAAAAATCATTGAAAACACGGGCGTCGAAAGCGATAGGTGGTTGCCAAGCCGAAAACATACAGGGGCAACAGACAGGCAGACAAGGAGACAGAAAGATAGGAAAAGGTCTACGATGTCGGGTGAGTCATTTAGGAAGAAGGTCGAAAATATGAGATGGGAGACATGTTAAGATAACACTCATTTTATACGCAGAATGTATACTGACTTCCATAAAAAAACGCGAAAGCAAAACAAGCTGAAGGTTAGGGGCGAATTTTATTGGTCACAATTGTACAGAGCGGAAGCGAGAATTCAACGTGATTTGATTCATTACACCGGTAATGTGTGAAAATGTCATCAGCAATATGTCTTTGTGTGGAAAATCCAAGGTCACGTGACAAACCAGCTTGAAGTCCTAATACCGTGTGTGGCCACCATTTGCATGGACAACTGCTTGACACCTGCGGCTCATTGAGTGGACCAGGTGGTTGATGCGTCCCCTTGGTACACCAGCCCACACATGGACGATGACCTGGTGAAGTTGAGCCGCTGTTGCTGGTCGTGGACGCAGGAGGTCCAACCGTCTGCCAAGTTCATCCCAAAAATGTTCTATTGGGTTTAAATCGGGACTGAGGGCTGGCCAGGGCAGCACATTGACGTTGTTATGCTGAAGAAATTGCTGGGTGGCCCTGGCTGTGCGTGGTCTTGCAATGTTCTGTTGGAATGTCCAGTTTGGGTGTTGCGCAAAAAAAGGAACGACATGGGGTCTGAGCACCTGGTGGATGTAGCGCTGTGCATTGACACCCTGTCCGCGACCAGGACCAATGTTCTGAAAGATGACTGGTCCTATGGCGTGGTTAATGCCAATTGCACCCCATATCATAACGTTCGGGCCTCCCAGGGGTTCCGCTCTACCACACAGGAGTCAGCATAGCATTCACCAGGTCAATGCCATATTCTGACACGACCGTCAGCCATGTCAATACAAAAACGGCTCTCATCTGAGAACAGTATGCGTCCCCATTGCTGCCTGCGCCAATGATTCGGGCTTGTGCCCACTGCAGCCTGTCCTGCCGGTGTCTTGGTGTCAGTACCGGACCTCTGTGAGGATGCCTACATGCCAGCCCATTCTCATGAAGACACCGCCGCACAGTGTTGAGGCTGATTCGTTGCTGGAGATTCCCAGGCACCTGTCGAGCAGTGTTAGCGGCTGTTTGCCACCTGCCCCGCAGATGGGTTCGAACAAAATGGCGATCCTCTCTTGGTGTGGTGACCCGAGGACGGCCTGGCTGGGGACGATCATCAGTGGTACCAGTGACTCGCATGCGGTGCTGCAGATGATAGATGGTTGAGATGTGGACGTTAAAGATGTTGGCGACCTGCCTGGCATCCACACCACCTCCAAATGGCCTAGGCACGATTGCTTTTCCTCTGCTCGTAGTCTTGGCATCTCTGTAGCGCTCAGACGGCAAGTCGTTATCTAAACCCTTGAAGCGCGGCTTTATAAAGGCTGCATGGCTGCGTACTTGTCGCTGGTTAACTTTGCTCTGCATGGTGGGGCACGTGCCTCACATGCAGCAACCAGTTTGCCATTTTGTTGACCCTCCAATGCCGAAATGATGTGTTGCCCCACCCCAATTGTTTTCACTGCACGTGAGTCTTGGACCCGAACAACTTGCCACAATGTTCAATATTGTATATATTTCACCCCTTTTCACCCGAAAAATAGCCTTTCAATTTTTGCGTTTTTTATGGAAGTCAGTATATATATATTTTATATATATATATATATATATATATAAAATATATCAATATATATATTATATATTTACTTCATATAATTTATATAAGACAGCACTCATTTTAGAAATAATTTTAAACCCAATATATATATATATATTATAATATTATATAAAATATATATATTTTCTATATATTTTATAATAATAAACCGCACATAAAATGAAGATAAAAAACCAACAGCTAAACATTTTTTCCCAATATCGACCAAACCGGTCTACCCAGGGGACTTTGTGACAAGAATGAGGCCAGGCATCATCAACTACTGAAAACAATTCACAAATGTTTCTCACATCCCGCGAACTGTTCTCCTTTCCCCTTCCCTCCCCACCCAGTCCCCGTGGGTCCCCGTCCACCTCCCCCCCCCCCCCACCTACGCCCACATCCCGTGAAGAGTCTCCCCCATGCAAAACTACAACGAACTAAAACATTGATGTTGCCCCCTCAAACGCCATCAATCGCAAGGGGGAAAGAAATGCAAAATGTATACCAAAAGCAAAGGGAAATAGCAATCTAAAAGCAACTCACACACACACACACACACACACACACACACACCACACACACACCCGCGCGCCGCGCGCACGCCCACGAAACACGACTAACACATTCCCATGCCCACACATCCACATGCATGTGAACACGCCAACAGCACACAAATCTACATGAGCCAGGAACGAACATAAACACAACCAGCCGCCCTGGCAAAGTGTTAGCGTCGCGGACTCCCGGCTTGGAGGTCGTGGGTTCGAATCCCATCAGAAGTCATGGGGGTTTTTCTGCCCCGACCAGCTCCTACCCAGAGTTGAGTTTGCTGCGGACTCAGTTGGGAAGACGGGGGACCACACAGTCGAGTTTCATCCACTTAATGGATGCGTTTCTGGAGTGTTGCTCAAATTTCCTGACCAACACTGCAGGTACCTGTATCTCTCGGGCCTGGTTGACGCCGGATATATTATGAAAGGAAGCGTTGAATACAGCCATGTCATGTAGTCTCAGACCGAAATGGAAATCCGTAGAAACATCTTAATCATCCTCATTCTCATTGATCACCCATAAAAAAAGGTCTCAAATTCTGTGGCCCTTCATGCCCTGCTCTCATGGTGCCCTAAATTTTTCGATGTCCTCTCCACGTCTGTGGCTTTGATTTGGTTCCGTCGGGGTCACCGGGTATCGGCGAGTCCATGGGGGCTGCCCTTTGACGGACGCGGTGGCGCCCTCTGGAGGGAGAGCTCACTCACGCCGGCTCCCGACTAAGCAATTATTGTCAACAGTAGGGGCTTAGTAGGTGGGGTCCTGCTGTATGTTAGATCAAACAGGCGCCACTGAACACCACCGAAGTGACTCGGCAGCAGTGCAGTGTCTCCTCCGGTGGTGCCTCTTAACGACTTGACATTGACTGCTCCCTGTGGATTGCTGGGGCTGGGGTTGCGACGGGGCGACAGGGCTGTGGCTGTGGACGGGGTGTCGGAAATAAGCGGCGTGGTATACTGCTTCTGAAATGGCGCAGAGGTTTTGGATAGCAAAAAAAAAACAAAAAAAAACCACACAAATAAACCATCATTCCTAGCTGTGTCTAACGCATGCGCACATGCCTGCCAACATGAGAGCAGGCCTCACATAGACATCTGTCCCGTGCATGTAATAGCTCAGTTGGTAGAGCGCCGGACTCGTAATCTTGATGATCCTGGGGTTGCGGGTTCGAAGGCAGCTCTTCAGTCGGCACTACCCAGGTAGGGAGCCCGTGTTGACTGTAAAGCGCTTAGAGCTTGGTCTCTAGCTGAGAATAGGCGCTCTATAAGCATTCATTAATATTATTATTAAATTTTAACACAAATCGCCTCCTACCTAACAGCGAACGACACAACTCCTGCAACTCCAGAGAATCAAAAGAATCGCCAAACCGGAAATAGGGAAGAGGGGGAGGGAAGAAAGGTTTACCCCCGGAGGGGGAGGGTTCAACGGAAGGGGGAAGGATGGTGGTCAAATACTCAATATAGAACGCAATTAAAACTGCATGTATAAAAAATAAGCATTTATAGTTTTTTCCCCACTCAAGGGACATACTGTTAGTTAGGCAGAAACTGCCCCTGCAGATTATCTCTCCCATTTCTTCAGTCTACGACATAAGAGCAAGCTTTGTTTATAATTGAGTAAATTTTTTGCAGTCATTGCAACACCAAGCTGCTCTGTAAGTTTCTGGAATGGTGCTCGGTACTTATCCTTGGAATTTATAAGTCTATTGTAATTTGTCCCTTGGGATTCATTCCCAAAAACTGGCCCCCAGCACTTGTGTCTGAAGAGGTTATATTTATATTTTCTACTTTTCACAAGAAAAGGGAACTTGTTTTGCTCTTTCTTTTTGCTCTTTTGCTTCTTAGGTAGCACCTTTGGTTGTTTTTTTGAAAACTCAACATACTAACGGTATTGCACACCAGCTTTTTCTGGGATAGCATTCTTTTTAAAACCGAAAAGGGGCAGAAGAGTCAAAGTACCACTTTCCCGCGATCACTGAGGAGAAACAATCGCGTTTCGTAATACCGGTATTTGACTAGAGTTATATGTTAGTGAGCTGGCCCCCCCCCCCCCCCCCCCCCATTGGAGATTGTATCCCAACTGGAGACCATAAGCTTGCTGAAGGCTCATTTTGAGAAGCATTTATTTTATTTTTTTCCCCATTCACCCACTCAAGCACATACTGTAAGGCAGAATTTAAATCTGCCACCTGCAGATATGAATGCTTATCTCTCCCTATTTCTTCAAATCTACGACATAAGAGCAAGCTTTGTTTAAATTGAATAGTTTCTTGCAGTCATTGCAACACCAAGCTGCTCTGTAAGGTTGCTGAATGGTGCTCGGTACTTATCCTTGGAATTTATAAAGTCTATTGTGTGTATATATATATATATATTTTATATATATTATATATATAAATAAAACAAGTTAAAAGAGGAATCTTAAAACTATCTACAAATTTGTTTCAAGCGTGTTGCGCTGTCATCGGGATGTTCTCTGCCCGCCCACCGCCGATGTTTAAATAGCGTGTGGGCTCCGTTTGCGGTTGTTTGCACGTGCGGGTTGGCTGCACGTGTTTTTTGGGGGGCTTTCAGGTTTTTTTGTTTGAGTGCGTTCACTAACAACGATTTCATTTATGCCTGCAGTTGTTTACTATTTCTGTTTTGGTGTTTAAAGTTGCTAAGTGTGGTTTGCATATTATTAACCATTTTTCAGTTAAACATAGGTTTGCACCTTTTTGAAACATTGCTGTATGGTGATGCTCTTTTTATGATTTCCAGGATATATTGTAGCTTGTTTTTGCGTCTTTAAGTTTCCAGATATATTTGCTCAGTTCTGTTTGGTTTTTATATTTTTTCTTTAAATTAAATGACTGTTTGTGGTTTGCATATCTGGTTTTGAAGTGGTTTTCAGTAAATCCCTATGTATGTTTCTTTTTCATTTCGATGTCACAGTAGCCGGTATACAATGTTGTTGTGAAGACTTTTTATTGTTTAGTGGGCACTGTTCCTTTCTGGTGCAATTGCAAGATTTCCTTTCTTAAACCCTTCTTTGGCTGTGTTGATTTTCATTTTGTTGGATGCGTCAATTAGGTTTTGAGGTTGGGCATACATGAGTACGATAGTTTGACAGTGTTTTTGTTAAATATTTTGGACAGTTTGTGTTCTTTTGGAAATGAAGTTGTTAGGATTTTGAAGAATTCTTTCCTATGTTTGTTTGAGTTTCCCGTCGTATGGGGGGTTATACCATATGATTTTTCTTTTCCTATTTTTCTTGCTTTTATTTGTGTTGTTGTCTGGGTTGTATTGTAATTTGTAATTGTATCCACTTGTTTGTAGTGCCTCCTGGTATTCTACTGCTGCATTGTTGAACACTCTCCTCACTGCATGACAGGTTTGATAGTCTCTTGTTTATGCCATGGGGTATGGTCTTTAATATAGATGGTGGATGGTTACTTTTGGTGTGTACATAAAGAGGTGTATCGTTGGGTTTCTTGTATGGTTTATATATGTGATTGTTGAGATCCAGTGTTATGTCTAAGTAGTTCACTACCTTTTTGTTTGCTTCAATGGTAATCTTTAAGTTGGGTTTTGGAAGATTTTGCATAGTTCTTTCTTCTTGTTTTCGATGGTTCTTGGATTGTTGGTCAGTGCAGCAAGGCCATCGTCTCTATATAGTCCGACTTGTTTCCGAGTTTTTTCTTGATGTCGGACAGCATGAATAATTATAAACAAAGCTTGCTCTTATGTCTTAGATGAAGAAATAGGGGGAGATAAGCATTCATATCTGCAGTGGTAGATGATTCTGCCTAACTAACAGTATGTGCTTGAGTGGGTGAATGGGAAAAAATAAAATAAATAAATAAATAAAATAAATGCTTCTCACAATGAACATTCAGCACGCTTATAGTCTCCAAGGGGGAGACACCCT
>CM031608.1:42059727-42074727 GCA_018398815.1 Conus ventricosus | reverse complement strand
GTCTCAGGTGGTCCTTATTGACAAGAACACAATCAAAGACCACCACATGCTAAGCGAGGCAAACCAAAGTCGCGGCGACAATGATTAACTTCACTGCTTTCCCCTTGATTACCACCACGTGGTTACCTTTGATCTCGGTGTTCTCCACAAACCCAGCGGCATTCCGGCCATTGCATTGTGTTTTGTTACACTCGGAAACACCAGCGATAAAATCTTCCAGGGTGAGGGTGGGGGGGGGGGGGGGGGGGGGGGGGGATTTTCTCCACATCACGCTGCGAATGTCCTCACGCATGGTGGCGATTAGTTTCTCACTTTAGCACAGCCTCCTGTGTTAGGTGTCGATTTCATTGTCAGATCCCATTGATTGTCAGCAGTTCCGTCGCAACTTGCGCTGGCTCTTAACCGGTGTAATTATGCACCATTTAAAGCAGAGGCCAGATCAAAGAAAAGGGGGGTGGGGGTGGAGGTGATGGCGGATGAGACTAGGCAGTCATACTCAGTGACTTGAACAGTCATACTCAGTGACTTGGGCAGATATACTCAGTGACTTCGGCAGTCATACTCAGTGACTTGAGCAGTCATACTCAGTGACTTGGGCAGTCTACTCAGTGACTTGAGCAGTCATACTCAGCAGCCATACTCAGTGACTTGGGCAGTCATCCCCAGTGACTTTAGGCAGTCATACTCAGTGACTTGAGCAGTCATACTCAGTGACTTGGGCAGTCATACTCAGTGACTTGAGCAGTCATCCCCAGTGACTTCGGCAGTCATACTCAGTGACTTGACAGTCATACTCAGTGACTTAGGCAGTCATCCCCAGTGACTTCGGCAGTCATACTCAGTGACTTGAGCAGTCATACTCAGTGACTTGGGCAGTCATACCAGTGACTTGGGCAGCCATACTCAGTGACTTGGGCAGTCATACCCAGTGACTTTAGGCAATCATACTCAGTGACTTGGGCAGTCATCCCCAGTGACTTAGGCAGCCATACTCAGTGACTTAGGCAGTCATCCTCAGTGACTTAGGCAGTCATACTCAGTGACTTGGGGCAGTCCATCCCCAGTGACTTAGGCAGCCATACTCAGTGACTTTAGGCAGTCATCCTCAGTGACTTAGGCAGTCATACTCAGTGACTTTAGGCAGTCATACTCAAGTGTCATTTAGGCAGTCATCCTCGGTGACTTAGGCAGTCACCCTCAGTGACTTGGGCAGTCATACCCAGTGACTTGGGCAGTCATACCCAGTGACTATGACAGTCATCCTCAGTGATATAGGCAGTCATACACAGTGATTTAGGCAGTCAACACAGTGATTTAGGTAGTCATCCTCAGTGATATAGGCAGTCATCCTCAGTGATATAGGCAGTCATACTCAGTGACTTGAGCAGTCATCCCCAGTGACTTCGGCAGTCATACTCAGTGACTTGAGCAGTCATACTCAGTGACTTAGGCAGTCATCCCCAGTGACTTCGGCAGTCATACTCAGTGACTTGAGTGTCATATTCAGTGATTGGGCAGTATACTCAGGGACTTAGCGTCATACTCAGTGACTTGGGAGCCTCTCAGTGACTTGGGCAGTCATACCCAGTGACTTTAGGCAGTCATACTCAGTGACTTGGGCAGTCATCCCCAGTGACTTAGGCAGCCATACTCAGTGACTTAGGCAGTCATCCTCAGTGACTTAGGCAGTCATACTCAGTGACTTGGGGGCAGTCATCCCCAGTGACTTAGGCAGCCATACTCAGTGACTTTAGGCAGTCATCCTCATTGACTTAGGCAGTCATACTCAGTGACTTTAGGCAGTCATACTCAGTGACTTTAGGCAGTCATACTCAGTGACTTAGGCAGTCATCCTTGGTGACTTAGGCAGTCACCCTCAGTGACTTGGGCAGTCATACCCAGTGACTTGGGCAGTCATACCCAGTGACTATGACAGTCATCCTCAGTGATATAGGCAGTCATACACAGTGATTTAGGCAGTCATACACAGTTGATTAGGTAGTCATCCTCAGTGATATAGACAGTCATACTCGTGACGTAGGAAGTCATCCTCAGTGACGTAGGCAGTCCATACTCAGTGACGTAGGCAGTCATCCTCGGTGACTTAGGCAGTCAGACTCAGTGACTTTGGCAGTCATCCTCAGTGACTTGGGCAGTCATCCTCAGTGATTTAGGCAGTATCCTCAGTGATATATTTAGTCATCCTCGGTGATGTAGGCAGTCATCCTCAGTGACTTGGGCAGTCATCTTCAGTGACGTAGGCAGTCATGCTCAGTGACGTAGGCAGTCATGCTCAGTGATTTAGGCAGTCATGCTCAGTGACGTAGGCAGTCATGCTCAGTGACGTAGGCAGTCATGCTCAGTGATTTAGGCAGTCATGCTCAGTGACGTAGGCAGTCATGCTCAGTGACGTAGGCAGTCATGCTCAGTGATTTAGGCAGTCATAATCAGTGACTTGAGCAATCATAACACAGTAATGTAAGCAGTCATACTCAATGACTTAGCCACTCATACACAGTGATTTAGGCAGTCATCCTCAGTGACTTAAGCAATCATACACAGTAATGTAAGCAGTCATATTCAATGACTTAGCCACTCATACACAGTGAGTTAGCGCACAGTCATCCTCAGAGTGACTTAGGCAGTCATCCTCATGACTGAGTTTAGGCAGTCATCCTCAGTGAGTTAGGCAGTCAGCTCAGTGACTTAGGCAGTCTACACAGTGATTTAGGCAGTCATCCTCAGTGACGTAGGCAGTCATACTCAGTGACTTTAGGCAGTCATACACAGTGACGTAGGCGTCATACTCAGTGACGTAGGCAGTCATCCTCAGTGACTTTGGCAGTCATCGTCAGTGACGTATAGCAGTCTCATCTCAGTGACTTTGGCAGTCATCGTCAGTGACGTAGGCAGTCATCCTCAGTGACTTTGGCAGTCATCGTCAGTGACGTAAGCAGTCATCCTCAGTGACTTGGCAGTCATCGTCAGTGACGTAAGCAGTCATCCTCAGTGACGTAGGCAGTCATCTCAGTGACTTTGGCAGCATCGTCAGTGACGTAGCAGTCATCCTCAGTGACTTTGGCAGTCATCGTCAGTGACTTAGGCAGTCATCTCAGTGACTTAGGCAGTCATCCTCAGTGATATGGCAGTCAGACCAGTGATTAGTCAGTCAGACTCAGTGATATAGGCAGTCACCTCAGTGACTTAGGCAGACTGAGTGATATAGGCAGTCAGACTCAGTGAGTATATAGGCAGTCATCCTCAGTGACTTAGGCAGTCATCCTCAGTGATATAGGCAGTCATCCTCAGTGATTTAGGCAGTCATCGTCAGTAGATTTAGGCAGTCAGACTCATGTGATATATATTTAAGTCATCTCAGTGACTTGGGCAGTCATCCTCAGTGATAATTTAGTCATTCTCAGTGACTTGGCAGTCATCCTCAGTGATATATTTAGTCATTCTCATGCTGACTTAGGCAGTCAGACTCAGTGATATATTCAGTCATTCTCAGTGACTTAGGCAGTCAGATTCAGTGATATATTCAGTCATTCTCAGTGACTTAGGCAGTCAGACTCAGTGATATATTCAGTCATTCTCAGTGACTTAGGCAGTCAGACTCAGTGATATATTCAGTCATCTTAGTGACTAAGGCAGTTAGATTCGGTGATATATTCAGTCAGACTCAGTGATTTAGGCTGTCAAACTCAGTGATGTAGGCAGTCAGACTCAGTGATGTAAGGCAGTCATATCAATGATTTAAGACAGTCATGCTAAGTGATTGCAGTCATCCTCAGATATTTAGGCAAGCCAGACTCGTTGACTTAGGCAGTCATGCACAGTGATATAGACAGTCACACATAGCTAGTGATTTAGGCAGTCATCCTCAGAGACTTAGGCAGTCATACACAATGATTTAGGCAGTCATACTCAGTGCTGTAGACAGTCATACTCAGTGATGTAGACAGTCATACTCAGTGACTTATGCAGTCACACTCAGTGATCTAAGTCATAATTTGCGATTCAGGCAATCATTATACAGTGATTTAGGCTTAATGACTTTCAGTGATCTAAGCAGTCATACTTTGTGATTCAGGCAATCATATACAGTGATTTAGGCTTAATGACTTAATCTGCGATATTCGGTGATTAGGCTGCCAGACCTTGTGCGTTAGGCTGTCCGCTCAGTGAGGTAGTCTGCCTTGCCCAACTGTTTAGCGTTCTTTACCCATGTCATGCCGACAGAAGGCATAACAGGCTGTGTTTAGCATGGTTTTCCATCGTGCAACTCTGGCATCAACCTTTAAGTCCTTCAGGCTTGCAGAGCACAGACTTTAACTGGGAATGTCTTAAAAGTGTTTAATCCTTTTCATTTTTATCCCTCGATGCTGCCCCCCCCCCCCCCCCCCAATAGGCCAGGCACCTCACATTTGAGCCTTTTGAGTTTTTGACAAATTCTAACCATTTTCATCAAACACGCTCCCTTTTCCCCTTTATCGAGTGGTCATTTTTGCTTCTCGGAGACGTTTAGGCAGGGGAAGCTATTGGGTTTCGGAGCGTTTCCGTTCTCTTTACTGGGAGGAGCTTTCTTCATAGCGGGCAATCAGGATCCAGTTGCAAGTCTGATGACTTCCTCAAAGAGCGAGACAGAGATCGCTTGCTGGTGGTCCTGGTGACCTCCACTTGGAGGAAATTCAGAGTATACAGAGCGACCACTGGAGAACAGTTCGTGTTCGTGCCACTTTAATCTTTCAACGGCGGTCATCTGCAAAGTGATACAGCATTACTGTGCTGGCCATTGGCGTTTGCATTGCATGTTGCTGTAACACTAGATACATGAACAGTGGGTGAAACAAGCGCAGGCTAACATTTCCTCTGCCATGACATCAATGACTCTCCTATTATTCTATGTATGTATGCATGTGTGTGTGTGTGTGTGTGTGTGTGTGTGTGTGTGTGTGGGTGTGTGTGTGTGGTGTGTGTGTGTGTGTGTGTGTATGTATGTATGTATGTATGATCCATCCATCCATCCATCCACCCATCTCTTCATCTGCCTATCTATCTCTCTACATTAAAGCTCGAAATCCTAGTTTCTACCAGCAGAAAATAACTGCGATGATAAGATGTTGACTGTGACAGTCTTCATCTATAGGACCACAGCAAGTAGTATGGTCAAGTAAAATAACACGTGGTGCGCGGTACCATTGTTCAGGCGTTCTGTCGGTTTGTTTGTCCACAGCCCGAAGGGAAGTACAGAAAAATAACAGTAAACAATCGAAGGGAAGCTTTTGTACCCAGTTTTATAAAAACGGGGAGTATTTTAAAGGGGAACGAAGAAATGCTGTCTGTGTGCTGTCCGGGGTCAGAATGGTTCCTTTCGCTCCAGACAAAATTTTGGGGCCGATCTTCTGAAAAATTTGTAGGTTTTATTATGGTCCGGATGATGCCCGATGTTTTATTTTAAGAGTAGCCGTTCTAACGGCTAATAACCCCCAAAAACGGCTTTTTTCTTTATGAAATATTTCACCATGACGAAAAAATTTTAGAGCATTTTGATCAAGTTTTTCAGCCCCCCCCCCCCCCCCCCCTCCCGTGGTGCAAAGTTTAGAAAAACGGGGAGTGTTTATACTTTGCGTCTGTTTTTGTTTAAATTTGCCTCAAACACCTGAATGAACTTGACCGAAAAAAGGGTTGCTTTAATCAAAAAATGATTGAAAAGTAAACTGGCATCTCACTTGCCGGGGAGCAGAGGTGCCGACGGAGTTTTTTAAAAAGCTGTGTTTCATTTAAAATTTCCGGTAAACCCGTGAAAAAAAAACAACTTTAAAAAACAGGGACTATGAGGAAGGATGGGGTTTCATGAACAAATCGAAACAATGTCCCCCGGAAAAATTGCAGGGAAACTTTTACTGGTAGGGTAGGCGATTCAGCCGTTCTCATGTGTGTTTTAATTTTGTCCACCCTTTAATCAAAATCAACAATCAGTCAACAATAACAATTCAACCACCCCCACATATCTATCGATGTATCTATTATTAAAAACGACAGACACGCAGGACCACCACCCACACACACACACCACCCCCCCCACGCACGCACGCCCCCCCCCAAAAAAACCCCCACACACACACACACACAAAAACAACACACACCACCACCCCCAACCGGTAAAAAACCAAAACACAACACACAAACACACCAAAACACACCCCAAAACAACAAAAATTTCCAAAATCAACCAACCAAAAACCCCGCCCGGGAGCCGAAAAAAGGGGGGGGGGGGAGGAAAAAGGGGGGAAAAAAAAGGAAAGGAGAAAGGCAACTTCCCATAAAAACCCAACAAACGGCCAAACCAAAAACCCCCCCCCACCAAAAAAACCCCCCCAAAAAACCCCCAAAAAAACCCCGAACAAACCCCCCAAAAAAACCCCCAAAAATTTTAACACATACAATTTTGATGCCCTGCCCCCCACCTTCCCCCCCCCCCCTTTTTGATTGTTTGAAACAACCCCCCCCCCCTAAAATTTTTTCAGCCCCCCCGGGGAAGTGTAGGGGCGGAAAAAAGGTTTTAATTGATTTGGGGGTTTCGGTTTTTTTTTTTTCTTTTCTTCTTTTTTTTTTGCCTTTTTTATTGTTTATTTTATTAAACGACCCCGCGCTTTCGTTTTTTCTTTAGGGGGGTTTAGAGGGGGCCTTTTTTTTGGTCTGGGCCCCCCTTTTTTTTTTCTTCCCCCTTTTTGAGGGGGGGGGAAAAAAAAAAAACCGTCTTTTGTTTGGGGGAAAGGGGGTGGGGGGGGTTGGGGGTTTGCGGAGGGAGAGATTGGGTTTTGGCCCGGCCCCACTCATGGGGACCCTCGCGGCAAAAAAAAGACCTCGCATGAAAAAAAAATACCGCTTAAAACAAAAAAGGGGGGGGAGAAGGAAAAGGGGAAAAAAAAAAGAAAGAAAAAAAAATTTTTAAGTTTGACACTGGGAAAAAAAAAAAATTTCCCCTAAAGTGGGTAGCAAAAATTTGGAAACAAAAGGGGAGTTTTTTTTTTTTTCATTTTTTTCAGGTTGGAATATTAGTGGAACGAACAGAGAGAGAAGAAGGTCGAGTGTATCCTGAGGAGAGAAAAGCAGAGAGATGAGGGGAGAGAGAAGAGAACAAGTTGAGAGATTAGCATGAGATAGTCTGCAAAGGAAGGACTGAGGAGAGATGTGGAAAGAGAGCTGCTAACTAATGAGGAGAAAAACGAAAAGAAAAAAAAGAAAAGAAAAGCAACCATGTCCATTTGATAAGAGCAGACTAGAAGAGAGAGAGAGAGAGAGAGAGAGAGAGTAATGCGTTAATGCAGGAAGAAAGAAAGGAGAACAGATCGATGTTGATAGTCACTGTTCTATCTTCACTGGGGTTCGACCTCATACTTGGCCAGCGCCACTTTCATCGACAGACCAACGCCAGTGCCAACAGTCTCACCTGACCAGGCGCCATCAGACCAAAACCAGTGCCAGCAGTTGTGTCGTGCTTGTGAAAGTGACAGTGAAAAGAAAAAGAAAAGAAAAGAAAAGACAGTGATTCGTGAATAGTTAAGATCACCTGGCCAGGTAAAGTAGAAATCTATTTATACCCGGTTAGTTAATGATGTTTTAGACAAATGATTTTGTGAAGTTCAGGAAAGAGAGAATGTTTTGTTTTGTTTGATTCCATATGCATTGATGGTTCGTTCTATGAACATGTGTAGTAAAGTTATAGACTTTACTAGTGGTTTGATGTGACGAATGCATGATATATGAATGAGATCGTAAGCAAGCTGTGAGTGTGTTTGGGCTGTGCGCTAGTCCTTCCTCCACTGACATCACCCGAGGTTGACACACACACACACACACACACACACACACACACACACACACACATACACACCCCACACACACACACACATACTCACAGGCACACACATAATGCATACACGCGCGCGCACACGCACAGAGAGAGAGAGAGAGAGAGAGAGAGAGAGAGAGAGAGAGGGGAGAGAGAGAGAGAGAGAGAGGAGAGGGGAGACAGGGACAGAGCTCTCGCCATGAAAACAACAATGACAAACACACACGCACGCACACACACAATCACACACACACACACACACACACACACACACACACACACACACACACACACGCACGCACACGCACAACACACACACACACACACACACACACACACACACACACACACAGATCATACGTACATGCACACGTACACACTCTTCTGACTGCCAATGCCCCCTCCCTCTCCCCCTTGTTCCCTCTCTCTTTCCCTTCTCCCCCTCTCTCGCACCCTCTGTTCTTCCCAGACAAAACCGACACGCCCACACTCAACTTTGTTCAGTCCTCGCCTCCGTAGACCTGTGATAGGGAGCAGGAAATTAGGCTTCGTTTAGATTGCATTTGTTTGGTTGTTCGTTTTTTTTTTTTTTTTTTTTTTCTTCTTCTTCTGTTTTTGTTTTTGCCTTTTCAGCATGGACCCATTGACTTTGATTAGAAACTGCCACTTCTCTTTCCTTGTCGTTTTTCTTCCCTCTGTTTTCTGTCTTTAGTTGTGCGTCTGTTTGACTTTCCCACAGTATGTTGCTGTGTTCAATTCTGTCTGTCTGTCTGTCTGTCTGTCTGTCTCTCTCTCTCTCTCTTCTCTCCTCTCTCTCTCTCCTCTCTCTCTCTCTCTCTCTCTCTGTGAGTGTTTATGAGTGTGTGCGTGTCTATGTATGTGCGCGTGCATGCGTGTGTGCATGTGTGCGCACGTGCGTGTGTGTGTGTGTGTGTGTGTGTGTGTGTGCGCGCGCGTGTATGAGTTTATGTGTGTGTGCGCGCGCCCTGAGCATCGATGCGCATATGGACCGCGTGCGAACGTAAGAACAGAAGAAGGAAAGAGCCGAATCGTTCATGAGAAAATGAGAGTACCGCTGTAAAATCATCACGAGAAGAGAGAGAGAGAGAGAGAGAGAGAGAGATTATCAAATATTTATTCAAGATTACCTGACACTAGATGGAAAAAAAAAAGACCCAATTTCAGTCAACACCCGTGGACTGAGCAAATTTAGAGAAACAGAACAGGGTCCACGTCCACGCCCTTTCAGACTTTCCTATATTATACATTATTTAATTCACGAGACTCCGTGAATATTCAGTGGCGACTTTTGGACAATAACAAAATAGCCAGTCTGATAGCATTCATCAATGTCGTGCGTCCGTGACGGTTCCTTCTTTCAAAGCGCCAGATTCACATTCTGGAATCGATTAACGATTGAAGCCTCACTGGTACCTCGATAATCACATCCCTCACTCCTGTCCCACAACAGCCTCCGCCATATATATATATATATATATATATATATATATATATATATATATATATATATATATATATATATATTATATATATATATATATATATATATATATATGTGTTAAGTATTGAAATGACTCCACCAAACAACGTGGACAAACGAATCACGAGACAAAACACGACGCGTTTCGACCTCTTAGGTCTTCTTCAGGCAAGATAAACACTATTCAGGACAACGAAAATGAAGAACGAGCAATCACATATCTTCGTCAAATTCGGCGCAAGATGGGCGTTGAAGTGTATACATGCCTCAGTGACTCTGGGCTTCTCGCTCTCTTAGGAGACAGCGGACGTAGCGCTTGACAGCTTCTGATGTGACAGACAGTGACTACCCCCATCACGTCATCTGCCAGGGGAAGTGATCAAGCTTTGTGTCCGTTGTAGGCTCGTCATCATGAAACCCAGCCCTTGTGATGCCAGTACGGGGCAAGATGCCTTCCAGCCGCGCAACAGAGTGGCTCTAAGCACCTGAAAGAAACAAAGAAAGAAAGAAAGAAAGACAGACAGACGGACAGAGAGACAGACAGACGGACGGACGAACGGACGGACAGACAGACAGACAGAAAGAAAAAATGAAAGAAAGGAAGACAGACGGACAGACAGGCAGACAGAAAGAAACAAAGGAAGACAACGACAGACAGACAGACAGACAGACAAACAGAGAGGCAGAAAGACTGACAGAAATAAAGAAAGAAAAGAAAAGAAAAGAAAAGAAGAAAAAAGAGAAAAGAAAAGAGGGGGCGAATACAATAATTATATTGGAAATGGAAATCCGAAACTGGATGAGGCCCTGTTTGTTGCCTTGAAGCTATCAGGGGAGAACATCCTTTCTGTGTTTGCTGTTTCGTGTACTTGTTATTGTCTGCGTCTGAAGAGGTGTACCTGTTTGGGTGTGTGCATTGAAGTGTAACATGGCCGCCTTTTGCTGTGTCCTTTGGTTCTGTCTGGCCCTGTAGCTGACAGTAGATGAACAAAGGCTTTGTGTCTGGAGTCCACTTCTGGTCTTTGTCCGTGCTCTCTGGTGGTCTGCTCTTTCTGTGCCCCCCCCCCCCCCTCCTCTTCCCACGCCCCCCCCCCCCCCCGGACACAATCAGACACTAGGTCGCCCTGTAGCCGCCATCACTGGCAGTCCATTGGGAGCAAACAACATGAGGTCGATAACAAGCCACCCACCAGCGGAGAATCTGCACGCTGCTGAATCACGTCAAAGGTGTTCAGTGGCACCTGGTGTGATCCAGCGTGCATAGGATATCATCTAATTAGAATAAATCAAGAAAACGTATGATACATTTGCATAATAAGACCAAATGCAAGTAAAGGAATGTTTGGATTAAAAAAAAGTCATACCCATGGAACAAACGATATCTTATAAAAGATAGAAAACTGAAGAATAAACACGACATGTAAGGACTTCATTGATCTACTTTTGCATTAAGAAGCAATGGCGTGTGATGACGGCGTGCAACGTTACTGTGAAGACACTGTCGGTCGTTCCAGCATTGCACAGCTCCATCTTGGACTTGAAATTCCAGTGATTTTAAAAAGCAAACAGAAAAGGATATTTGTCCATCTTGCTTTTATAAATAAATGATTTAACAATCGATCATTATGTCGAAGATGTTCTCCATTTTTTTTTCAATATTCATCAATTCCATTACTTCATGTGCTCCCCCGTGGGGATACCGGGGGGTCTTTTGTACAAATAGTCCCCCCCCCCCCTCCTTCTGGACATTCTGTGCTAGTAACATCCCCTTTTCCTTTCGCTCTCAGTAACTCTGTCTCCTCCTTTTGCTGTACTGTCGTCTACTGTCCTTTCTGTCTACCATATCTTTTATCTATCTTTGTCCACAATCTCTTCCCACAAATTTATGCACTCAACGAAGTCAGAGTGAACTGACTATACTCGCGAGTATAGTGTGAGTATCCCAACGGGTAAAACGAGTTCACACACTGGAACGCCGAAGAAGAAGAAGAAGTTCATGTGAAATTTCTAAAATCAACTGCGTTTGGACATGTTGTCCACGAAATCTGTTTCCAAAGAAGTCTGAACATGCTGTGTGTGGGAGAGCAGTGTTAGAAAGACAGCTCGACTGACTCCTTGCATCCCTGCACCACACACACACAGGCTATAAACAACGTCCCTGGACCTACCTCGCACACGGCAGCAATACCACCAGCCATTTCCCTGGAAAACTGGTGTCTTCCTGTCTCCATCCCTCTGTACACCCCCCCCCCCCACCCCATCCTCACCCACTCCCATGATAAAGCCTCTCCCTGCGATGGACGGACATTTCCTTCACTGCTGCTGGCAACGAAGGTTTGCATCGGTAGCTAACGGTACACGATGCTAACAAATGAAGGCGAAAAGAAACAGTTGTGACTGTTTGCTGAACATAATCATGGCATCATTCTGTGACACCTACTGGGGGGGGGGGGGGAAAATAGGGGGTGGGGGTGGGGGTGGGGGGGGGGGGGGGGTAACCCTCCCCGAAAAAAACAAAAACAAAAAGACCCCATCACATGCCACTTCTACGATGCCTGGGAATATGAACGATCCGAGCTTAGCATAAAGCAAGATCAATACCTTGGGATGTATGTGTGTGTGCGTGTGTCTTTTTTTTTTCTTTTCCAGATGTAACTTTGGCTTCCAAATGGAAACTTGGAGCTCCGTTGCTCCTTGTCTGTTTCCTTTTCCTTTGCCATTGGTATACAATGTGTCTACATGAGTAAAGACAGCAGAGAAAGCTTACAATTCATGCCTCAGAATGCTCCGTCGCTTTGAAAAAACAAACAAACAAACAAACAAACAAACAATAACAACAGCAACAACAACCACCTTGCTAGCCCCACCCTTTTTCCTCTCTCTCTCTCTCTCTCTCTCTCCTCTCTCTCTCTCTCTCTCTCTCTCTCTCTAGTTCTGTTCCACACACACACACACACACACACACACACACACACACACACACACACACACACACACACACAAAGCGGTCGTCTATTGGCTACCGTCGCTGATGTGTAATACTGTCTAAGGATAATCTGGGTTCGGATGTTAACCACGATAGCTCAGCTGTGCCCCGTTTGTTTGACAATAGGCGAAACAAAAAGTGTAAGACACGCAAACCCGCTGGAATAGACAGAGGCTTATCAATCACCTTCGTTCTTTCGTTTTTCTCTCTCTCTCTCTCTTGCTTTAAAGTTGCTCATTGACTCATTAGCAAATGCAGCATTCATCTCATGGCATTCCTCATTTTAATCTAGTGAGATGAAGTTAATGGAGAAGTGCATCAACTGGTCTCCTGTGATTAATATTTTTCTTCTTCTCTCGTTTCAGGTGGTATGTGTTAGGGGGATCGGCTAACCAAGGCACGTAACTCCTTCATCACCTCCGAGAAGCCTGAAAGGGAGATCATTCTGCTGCTAAAATGGATTTGGTGACACGCATTGAACTGCTCCCGACCTGCGTGCCACTTTGAGGAATTACATTTGTGCAGATCATTCCGATCGGATTTTACAGAAAGGAGGACCCTGGGCTCTAAATAATTGAGTTCTTCTACGAGGTGAAAAAAAAAAAAAAGCTGCGTGATTTTCTTTTTTTTTTTTTTAAGGGGGGAGCATTTGGAGATAAGGAAAAACAGAAGGAGGAGAGACACAACACAAAAAAAAAAAAAAAAAAAAAAAAAAAAAACACCACACACACACACACACACACACACACACACACACACACACACAACAACAACAACAACAACAACAAAATGGTGGTAACTGAGCTTTCCGAGCTGTGTGGCTGGGTTCTGAGCAGTAAATATCCGGAGGTCTCCACCACCAGCACGAAAACATCTGTAATCCTCTCACCTTCCAACGAATGAAGAGACAACATCACCAGGGCATTAAGTGCAATCATTTGTATTCGCGCATCGTCCACAGTTATTTTTTTTTCTCCCTAAAAGTTGTCGAGCATGCGCGACGTTGAATGCCTTTATTGGAATGAAGTAATATTATCTTAGGGCTTGGTGCTTTAAGGGTCGTCAGTGCCAGGTAGTAGTAGTCACACGGTATCGATGGATATACACCGGCCCACACCTGTGAATGCACTGAAGAGTTACTCTCCATACGCCCATCGAGGAGTTTGTTCCTTTCAAAGTTTGCTGTTCTAGGACGATTCAGTGCAGTTATTATTAGCATTCAGTGCAGTGTGCAAAGGGTTATTATTAGCATTCAGTGCAGTTTATTGATTTTAAGCATTCAGTGCAGTTATTATTAGCATTCAGTGCAGTTATTATTAGCATTAAGTGCAGTTGTTATTAGCATTCAGTGCAGTTATTAGCGTTCAGCGCAGTTATTAGTATTCAGTGCAGTTATTACATTCAGTGCAGTTATTTGCATTCAGCGCAGTTATTAGCATTCAGTGCAGTTATTAACATTCAGTCCAGTTATTGGCATTCAGCGCAGTTATTAGCATTCAGCGCAGTTATTAGCGTTCAGTACAGTTTTTAGCATTCAGTACATTTATTAGCATTCAGTGCAGTTATTAGTATTCAGTGCAGTTATTAGTATTCAGTGCAGTTATTAGCACTCAGTGCAGTTATTAACATTCAGTGCAGTTATTAGCATTCGGTGCAGTTATTAACATTTAGTGCTGTTACTAGCATTCAGCGCAGTTATTGTTAGCATTCAGTGATGTCATTAGCATTCAGTGCTGTCATTAGCATTCAGTGCTGTCATTAGCATTCAGAAAACGGCGCTGAGTTTCCTTCTCAATGTGTATCAGTGCTGCCGGTGCTTTTGATCTGGAGTTGAGACAAGGCGTGCAGCTGGATCGGCTTGGAATACAGAAAGTACACACAGAACTTCTCAACTGGTAGAGGATTACCGTACCCCCAGCCCCCACCTTCCGCCCCTTCCCGCCTTCCCTCGGCGGTGAAAAGAAAACAAGTCAGCAGCCAGGGCTAGAAATAAAGCCGGCTGATGCTCCTCTAGTCCAAACACACTGTCTGTGTCGATTCCTCGCCTGGCTGTGGAGAGTTCTCTATCTTCACCAGGAAGCAAATTCGGCGACGTTAGTGTGAGAATTGACCGTGCTTTTTCTTCTTCTTCTTCTTCTTCTGCGCAATAGCTTATGTGGATATGATCATGCGTGGCTGGTTTTCTGAATAGGCCTGTGAAGAAGGACCGATAAGCAGCACATGAAACTGGTGGGAAGAAAAGTACGGAAATGTAAAAAAAGAAAAGGCGAACAAAACGCGTGATACCTGTAAGAGCCGTGGATATTAGTGAACGAAAAAATAAAGAAGCTTTGCCATTGCTTTTTTTGATCGGATGGATAAGGAAAAGGTGTAATAATCAAGTGAACCTCAAGACGACGCCCACCTGAGTAAACTCAAGGGAGTCAAAGAGAGAGAACTACAACAGGAATCCCATAACGTCTGACCCGGATAGAAAGTAAAATATGTGTCTTGCTTTTCTCAGCAGGATTGATAAGAAGTGAAAACTCAGTGATCGACTGAAACGTTTTTTTTTTGGGGGGAACACAAAAAAAGGATGAAGACAACGCTAATTAGTTCGAATCTGGAGTTGATATGGCAGTGAAGTGAAGCTCAGTTGGACAACACCCCTCCCCA
>CM031608.1:42044727-42047227 GCA_018398815.1 Conus ventricosus | reverse complement strand
CAATTTTTTTTTAAAATTTTTTTTTTTAAAAAAATTTTTAAAACATTTTTTAAAGGAAAAAAAAAATTTTTTTAAAAACCCCCCTTTTTTTTTTTTTTTTTTAGGCCCAAACCCCCCCAAAAAAAAAATTTTTCCAAAAAAAAAAAAAAAAACCCCCCAAAAAAAAAACCCCCAAAAAAACCCAAAACCCTTTTTAAATTTTTTTTGGTTAAAAAAATTTAAAAAATTTTTTTTTTTTAAAAAAGGGGAAAATTTTCCTTTTCTTCAAAAAAAATTTTTAAATTAAAAGAAAAACCCCCCCCCAAAGGGCCCCAAAACCCCAAAAAAAAAAACCCCCCCCAAAAGGGAAAAAAGGGGGAAAAAAAATAAAGGGGGGGGGGGGGGGGAAAAAGGGGGGCCCCGGGGGGGGGGGGGGGGGGGGAAAAAAAAAAAAAAGGGGGGGTTTTCAACCCTTTTGGGGGGTTTTTTTAAAAAAAACCCCTTTTTTTTTTTTGGGGGGAAAAAATTTTTTTTCCCCCCAAACGGAAAAACCCCCTTTTTTTTTTTTCGGCCCCCCAAAAAAAAAACCTTTTTTTTCCCCCCCAAAAAAACCCAAATTTAAACCTTTTTTTTTTTTTTAAAATTTTTTTTTTTTAAAAAAAAAAAAAAAATTTTTTTTTTTTTTCTTTTCTTTTTTTCCCCCCCCTTTTTTTTTTCCCCCCCCCCCCCGGGGGGGGAAAAAAAAGGAAGAAAAAAGGGGAAAAAAAAAGGGGGGAAAACCAAAAAAAAAAAAAAATTTTTCCCCCCAAAAGGGAAAAAAAAAAAAAAAAGGGGGGAAAAAAAAAAAAAAAAAGGGGGGGTTTTTCCCCCTTTTTTTAAATTTTCCCCCTTTTTCCCCCCAAAAAAAAAAAATTTTTTTTTTTTTTTCCCCTTTTTTTTTCCCCCCAACCCCCCCCTTTTTTTTTTTTTTTGGGGGGGGGGGGGGGGGGGGAAAAAAAAAAAAAACCCCCCCCCAAAAAAAAACCCCCCCGGGGGGCCCTCTTTCATTTTTTGGGGGGTTTTTTTTTTTTGGGGTTTTTGGGGAAAAAAAAAAAAGGGGGGGGGGGAAAAAAAAAAAAAAAAGGGGGAAAAGGAAAAAAGGGAAAAGGGGGGGGGGGGGGAAAAAAAGGGGGAAAAACCCCCCCCTTTTTTAGCCCTTTTGGGGGGGGAAAAATTTTTTAAAAACCCGGGGCCCGTTTGAGGTTTTTTTTAAAATGGGGGCCCAAAAAAAGGGGGGGGGGCCTTTCCCAATTTAAAACCAAATTTTTTTTTTTTTCCCCCCTTTTGGGGGGAAAAAAAAAAAAAAAACCCCCCCCCCCGGGGGTTCTTTTTTTTTTTTTTTCCCCCCCCTTTTTTTTTCCCTTTTTTTTGGGTTTTTTTTTTTTCCCCCTTTTCCCCCCCCCCTTTGGGGTCCTTTTGGGGGGGGGAGGGGGGTTTTTTTAAAAACCCCTTTTTTTCCCCCCCAAAAGGAAAAAAAACCCCCAAAAAGGGGGAAAAAAAAAGGGGGGTTTTTTTTTTAAAGGGGGGGGGGGGCCCCCCCAAAAATTTTTTGGGGGAAAAAAAAGGGGGGGAAAAGGAAAAAAAAACCCGGGGGGGAAAAAAAAGGGCCCCAAAAAAAAAACCCCCCCCCAAAAAAAAAAGGGGAAAAAACCCAAAAAAAAAAAAAAAAAAAACCCCCCGGGAACCCCCCCCCCCCCAAAAAAAAAACCCCCCCCCCCAAAAAAAAAAAAAAAAAACCCCCCCCCCCCCCCCAAAAAAAAAAATTAAGGGGGGAAAGGGGGGGGGCCCCCTTTTTGGGGGGGGGGGGAAAAGGGGGGGGGGGTTTTTTTGGGGGGGGAAAGGGGGGGGGGGGGAAAAAAATAAAGGGAAAGGGGGGAGGAAACCCCTTTGGGGGGAAAAAAAAAAAAAAAGGGGGGGGGGGAAAAAAAAAAGGGGGGGGAAAAAAGGGGGGAAAGAAAATTTTAAAAAAGGGGGAAAAACAAAAAGGGGAAAGGGGGAAAACCAAAAAAAAGGGGGGGGGGGGGGATTTTGGGGGGGGGGGGGGGGGGGGTTTTTTTTTTTGGGGGGGGGGGGGGCCCCCCCTTTTTGGGAAAAAAGGGGGGGGGGTTTTAAAAAGGGGGGAAAAAAGGGAAAAAAGAAAAAGGAAAAAAAACAAAAAGGAAAAAGGGAAAAAAAGGGGGGAAAAAAAAAGGGGGAAAAAAAAAACCCCCCCCCAAAAACCCCCCTTTTTTTTCCCCCCCCCCCCCCTTTTTTTTTAAAAAAAAAAAAAAAAAAAAAAAAACCCCCCAAAAAAAACCCCAAAAAAAAAAAAAAACCCCCCCCCCCAAAAAAAAAAACCCCCCCCCCCCCCAAAAAAACCCCCCCCCCCAAAACCCCCCCCCCCCCCCCCCCCCCCCCCCCCCCCCACAACCCCCCCCCCAAAAAAAAACCCCCCCCCCCCAAAAACCCCCAAAAAACCACCCCCCCCCTAAAACCAAACCCC
>CM031608.1:42034727-42039727 GCA_018398815.1 Conus ventricosus | reverse complement strand
TTTTAAAAAAATTTTTGGGGGGCCCCAAAAAAAAAAAAAAACGGGGAAAAAAAAAACCCCCCCCCCTTTTTTTTTTCCCCCCCCTTTTTTTTTTTTTTCCCCCCCCTTTTTTCTCTCTTTCCCCGGGGCCCCCCCCCCCCCCCCTTTTTTTAAATTTTTTTCCCCCCTTTTTTTTTTTTTTATTTTTTTTTTTTCCCCCTTTTTTTTTTTTTTAAATTTTTTTTTTTTTTTTTTTTTTTTTTCCCTTTTTTTTCCCCTTTATTTTTTTTTCTTTCCCCCTCCGAAAAATTTTTTTAAAAATTTTTTTTTTTCCAAAAACCCCCCCCTTTTTTTTTTTTCCCCTTTTTCCCCCCCCCAAAAAAAAAAAAATTTTTCCCCCAAAAAAAAGGAAAAAAAAAAACCCCCCAATTTTTAAAAAATTTTTTTCCCATTTTTTTTAAAAAACCCAAAAAAAAAGGGGTTTTTTTGGTTTTTTTTTTAAAAAAAATTTTTAAATTTTTAAAAAAACCCCAAAAAAAAAAACCCCCCGGGGGGGGTTTTTTCCCTTAGGGGAAAAAAAAATTTTAAAAACCCCCGCACCAACCAAAAAAAAACCCCCCGGGGCCCCCCCTTTTAAAAAAAAACCCCAAACCCAAACCCCCAAAAAAAACCAAAAAAAACCCCCCCCCCCCCAAAAAAAAAAAAAGGGGGGGGGGGGTTTGGGGTGTTTTTTTTTTTTGGGGGGGGCGGGGGGTTTTTTGGGGGGGCCCCCAAAAATTTTTTTTGGAATTTGGGGGAAAAAAAAAAAAAATTTAAAAATTTTTTTTTTTTTTTAAATTTCCCCTTTAATTTGGTTTTTGGGGAAGGTTTAAAAAAAAATTTAAAAGGGAAAACCAATTTTAAAAAATTTTTTTTTTTTTAAAAAAAAATTTTTTTTTCCCCCCCCGGAAAAAGGTTTTTTTTCCCCCCTTTTAAAAAACCCCCCCAAAAAAATTTTTTTTTTTTTTTAAAATCATTTACGTCTTGATGTTTAAGATTCGTCTAAATGCTCTCAAGACAAAATTTGTAAAGATATTATTTGTGTTTGTGGGAGTCAAATTTCTACGAATCATCTGCTTCTGTACTGTCCTGCCATCAAAGCCAAAGCTCAAAAATGGAGGCACTGCGCTCAACCATCGAAATCCGATAACATTACAAAAAAAATTTAATGACCTGATCTTCTTAAGTTGTTTTCAGAAATTTTGCATTCTAGTTCTGTTGGTATTTTTCTTTGATAGTTGTTGGTAAAGTTGAGATTATTTGTGTTTGTAGAATCCAAAACCTAAGTATGGCATTGATGTTACATTTACTCAAAAACACTCAACACTTTAAAGAATCTCTCACGTGCATTTTTTTTGTGTCTAATGTCTCTTGAGGGTGAAGAGACGTTAATTAAAGTACAACACACACACACACCACGCACGCACGCACCACACGACCGCACGCACGCACGCACGCACGCACACACACGCACGCACGCACGCACGCACCACGCACGCACGCACGCACACACACACACACACACACACACACACGTGTGTGTGTGTGTTGTGTGTGTGTGTGTGTGTGTGTGTGTGTGTGCGTGCGTGTGTGTGTGTGTGTAGTGGAAGGGGCTTCAGCAGCAGAGGAGTAGAGGTAGTAGCAGTGGCAGCAACAGCATCACCATCACAGCATCCACATTGTTATTGTCATTTTATTCATCTATTCATTCATCCACTTGTCCATTCAAGCAGTCATTTGTTATGCGTCGAATGATTCACTCACCAACTTTCAATATCACAATAGTATTTCATTAGTGAGTGGGGCCATTTTTTTTTTCGTTGTTGTTTGATTTGCATGCAATTTGTCCTATATAACGGTCAGACGTTTTAATGTGTTTATTTGCAAGCGCTTTGAACTCATTCAAAACGAGTGCGCCAAATACTCTCAGTTAATTTGATGCTTTGGTGATGACATAACTATGGCTAACTGAACGAAGGTATGCATGGTCTGATTATTGACTGACAGAATGAGTAAATGAATGGATGAATGAAAGAAGGAAGGACGGAACGATGGGTGAAGGACGGAAAGAAATAACTTCAAGCCCATCTTGCGCCAAATTTGAAAAGATCAGTGATTGCTCGTTCTTCGTTTTCATGGTCCTGAATGTTGTTTATCTTGACTGAAGAAGACCTAAGAGGTCGAAACGCATCGTGATTTATCCTGTAATTTGTTTGTCCATGTTAACCGGCGGAAATTCCTTTTCAAATGAACTAACATTATATAACTGTGGGGATCGAGAAGGAACAGTTTAGGAGTAAATATACTGAGAAGACGAGCACTAACAGATAGAGTGAATGCGTGAGTATGAATAATGCTAGTGTCTGTATGACTAAATGACTAAATGAAGAATCAAGAAACAGAAGGATAGATAACTGGACGAATGGACTGCATATCCTGCTTTATTTTTTTTATTTATTATGATTTTTTTATTATTATTTAATTTTTTTTTTTATAGTTTTTCACCATTTTGCAGTGAATGGTGGATATTCGGCACGGAAACTGAGATAACAATAACAACGATAAACAGAAAGAATGATAATGAAGTCAAAAGACAACTATATAGTTTAGTTCAGTTGTATTGGACATTGAAAACAATTCCCCCAAAAGACATTTCTTCACTTTGGCAAAATTAGAATGAGAAACATAACCTTTAGTTTCCGGTGAGGAAAAAAACCGTGATTTTACTTTTCCTTCTCGACACACAAATAATAGAAATTGAGATGTATCATTCGTAACAACCATTCAAATTGCTATGGATATAACTTGCTATGGATAATAACTATGTATTTGCGCATGCGTGCTTGTATTCCTAGACAGATAGATAGATTGATTGATAGATAGGTAAATAGATAGATTGATAGATAGATAGGTAATAATAGATAGATAGATAGATAGATAGATAGATAGATAGATAGATAGATAGATAGATAGATAGATATGACCTTCCCAGTTAAGAATAGAGCAGAATAATTCTCATGGTATTACTTGTGTCTGCGGAGAAACATTCGTACGTCATCTTTTGTTTGAATGCTCAGTGTTGACCTCACTCTATCAGGAGGAAGGTATTGAGATGAATAACTTTGATAATGTCAATACTGTACTTATATGGTTCAATGTGTTGCTGAATGCCATGGTTATTTCGCAGTCACAGGTTGCAAAACGTTTAAAAGATCGCAACTTTGTGTACCTTAGGGATTTCACTTATGTAAAATATGCATATGTCAGATAATAATAATAATAATAATAATGAATACTTATATAGCGCCTATTCTCGCTAGAGACCAAGCTCTAAGCGCTTTAAAAATCCACAAATCGTTTACACAACGGGCTGCCTACCTGGGTAGTGCCGACTGAAGAGCTGCCAGCTGGCGCTTCATTCAGTCGTTCCCGTGTCACCAGTCAGTTCATTTCAATATTGATCCTCATTTTCCTATTCCTTCATTCTTTCCATTTCTCACGCAGGGGTGCATTGTATGTGTAACTGTGTCATCCTACAACGGCCAATACTGGCTTCACTTCTGAAAGTGGTGATGGTTGATTTTACGCGTGTGTGCAAAGATGTTGTGCTGCTTCACAAATCGGAACTTGTTTATTAGTTATTTCGAGGACTGTATGGACAGATGATGGTTTGAAATAGATAATAAGTGAGTGAGTGTAAAGGTGGGGATTTTTAAAAACAAGTGTCTAATATCATTCTGGCGATGAAGACTAACCAACAAACCTTTGACTGAACCTGATCTGAGGCAGAAAGGTAGTTATGTAGGATTTCTCTTTCAAGAGTGACGAAAGTGGAAATCATTATCGTTTAGTTCCTCCATCTAGAAACAAATATGACAATGACGAGTCAACATATGGATTATCTTCTGTTACAAAGAGACAGAAAGTTTAAGGATTACGCAGTGACTCTTTAAAACGTGGACACCGATAGAAATACAACAGTAGGTAATCTGTTTGACGATGAAGACAGTGGGTGTATGACGATGAGATTTGCTTCATGGTGTGAGAAGAAGGTAGCATAGTATGGGTATTCGCTTCATGCGTGACAGGAAGATTATGGCGGGATTTCTGTTTTAGGTATCGACAGGAGTATAAATAATGGCGGATCTTCATGTTTTAGAGTCGAAGGAAATAAATAATGGCGGACCTTCTGTTTAGAGATCTCGTAGTAATAATGGCGGAATCTTCTGTTTAAGGATCGACAGAAGATAAATAATGCGGGATCTTCTGTTTAGATCGGACCGGAGATAAATAATGGCGGAATCTTCTGTTTTAAGGATGGACAGAAAGATAAACAATGGCGGGATCTTCTATTTTAAGGATGGACAGAAAGATAGATACTGGCGGGATCTTCTGTTTTAAGGATAGACAGGAAGATAAATAATGGCAGAATTTTGTGTTTTTAAGGATGGATATGGATATAAATGATGGCGGGATCGTGTGCTTTAGGGATGGATAGGGAGATAATAATGGCGGGATAGTGTGTTTTTAAGGATGATAGCGAGATAAATAATGGCTGGATAGTGCGTTTTAAGGATGGATATGGAGATAAATAATGGCTGGATAGTGTGCTTTAAGATGGACAGGAAGATAAATAATGGCGGATCGTGTGTTTTTAAGTATGGGCAGGAAGACAGATAATAGCGGGATCTTGTGTTTTAAGGACGGACAGGAAGCTAGATAATGGCGGGGATCCTGTGTTCTAAGGATGGTTACAAGGCAGGGGGTCAGACAGAGAGGGTGCTATTTGCACATGACGTGGCCAGACATGTCCGGACACTGCTGATGACAGAGATCTGACACACCGCCTGTGACGTCACACGGTCTACAAACCCCCACGCTGACCATGGAAATGTCACGTCACAACGTACCAACAACAGCAACGCACCAGACAACGCCAACATCCTTTCGTGCTACTCAGTCACATAGTTCTACGTCCCTTC
>CM031608.1:42007227-42012227 GCA_018398815.1 Conus ventricosus | reverse complement strand
GGGTTATGTGGATCGTGCTTGCATAGAAAAAGAAACGGACATGAGACTTGCTTCAGAGCAAAGACTGTACGCCCTACGGAGGGCGTACTATTTTTTGCTCAGAATCAGGTATGGTATGGGTCAAAGGCTAGACTGTGAGATGAATACGGTTTGGTTCTGGCTGATCTTCTGACAACAGCCAGGTGCAGTTTTGAGTGTAAAAGTGAATATATAGCGGTTTGTGGCCGAAGCTGTAACCGTGGACTCGGACCTGTACAAAAGTTCTACATTACAGGAGTGCTTTGGTTGGGGGGAAGGGGGAGGGGGGCTCCCCTCCCTTTTGATCTTTCCTCACTCGCCGTTTCTCTCATCGCTTTTTGTCAGATCGCCATTCATTGTGAGCTGTCAGAATTTAGTTCTATTTGAACGTTCTTCTTTCTTAGATCCATAGGCTTGGACTGCGCACACAGAGTTCACAAGTGTATTCGGCATCTCGTTACAAATCGTTAGCTTCATGTCTATACTTTTTGTTGTTGTTGTTGTTGTTGTTTTTCTTCTTATTATTATTGTTCTCCTCCTCCTCCTCCTCCTCCTCCTCTTGCTTCTCCTGCTCCTCCTGCTCTTGCTCCTCCTCCTCCTCCCTCCTCCATCTTCTTCTGCGATCGATTTTATTGGTTGCATCAGATCTTCAATCCTGTCGCCACGATGAATCCCACTGTCTTCTCAAGGTCTTGACGTCTGCCCCAAAGCTGCATCTGCAGCTCTGCACCCTCTGGCCAGCTTTGACGGCATAGTACATTACAGGCTGGACAGTGTTGGATCTGAATCATAGAGAACGCAAGTCCAGTCAATTATGTTTATCTGTTTATAGTTTACTGAGAAAAATTGTAAAACATATCAAAAAGAAATTTGTTTTTGTGTGTTCTGTATCTCTACTCATTAGTTTCGTTCAATGCATTTGTGTCAGAGAAATTTGATGTGTCCATCATGTCGAAATTCAAGAGGAGACGAAGTTCATTTGCCATTGACATGTCCAAGAAGCCTTTGGGAGCAATTCATCGCCCAAAAGTATTTGAATAACCCTGGTCTTCTCAAATTAATTTTGTTAATGTCTTCATGGAAAGAAAATATTGTTAGGGAGTTAGCTATTTATGGATATTGAAAATATTGTTGGGGAGTTAGCAATTTATGTACATGGAAGACGCAAAATGTTTATGTAGGCCTATGATGATTAAGATCAGAGTCAATCTGCAACATCATTCACAGAATATAATATTATTCTCTGTCTAAGGAAGACCTTTGTCTGTCTGTCTGCCTCTCTCTCTGTTCTTTCTCTATGTACAAAAGAATCATCACAAGCTACAAATGAGACAATATTCTTTCTGTCATGTATCCACAGGGTGTCAAAGTTTCACGCTTCATTTAAGTTTCACCTAACCACGTACCTAACATTATCCCAGTCAACCTAAGGCAGGGGCGGATTGCAATGAGGTAGGGACTTAGGGCAGGGCTTTGACAGCACATGACACATCGCTTATCACCAGAACGACAACACGTTTAAGCGGCGCAAAGCGAGACAACCACTTACTTATTGTGGCCATCGGCAAGACTGGCAGTATTTCAAACCGGGGCTATGAGCTTGACCACAGATGGCCACGCTGGGCACTAGAGTCCAGGTATGACACCAAGAGACAGCCTGACCCCTTCACTTGGCGTACAGGAGAGTTCTAGATCAGCAGACTTTACGTTTGTTTTTTTTTCCCCAACGCGTCTTGTAGGGGAAACAAGCCAGTCTGCCCATCAGCTTTGATTGTAAGGTTCCCGGTTTTTAGACGGCCAGCCTTGAGTCTCAACACAGGAAACGGGCGTCTTTGTGACATTTCAACACGGCGCCCGCCGGGCGGAAGTGACAAGTGAATAGTTGGCCTGGCTCCGTTAATTAGAGGATGTTCTTGAGTCTTCGGAAAGCTGAGAGAGAGAGAGAGAGAGAGAGAGAGAGAGAGAGAGAGAGAGAGAGAGAGAGAGGAGAGAGAGAGAGAGAGAGAGAGAGAGAGAGAGAACCTTAATGACATTTTCACCCCAATATTTTAGAGTTAGGAACCGTCTGTTGAGTGAATAGACAGAAGATTCTACAGATCACGCAGAAAATCCTACATAGCTCACACAGAAAATCTGATCTAGCACACAGAGAAAATCCTATATAGCAGACACACAGAAAATCCCATGTAGCATACACAGAAAGTGTTATATTGCACACGCTAGAAATCCTATATATCACACACACAAAATCCTATACAGCACACAACGAAAATCCTAAGTAGCGCGCACAGAAAATCTTGTATAGCGCTTACAGACAATCTGTATAGCACACACACAAAATCCTGTATAGCACACTCAGGAAATCCTATATAGTACACACAGAACATTTTATATGGACACACAGAAAATCCTGCATAGCATACACAGAAAATTCTATATAAAACACACAGAAAATCCTATATAGTACACGCACAATATTTTATAAGCACACGTAGAATATCCTACATAGCACACACAGAATATCTATATAGCACACACAGAATCCTACATAGCACACACAGAATATCCTACGTAGCACACACAGAATATCCTACATAGCACACACAGAATATCCTACATAGCACACACAGAAAATTCTGTATAGCACACACATAAAATCCCACAAAGCACACACAGAAATCTGTATAGCACTCACCAAAATCCTCTAAAGCACACACCTCAAATTCTCTAGAGCACACACCTCAAATCCTCTAGAGCACACACCTCAAATCCTCTAAAGCATACACCTCAAATCCCTATAGAGCACACACCTCAAATCCTCTAAAGTACACCTCAAATCCTCTAGAGCACACACCTCAAATCCTCTAAAGCACACACCTCAAATCCTCTAGAGCACACACCTCAAATCCTCTAAGCACACACCTCAAATCCTCTAAAGCACACACCTCAAATCCTCTAGAGCACACACCGAAAATCCTCTAGAGTACACACCTCAAATCCTATAGAGTACACACCTCAAATCCTATAGAGCACACACCTCAAATCCTATAGAGCACACACCTCAAATCCTATAGAGCACACACCTCAAATCCTCTAGAGTACACACCTCAAATCCTATAGAGCACTCACCTCAAATCCTCTAGAGCACACACCTCAAATCCTCTAGAGCACACACCTCAAATCCTATAGAGCACACACCTCAAATCTATAGAGCACACACCTCAAATCCTATAGAGCACTCACCTCAAATCCTTAGAGCACACACCGAAAATCCTCTAGAGCACACACCAAAAATCCTATAGAGCACACACCAAAAATCCTATAGAGCACACACCAAAAAATCCTATAGATCACTCAAAGAAAATCCTGTAGAGCACACACCGAAAATCCTGTAGAGCACGCACCGAAAATCCTATTGAGCACACACCAAAAATCCTACAAAGACACCACCAAAAATCCTATAGACCATACACCAAAAATCCTATAGAGCATACACCAAAAATCCTACAGAGCACACACCAAAAATCCTATAGAACATACACAAAAAATCCGACAGAGCACACACCAAAAAATCCTACAGAGCAACACCAAAAACCTACAGAGCACACACCGATCTGCTGAGGAGCAGTCCGGCTCTTCAATCCCAAGACCAGCGCTGAACCTCAGGCTGCGCAGGGGATGAGAAAGGATGGAACTTAAGTCCCTACAACTTGCCATGGATTAACTGCTATACATTACAGACACTCCAGCCCAATGGGCTAAAGCAAAAGACACACAATGTATGATGTTTTTGCATACAAGGTACAACATACAGACCCTTTTTGGGGGCGAAGAAAAGTGCATGAAAGAAAGAAATCCTGTGCAGGATCCAAGTTTGAACGTGACACGTGACCTGAGAGACAATGTGGCTTACAGCCGAGCTGACCGCAAGGGGCCATATCAGGGCTAAGATGACCTTAGAGTTTGAATTTCTGATGCATTCCGCACGTAGATTGACTTCTTAGAAATGACCTTTATTTGGAGAAAAAAAATGAAAGGGGGTGGGGTGGGTGGTTTAGGGGGGACGCTCAGTGGTACTAACAAGGTACCGCCCCTTTTTTTTTTCCAAAAGAATGTTGCATTGATGATGAATTACTTCGTTATCCTCGCGCGTTCACGCACGCACACATGCGCACACACACGGAGAGAGAGGAGAGAGGAGAGAGAGAGAAGGAGAGAGAGAGAGAGAGAGAGAGGAGAGAGAGAGAGAGAGAGAGAGAGAGAGAAAGAGAGGCAGACAGACAGACAGACACAGACACAGACAGACAGACAGACAGAGACCGAGACAGAGACAGACACAGACACAGACACTAAGCAGCCAGCAGACATGATGGTTAGTGTGTAGAGTTGCTGTAGCAGCAGATACCGAGGAAGGAAGTGTGGTCAGCTCTTAGATCATAATTGTGTCAGTGGAGCTGGCCGCCTTGGAGTGATGGGCACGGCCTGACCACCTCTGTCCTGTCCACACAGCATTGGACGCGTGTCTGAGTTGGTTCAGGGCAGGTGGGAACAACTGAAGGGAATGGTTGGCCTGCCTGAACCTTTCACTGATCACTCTGACTTCTTCCGGTCAGTCGGCTATTGGATTAGCACTAACTATGCCAAACATGTACTGTCAACAAGCGAACGAAGAAGCAAAAACAAACAAATAAACAAACGAAAAAACAAAGACAAAAACAAAAGAAACGAACGAACACACAAACAACCCAACAAACACACAAACAACCCAACAAACACACAAACAACCCAACAAACACACAAACAACCCAACAAACACACAAACAACCCAACAAACACACAAACAACCCAACAAACACAAAAACAAACAACAAACACACAAACAACCCAACAAACACAAAAACAAACAACAAACACACAAACAACCCAACAAACACACAAACAACCCAACAAACACAAAAACAAACAACAAACAAACGAACAGA
>CM031608.1:41984727-41994727 GCA_018398815.1 Conus ventricosus | reverse complement strand
TTACAGCTTTACTGTCAATTCTTTGAGTTTCTTTAATGCGATCGCGATGCAGAAAAGATACTTCTGTCGTAAGTCATCTTGATCGTTCCAGTCTGGTTGCTAAAAGCACTAAATTTAGGATCCTGTCCCCATGGGAATGATGACAATTTTTAGAAATTAAACTTTAAGCTGCTTTAGTAACATTGAGTCAATATGTTTTTTCAGTTTAGTTTGGTGTAAGTAGGAACTAAAAATTTTTACCTTCTAGTTTATAAAAAAATTTCCCGTCTCAGAAGAATTTAGGCAGGTTACATGGGTTAATCATAGTTAAGTGAACCAATGTGTCTTTTCAACAGAGAATTGAAAGCCATTCAAATTTGCATATAACTATTTAATTTATTCCAGCTCGTGCTGAGAGAACTTCTGAATATGATTTACGTGACGTAAATTTGGTTCTTTTCTTTAAAGATACATTAAATCCATATTGCAATGTCATCAGCATATTGAGTACCTTGGTATATTGATGAAAACATGTTATAGTCATATAGCATTACATTGAATAACAATGGGGAGATTTTAGATCCTTGTGGAATTCCATATTATAGATCTCTTGAGGATGATAAAAGTCCCACCAACTTTAGGTCATTATCTGTCTCCCACTTTAAAATGATTTCACATAATTGTAGACGTGACAGAAAGACAATTGTTTTAATTTATATTATATTCGGCTGTGCCACACCTCTATGTAAGTTAGTAAGATCAAGAAGGATGCAAGGGACACTTTTACGTTTAGCAAAAAATGTTTCTTAATTGAGTTAGTAGTCGTTGTAGGTGATCAATTGATACTTCGTACTTTTTCTTTAAATCCAGATTGAATTGTGAAGAAAATACATAATTTTTATACCAGGTAATAGGCCATTTCCTAAATTTTTATTTTTTTCCATGAACTTTTCCAGTAATGAGACGTGACTGAAATGGTTCTATAGCTAGACGTCTCAGACGAGGTGCATGCTTTTAAAATCGGAGTCACAATAGACGTCTTCCAGATATCGGGAATGTGTCACATTCCAAACATTGTTAAAATAATTTATGTAAAATGACTATCTGTTCTTGGGTAAATGGTTTAACTCGTGTAAGAAATCCATCCAACCAACCGAAACCTTTTTATTCCCAACAGACGGACAGATTCCTGACTTCTGTAAAGATATTGATACATTTATAGTAATCCCCCCGTTGTTGTTTGGTACTGGATCTCTTAGTTATCAGTATTTTTTCTTTCAATCTAAACGAATTTTCTCATTAGGCAAAACATTCCATAAACATGTTTTAACGTACATAGATGCAAAAATTCCTCAGTTTTCTTTGGGAGATAGAATTCTTTACTTATGTTTTGATTGGGTAATCTTGGAGTTTAATGCCCGTTTTCATTAACTTCACCTTACCCAACCTTTTTCAAGGTCTTTACAGTCAGATACTTCATTTATACAGAACTGTGACAAGTACTGTCTTTTGTAGCGCTGTAAAAACTCTGTGTTTGCTTTTATTTTTGTACTGCACATTTCTATATGAGCTGCATCTTTATCTCTTGACAGGAACTTTTCTAAACTTTTAGCAATTAGTAAGCTATGTTTTAGCTTTAACAGCCTCCGCCAAGTGATTCAACAGGACATTCCTGAGAATGTTCACACCTTTTTGGTCCTTTTTTTGGAATGAGCTAAAGCAGCAGCCTCAGAATAGTTTTCTGAAAGTTATCAAAAAAAGATGGTTAACATCCTCACAAAATAACTTCATCTCAGTCTTCTCAGTGAGGTAATTTTGAAAAGTTTCCAATCTGCCTTTATGTAATTAAATTTGGGTATTATATCTACACCACTAACTTCAGATCCAACGGATTCTTTAAAAGATAAAAAGTATTGGCACAGTATGGTCACTACCTAGGGTCTTGGCTGTATCCATTTTGCTGTTAATGTTTTCTAAAGCAGGTGAAACAAAAGGTAAGATCAAAGCGCCGATGCTCTATGATGGGAGATAGTCTGGGATGCGCGTAGTTCTCCGTCGTTAAGCAAAACTAAAGATGAATCACGACAGTTTCAGAATAGGGTGAGAAACTATTTGAAACATGTTCCCAGAAAGGAGATGAGAATTAAATCGCCACTAATGATCCCTTTTCTTTAAGAACGTTTAGGAACGTAAACCACTTAGTATTTTAGCCCACAGGGCCCTTAGGGTAATACTGCTGACCAAAATGTAAAATTTGAGTGTCTGAAAACTTGCAGTTTATAAAGGATGCGACATTAACTGTATTTTGTTAAGAAAGAGGACCTAACGTATGTGTATAATCTAGACACCATTGTACTAGATAGCTGTACTCCTTTATCAGATTCTTTGCATATTATGATAAACGGGGGATAGTAATAACCTTGTAACTTTGGCAACTTCGGTTGAGTGACATTTAGGGATGAGGAGAAGTACATGATGAAATTTACGAGGAAGATGCATACACAAATTATCAATATGAGTTGACAAGGGAACGTGCGTTTCCATTGTTGAACCGACAAATTATCACATTTGTTGTTCTTTTTTCTTCTGGTCATATGTTAACTTAATGTAATGGTGGATATAAAGTATCATATAGGTGACGCAGTACAATAACAGATCCAAACTGCTAAAAGCAGGCGTTTCCAGAGAAACTGGGGGGCGGGGGGAGGTGGTGGGGTGGAGGTGAGGGTGGGGGTGATGCTTTGGAGATTTTTTTTTTTTCCATGTAGGGCTGATCAATGGATAGGGTACTGACTATCTTGAACTCTTGTATGTCGATTTGGGGATGACAGGCTTCCCAATGACCTCCTACTGAAAACTGGTTTCACACCAATCTGTGATGGGGCCCGATGCTGGGGGAACAAAAAAAAGACGCCGAGGGGAAAATGGCGATGGTTGCGCTGTTTTACATCCGTAGAGACAGCAGGAAGATGATTGCTGGACATTTTGTTGACTAGCTGCTGCCAGGAAGTTGATGCTGGTCGCCATGTTGACCAGCGGCTGACTTCGTGAAGGGAGATGAGTGCTGGTCACCATGTTGCCCGCGGAGGCCTTCTTGAAGGGAGATGGGGGTGCTGAGTGCCCTGTTGACCAGCGGATGACTTTTTGAAGGTGATGAGTGTTGGTTCGCATGTTTTGGTACTGTTAGTTACTGCTGCTTTAGTAATCCAGGGCAGGCCAATCTCCTTGTGAAGTGTGTGTGTGTGTGGTGTGCGTGCGTGTGCGTGTGTGAGTGTGTGTGTGTGTGTGTGTGTGTGTGTGTGTTGTGTGGTGTGTGTGTGTGAGTGTGTGTGTGGTGGTGTGTGTGTGTGTGTGTGTGTGTGTGTGTGTGTGTGTGAGTGAGAGAGAGAGAGGAGAGGAGAGAGAGAGAGAGCGTGGGTGTGTGTGTGTGTGTGTGTGTGGTGTGTGCGTGCAGTGTGTGCGGTGTGCATTCGTGCTATGCGTGGGGGGCGTGCGTGCGTGCGTGCGTGGTGCGTGCGTGCGTATGTGTGTGTGTTGTTGTGTGTTGTGTGGTGTGTGTGTGTGTTTGTGTGTGTGTGTGTGTGTGTACGTCGGTGCGTGCGTGTGTGCGCACGCGCGCGCGTGTGTGTGTTTGCTTGTCGTAAGAGGTAACGGGCTGTGTCTCTTTATGTTCTGTTGTTTTCTGTATGTAAAGTATATTTCTTTGCAAGTTTTTGCTTTTCATTTTCTTGTTGTTGTTTTTTTCGTTTCACTTAGTTTCTTCGATTCTGTTCCTCGGTGTTCGCATATTTGCTTGTTTCTTATTAAGGACAACTTGTTTAGTTTAATATCTTTTGTTTACGTCTTTTTCCAGTTTTCCTTTTCTCTCTTCCTTTTGATATATTCGTTTGCACGGACACGATACGGACGACCGACCCCACCACACCCACGCTACCACCACCACCACCACCACCACCATCCCCACCACCACGCTATCACCCCACCTCCACACCACCACACCTCCACCATTCCACACACCATCATCACACCGCACCACACCATGTCATCATCAATCATCATTTACATTCCTTCAACTTCCTCCTCTTCTTTCTTCTCCCATATCTCCTCTCCTCCTCTCCTCCTCCTCCTCTTGTTTTTTCTCCTCCTCCCTCCTCCTCCTCCTCCGCCTCCTCTCCTCCTCCGCCCATCCTCCTCCTCCTCCTCCTCCCGCCTCCTCCTCATTTTGTCTCGCATCGTCATCATCATAAAAGACAGCATCCACCATCACCACCACCACATCACCACCTCTTCATCATCATCATCACATCTTCATCATCATCATCCTCATCATCATCATCATATTCATCACCATCTTGTCGTCGACCACATGTCTCGTCCTTGTTTTTGCCTTTGTTTTTCGCCTTCGTTCATCGCCAGATCGTGCAGACCGGTCGTTTTTCTTTTTTTTTTTCTCTCTCTCCCCCCCCCCCCCCCCCCCCCCCCACCCCCCCCCCCCCCCCTCATTGACATAGTGCCCACACGAGGAAGAGGTTATGGGGAAAAAGCACGTGATTTCGCAGAGAACCCTGGGAATAATAGCCAGGCTCAATCTTCCCCCGTGCGGAGGAGCGTTTTTAATAGGGTGCTATCGATTGTTAGCTAGACACAATACACGCTTTGGGAGATGACCACTGGCTTTAATTTCTTTACTTGGGTTTTCTATGTAATAGTTTTCTGTGTCCTTGTTTCATGTTGATTCTGTTGTTTTGTTGTCTCCCTTGTGTGTGTGTGTGTGTGTGTGTGTGTGTTGTGTGTGTGTTGTGTGTGTGTGTGTGTGTGTGTGTTGTGTGTGTGTGCGTGCGTGCGTGCGTGCGTGCGTGCGTGTGTGCGCGCGCGCGCGCAGTGTGCGTGTGCGTGTGTGTGTTCCTGGATAATGCCGAAGTGGTTAGAAAGAATTACAGCCTTTGGCGACGAATTCATGAAACTTTTAGGTTTACTAGCCTGTCAGCCTGTCTGTGTGTTTCTCTGCATGTTCTGTGTGTCCGTCGGTCTAGCTGCCTTGGTCGTCTGGCTATCTTTTTGTCGTCTTCAATTATTATTTCTTTCTGTGTTGTCGATATTTTCTTACCGTTGTTGAGCGCGTTCTCAAGTTCTCTTACATTCTGTGAAGAAATAATCGAGCACTATAGTGTTGTTGACCACCGAGTTTATGAATTATATATATATATAGATACCGTCGTGATAAATTTCGAGAGAGAGAGAGGAGAGAGAGAGAGACGAGATGGACGAGAAGAGAGGAGAGAAGGAAGGAGAGAGAGAGAGAGAGAGAGAGAGAGGAGGAGAGAGAGGAGAGAGAGGATAAGAGGAAGGAGAGAGAGAGAGAGAGAGAGATGAGAGAGAGACAGAGAGAGAGAGAGAGAGGGAACGAGAGAGAGAAGAAGCGAGAGGTGAGAGAGAGAGAGAGATTCGTCCATATTGTAGTAGTTCGCTTTTTCTTACAGAAGTGTTGTTGCTGCAACACACACACAACACACACACACAGACACCACACACACACACACGCACACAACACACACACACTCACACACACACACACACACACACACACACACACAAACACACCACACACACACACACACAACACTAACACTAACATTAACACTAGTAACACTAATACATGACACTATCTTAACCAAACTAACATGACACTCACACAAGACCATATGTACAAAGGACACCCAAACAAACACACACACACACACACCACGAATTACACGGAGAAGGAGAGAGAGAGAGAGAGGAGGGAGAGAGAGAGAGAGAGAAGAGAGAGCGAGAGAGAGAGGAGAGAGGAGAAGCAGAGAGAGAGAGACAGAGGAGGGGGAGAGGAGGAGAGATGGAGACGAGAGAGAGTATGAAGGATAGAGTGAGAGAGTGAGAGGTGGATATACAAAACGATGCTTTATTTACGCCTTGGGAGTTTTACAAAGGCTGGAGTTTGATTTCGGAAGCAGGTAAGTCGTGATCTCGAAAAGTTAAGACAAAATTCCTAGTCAGTGTTCTTTATTCCTCTTTACCTCTCCTCTCGTTACAAAGTAATCTCATCCACCCCCATCATTACCTTCCCCCCTCTCTTCCTGTTCCTTCTCAACATGCTCCATCCCTGTATTGCCGGGTTATTATCTGTTGTAGTTGTTGCGTTTTACCCAATGTCTAGTATCCATTTCTCAAGCTCAGCCGAGAGACGTCAATCGATAACGTGGAGGCTATTATTTCTTTTTCACTGTTTCTAAGTTGCTGTTTTTTGTAAACTCTCTCTCTCTCTCTCTCTCTCTCTCTCTCTCTCTCTCTCTATCTCTCTCTCTCCTCCTCCTCTCTCTCTCTCTTCTATCTTCTCTCTTTTCTCCTTTTTAGCGGATGATGTGTAGTGTTATCCGAATAGTATGGTCTGCAAACACAAAACTGAAAAGTTTGCAAGGGCGTTCTGCTTCCCTTCAGTTAATTAATGGTTAAACATGTCTTAAAAGTAAATAATTAGGTTTAGAAAAGGGGGTTCCTTGCTGCCGTGAAAGATGGTTGTATATTGGAAATACAATGCAGTAGTAAATGTGTACAAATATTAGGTTATATTCTGTTCAACCCGCTTGTGACTTAATTTGCCTGCAAAGATTTGTTGAGCAGAGCTAAATACGCCTTGTTATGTAATTGACAAATTGACAATATTGTATAACAATTCTTTGGCACTATTTTTAAAAATTGTTTGATTCTCAAATCACCAAATAGTTACAATATGGTGCTGAAGTAGTGGGTTATCAGCAGTGCTGCTTTTGAAGTGGTGAAGATTCATTTATATGAATTGAAGAAGTTTTTGGCGAGTATCTATGCATACGCTAATGATCCTCTTAGTGTATGGGGAGACAATAGGTATCCTATCTATTTAGCATCTGTAGTCAGCACTATTTCGTTATTGTTAAAGTTACGAGAATGCAGCCACAATAGGTTACCCATAAAGCTTACAACATTATAGTGAGATGGATGGCCAGTGGCAGATGAATTGGGGCATCGCGAGTTAAGATCAAAGCTGTATGAGTCTTTTTTTCTTTCTGCGTACGCAGGACTGATACTCCTGCGGACATCCCTGTATAGCAGCAGTGGAGTTTTGTGTGTATGACCCTATTTCTCCGCCATTAAGGCAGCCATACCTCCATCTTGGGGAAAGCTGTATGAGTGTGGATTTGGCTTTTTATGGGAAAGCCAGGGCGTCGGAGACATAGTAGTTTCAATCTTGAATTTCGTCAGAGATTATAGATTGTAGATGTGCAAAGCTGGTATTTCATGTTAGGAACGTGACAGGTTTGATATCTACGTATGTAAAACGCAGAGATAATGTGCCCGTGTTGTATTTTTCTATGAACCTCGGCAAATATTTAGAGATTACATTTAACAAACTTAGATTCAGTATCACAGAAAATAAATAAGACATTCAAATGCTATAGAAAACGCGGGTGATGATAACCCTTTGCCCCGTTATGCCACGAGGCAGTTGAGAATGAAGTTCATTTTATTTCTCTTTGCCAGAACTAAGTAAAGTTCGACATGAGTTTATTCCGCAAAAATACTATAGACAACATGCTTATTTAAGCTAATTATGTTAATGACATCAAGGAATGAAACACTTGTAAAGCAGTTCGCATTATATTTGAGCAACAGCATTTAAGAAACCCCGAGGTTCGTCGCAGCATAGGTTAATTTTCAATATATTCGTGATTGATTTTCTGTGTAGTGCATTTGCAAATAGTAAATATGTGCGTGAAGTTTAATTATGCTTCGAAGGTTTTAAACCTTAAAAAAAAGATTGTTTTTGTGGTTATGCTTTATTTTGTTCGCTTCTATGCTTTTGGTTACAGACTATTGCTTATCTTTGTCCCCTTCTGAGGAGGCTATGGCCTAACCAGAATCTAAGATCAAGAATCTGAATCTGAATCTCTCTCTCTTGCGCGCGCGGTCTTTGCAGCTCTCCCAACCTCTTTCTCTCTCTCTCTTGCACACACACAACACACTCACACACAACACACACACACACACAACAACACACACGCACGACGCACGCACGCACGCACGCACACAACACACCACACACACACACACAAACACAACACAACACACAACACACACACGCGCCACACGCACACGCACACGCACACGCACACACACATACACACGCCACACACACACACGCAGGGCACGCTCAAACACACACACACCACTCAGGCACGCGCGCACACACACACACAGGGGACACACAACACAACACATCACACACACACACAACCACCACACCAACCCACACACACACACACGTACACACCACACGCACACACACACACACACCAAGCATACACACCGCACACCACACACACACCGGCAGGCACGCTCACACACTAGGACGCGCACACACACACACACAACACACACACAAACACAAAACACACACACACACACCACACAACCAACACGCACGCACGCACGCACGCACGCACGCACAAACCACACACACACACACACCACACAGAACACACACACACGGGACTGCTCTCTCTCTCTCTCTCTCTCTCTCTTCTCTGCTCTCTCCTCTCTTCTCTCTCTCTCTTCTCTGTCAGGTCTGTGGTTTGTTCGTATGGCTGGCTGGTGCTCCTGTCAGTCTGTGGCGTGTGTGGTGTGTGTGTGTGTGTGTGTGTGTGTGTGCGTGCGTGCGTGCGTGCATGCGTGCGTGCTGCGTGTGATGTGTGTGTGTGTGTGTGTGTGTTGTGTGCGTGGTGCGTGCGTGCGTGGTGCCGTGCGTGGTGCGTGCGTGTGTGTGTGTGTGTGTGTAGTGTGTGTGTTGTGTGCGTGAGTCCGTGGTGGCCTGCGCTTTATGATTATAGACGAACTTTCATATTATTTTTATAAATATATATTATATATATATATATATTTATATTTAATTTATTAATATATATATATATATATTATACATATATATATACATTTATGATATTTATATTTATTAGATATACTGCTAAACAATTAATCAGTGGAGAAACTATATATATAGAGATATATATATATATTATATATTATTATATTTATATATCTATATACATATATAGATAGATTTATATATATATACATAGATTTATATTATATAATATATGGAATTAAAAAAACAAAGCTTGCTTTATGTCTTAGATTAAAGAAATGGGGAAATTACGCATTCATACCTGCAGTGGCAAATGATTCTGCTAACTAAACAGTATGTGCTTGAGTGGTGGATGGTTGGAAAAATAAAATAAAATAAATGCTTCTTCTTTACAACTGAAAGGCAGAGGAGTCAAATTACCACCTTTCGCCGGTCACTGAGGAGGAAAACCACCATAGTTTCGAAATATCGGTATATGTCAGGAGTTTTATGTTTAGTGAGTTTCCATACCTATTGGGGGATGTCTCTCCCCTTGGAGAATTAAGCTTGCTGAAGGCTCATTTTGAGAAGCATTTATTTTCTTTATTTTTCCCATCCACCCACTCAAGAATATGTTAGTTAGGCAGAAATATCTGCCCTGCAGGTATGAATGCGTATTGTCCCTATTCTTTAATTCTTAAGACATAGAGCAAGCTTTGTTTTTAATTCAATATTTTTGCAGTCATTGCAACACCAAGTTTGCTCTGTAAGTTGCTGGACGGATGCTCGGTATTTCCTTTGGAATTGATTAGTTTGTTGTATATATATATATATATATATATATTTATATGTGTGTGTGTGGTGTGTGTGTGTGTTGTGTGTGTGTGTGTGTGTGTGTGTGTGTGTGTGTGTGTGTGTGGTTTGGACTCTCTCTCTCTCTCTCTCTTCCCTCTCTTCTTCTTCGATGGGGTGGATGGATATGTGTGTGTTTGCATGTGTGTGTTTGTGTATGGAGTGTGTCTATTGTTGTGTTGCCAATGTCTAGTATCCATTTCTCAGCCTCAGCAGAGAGACGTGCAATCGATAACGCTGGAGGCTTTTATTTTC
>CM031608.1:41969727-41972227 GCA_018398815.1 Conus ventricosus | reverse complement strand
GTGTGTGTGTGTGTGTGTGTGTGCGTGCGTGTGCGTGTGCAAGCGTGTGCACGCGTGCGTGTTTATGCACGCAAACGTGTGTGAGTAGATTTGTGTGCATACGGCCTCTAAAATGCAAACTTTCCATGGCGAAAACAAGAAAAATGCAAAACGGGCGCGGGTAAATTATAAAAATGAACTCATTGAGCATAACATAAGAACTTGAACAAATCTTAACAAGTCAGAACATTCTGGAAAATGCAGAGTGAACCTTTCTTTCGATAATTCGAGAGTGAAGAATTAAAGGGCAGTCATACAGCAAGAGTGGGGTGGAAAAACGTCCAACTGCTCCACAAAGGCACTTCAAATTTTGCTCGGAGAGCATTAAGCTTAACTCTATAAAACAATGTTTCTAATTTTCGATTGTTTTGTATACAATCACTCTTCTCAGAAATCAGTTTACAGACCTGAAAACCAGAGACAGAAGAACTAGTGATTTTAAACAACACTTCACCGAAGAATATGACGCATGAAGTTTAGATATTAATGATTCTTGAAAAAGTTAATTGCATGTCTCAAAAGACACTCTTTTTAAGATGCCATAGCATGCATATAGACTCAAAGGAATATGAAGAATTGCTGAGTCATCAGACTTTTTAGCTCTCCTACGAGCAATCCTGTCAGCATGTTCATTCCCAGCAATCCCATAGTGTGACGGAATCCAGCAAAAATAATTGTTGTACCTCTCATGTTCAAAACATGTGTAAGGATGTTCAATTCAGTGTAAACATCAGCCCGATTGTTTGGTACAGCTGAATCTATGCTTGAAGCACAGATTTGGAGTCAACATAAACAAAGATTTTATACAAATTTAGTTGAATATCAATAATAAAGTTAATAGCCATCAATATTGCTATCAGCTCTGCTGTAAAAATAGACAAGCCTCTGACAAAATGAAAACGTTTCTCCACCTTCAGGAAAGGGCTAGTAAAGCCAAAACCTGAATTAAAAAAAAAACTATTAGAGATCCATCAGTAAAATCTTCAAATGATTACAATAATTATCGACAATGTGTGAATTAGCCAAAGTGGCTAAGTGTTGTTGTTAACATTCTTTTGCATATCAGTATACATACAATCAAGGTTTACTCTTTTGAGTTCCCAGATAGGTACGGGGCTTGATGGGCAACGCTTAGCAATATTTCTATAATCAACATTTGCAGCTTTAAATAATTTTAATGAATATGTAAGAATAGTCTTATTTCTTCTTCTTCATCGTCGTCGTTCGCTCAGACAGGAACCCCCGATGCACTGACGAAGGCTGCCGTCCGGCGGAGGCCCTACAAAGATCCGTAGAGTTTCTCCCTCATCGGTTGGCCAGCAGGCCAGGTCTCTGCTCTCAGGTTATAGTGTGTTGGACAGCCCTGTAGGAAGTGTTCCACTGTCATTGGGGCTATACCGCAGGGGCACACTGCAGACTCGCCAATGCGGAACCGTGTGAACATGTGATGGTGTAGCCTGGAGTGGCCCGTCCTCAGCCTCACAATGTTTACTTGGTCTGGTCTGGGTAGGAGGTAGTAGGGATCTGTCTGGTTATAATCTGGATGTAGCTGAAGCCATCCTTTCCTCAGATGGAGGAGTAAGGCCCCCACCGAGAAAGGAGGGAACTGTGTGCAGGCCCACCGGCGCGTGGACACGCCCTGACACTGCTCCAAGCATTACCCCAGCCATGGGATAAATGGCAAGAGCCGAAGTCGGATGTGCTGGTCCTGACTTGTCAGGGGCCTAACGGCAGCACAACGCATCCCCGCTCACATGACATAGTCTTATTTGATCTTATAGATCTAGCGCGTTTGGAAAAATAAGAATCCGACTGCATACCAAGCTCATTTTCATTTGAATTATTAACTGTTAAACTTCTCACAATGTATTTAGCACAAGCAAGCTTTCGGTGGTTATCAAGGGGCAACACACCACATTCATATGTCTCTAAAACGGATGCATGTAGCGGAACCCCAAGAGCTATTCTGAATGCCTTGCAATATGTGCATGGCATTTTCTTCAGTAGTGTGTGTGTGTGTGTGTGTGTGTATGTGTGTGTGTGTGTGTGTGTGTGTGTGTGTGTGTGTGTGTGTGTGTGTGTGTGTGTGTGTGTGTGTGTGAGTGTGTGTGAACATTCTGGTCGACTTTCAAAGGCCTGTGCACCGATGTTAACTTATGGTAGACTTTTATATGGCAGACTTTTATATGGTAGACTTTTATATGCCACTAAATTCATGTGAACTTCTGAACCCCCTGCCTCTCCCCAAAGATTGATGCATCCATGTGGCATCCTGGTAGACTTCCATAGTTCTGTGAATCGATGTCATTTCATGATAGAGCGTCGACGGTTATTGCATCGAGACAAACTTCTGGAGGAGTCTCAAAGGTCATTGCAGTAGTGTAGGTTTCAGGTAGACCCTTTTTGTTAGTGAAGGGCATCGCGTTAATATGAATTTTTTTTGTAGACAGTACATTGGCAT
>CM031608.1:41944149-41949149 GCA_018398815.1 Conus ventricosus | reverse complement strand
CACCGGCTCATGTAATGGCCAGTTTCTGTGTTACCTTGCTGACACCGGCTCACGTAATGGCCAGTTTCTGTGTTACCTTGCTGACACCGGCTCACGTAATGACCTAACTCCTGTAGTGGAGGACACGACGTCGTCGTCCTAGAAAGGTTTTTTTTTCGCCCTTGCGCGCTTCACCTATTCCCTGCACAGCTGAAAACCTGCGTCTGCTCTCAAGAGACGGTACGGTCAGTGAAAGGTAACCCCTTTCATCGGCGGTTACTCAAAGCAAGGACGGCTCTCCAAACACGTCCAAGACATGCTTCTCTCAGTTTGGGTTTTCTTTCACTTTCGTGTGTCACTTTGGTCCTGCCCGCAGGCCTTTTAGTCGAAACGCGTTTCTTTTTCTAAACTGCAATTTGTACATGTCAATGCTGGAATGTGGTAAGATTTCTTTCCCTATTCTGTTATCTCTTGAGTGTGTGTGTGTGTGTGTGTGTGTGTGTGGTGTGTGTGTGTGTGTGTGTGTGTGTGTGTGTGTGAGAGAGAGAGAGAGAGAAGAGAGAGAGAGAGAGAGAGAGAGAGAGAGGGGTGGTTGTTGTTGTTTTGATGTGGGCTGATCTAACAGCAAATAGTACATGCAGCTCAGAGCGTAAGGAACGTGTGGCGTCAATGGACTCCATTAATCAACCAACCAACTTGAGACTCCACATTTCAAAAGGAAGTTTTAAATAAGCCAGATGCATTAAAGTCATTATCATTTTTATTAAAAAAATGTATAAACGTTAAACAAAAAGCGTCCTTCAAATGTAAACATTCTGCACTTAAACTGTGGTAAGAATGAGACCGATTTCCTCGCATACCCCTCTTACTTCACACACAGTGTGACGTTGGTCAACGTACACTGCTCCTTTACAACACCAGGCTACAAAACGTGTATTGTTGTCTCGGAGACTTAGAATTCATCAGCGTTTTAACGTTCACACAACTAAGAAAGATTCTATCTTAGGAGTGCAGCCATTGACGTCGAAGTTCACTCTTTACAGAATCAACCGCGGCTTAACGTGGGCCAAAGAGTTTCAGACTTGAGCACCAATATATGACGTCAATTCGAAACAGGCCTACACGTACGTACGATTGGTAAAATGACGAAACCAAAGCAAAAAGTTGACAAAGAGATGTTTGGGACAACTGCACAACCTACCGCAGTATGCGTGACCGAGGAGAAGAAGAAGAAGAAGAAGAAGATGAAGAGAGAGAGAGAGAGAGAGAGAGAGAGAGAGAGAGAGCTAAATCGGCCGAGATTTTGAATTTTGAAAAGCGTCATTTGGAAGAATATCAGAATTGAAATCCCCACTTCCATCAGGTGAGACGTAAAGAAAAAATGGAGATTATGGAAGAAAAACAAAAACAAAACAAAAAACGAGGTAAAATGAGCGACAAGCTGGAATGGAAGAAAGGAAGAGTCTAAGAATACAAACAAGTCAAAGGAAGAAATGCGAAAAGAAATAAACGGAGAGAGAGATGAGAGACAGAGAGAGAGAGAGAGAGAGAGAGAGAGAGAGAGAGAGAGAGAGAGAGAGAGGGGGGGGGGTAGAAAGTAAACGAGAGAGAGAGAGAGAGAGAGAGAGAGGGGGGGGTGGTGGTGGAAGAAAGTAAAACGAGAGAGAAAAAAAAAAGAAAGTGAACGAGAGACAGAGAGAGAGGAAAAGAGAGAAAATGAGAGAGAGGGGGAGAGGGGGGGGGAGGGGGAGAGAAAGTAAACGAGAGAGAGACAGAGGAAAAGAATGTAAACGAAGGAGAGAGAGAGAGAGGAGAGAGAGAGAGAGAGAGAAGAGAGAGAGAGAGAGAGGCGGGGGGAGAGGGGGGGGGGGGGGGGAGAAAGTAAAAACGAGAGAGAGAGAGAGAGACAGGAAAAGACAGTAAACGAGAGGGGGGGGGGGGGGCGGGAGAAGGTAAACGAGAGAGAGAGAGAGAGGAAGGGACGGGGAAGAAAGTAAACGAGAGAGAGAGAGAGAGAGGAGAGAGGAGAGAGAGGAGAGAGAGAGAGAGAGAGAGAGGGGGGGGAGAGAGAGAGGAAAGAAAGTAACTGAGAGAGAAAGTGGGGAAAAGAAACTAAACGAGAGAGAGAGAGAGAAGAGAGAGAGATGAGAGAGGAGTAGGAGGGAGGAGAGAGGGAGGAGAGAGAGGAGAACACACACACACACACACACCACACCACAAAATTTATACGCTTTGGAACTCCACCGAATTTGTGTCTTCAAACAGATGAGTGCAGTGCGGAGCAGTGTCATCTGTCAAATCTTCAGGAATCTGATCGTCTTGCACGTTGAGACACAGTGTGGGGTATCTGTAATCATGTCAACATCCACAGAATCTGATCGTCTTGACACAGTTTGAGAACAGTGTGGGGTGCTGTCAATCTGAACAACCACACAGAAATTTGTCGTCTTCAAACAGATGAGACTGCGTGGGGGGGGGAGTGTCATATGTCAAGATTAGGTTGTCGTCTTAAACAGAAGAGCTGCAATGTGGGGTAGTGCAATACTGTCAAAACGGCGAACTATCTGGTCAAACACTTCAGAATGGCTTGCCCCAACTTAAGCGGGAAACCCACGGTGTAAATGCAGATAGGTTAACTCAAGTCGTGGTATAGAATTTGCCAAGGACAGGATAAAATATTTTCCTTTTCTTTTTTTTGGGGTGGGGGGGGGGTGGGGGGGGGGGGGGGGGGGGGGGGGGGGGGGTTGTCGGGATGGCGGAGGTTCTTCCCCAGGTTGTTTCACTCCAGCGCGAGCAAGAGCCATCCCGAGTGCGCACAACTGGTTTTTCTCACCACAGGGGCTGGGGCGATTTTAAATTTTAGTGCAACACGGACAAAAAGACCCTGACTTGAGCCAATTCTGAACGTCGCTCACAACGAGGTTGATAAAGACGTTTCAAAAACCTGACTTGTCGTTCATACACAAGCGTGTGTGTGTGTGTGTGTGTGTGAGTGATACACGAAAATCAGTGGAGCCCCAGTTTCTTTTCTCTCTTCTTTCTTCTTCTTTCTCTCTTCTCTCTCTTCTCTTTTCCTCCAACACACATGCTCACACGCACCAAACATACATTGTGTGTGTATGTGTGTGTTTGCGTGCGTGCGGCGGCGCGCGCACGCGCGCGTGTGTACTTTTAACATTCTCTATTTCATCATTTATGGATGTATTTTGTTAATCTTCTAATACTGCTAAAATTTAAATTTCCAAAGACTTTTTTCTACTTCTTTAAAGGTAAATTCAACTGTAACCAGCGAATGGTCATGCGGTATTGAAAAAAATATCAGAGTTACTTAGTTTCCCATTAATCTTTCTGAAGCAATTAGATGTCTAGGGCTTTGTGAAGTGGATTTGACTTCGCCAAGTTGTATCTGAGACCTTCTGGGTTTAAACTCCCCCCATAAATCTACTGCTCAAATTAACATCATTTCAGTTACTCCCTCCCTTTGGGTTTGGCGTTGTTAATATTTTTATAGTTATCATAATCTAAAGCTGGGTTAGAACCAAATTTCCCGTCACCCGCCCAAAAATAATATTTGAATTACCAAGTTCCTGTATTTCATTTTTTATATCTGATAAAAAACAGGATCGTGTTATTCGGGCCATAATTTTTGACTAATGTAAATGTTTTCCCGCGTATTCAAAACGCAATAACAACAGTTTCTTTTGCATCCTTAATTGTTTTTCTCTATTGAAAAATCAAGTTATTTTGAATAAAATACCTACTCCCCTTGATTACTATTATAAGAAGAAAACGCACACTCATATTTCCCCTTCAGCACGTATCTGGCGTTCTATTTCTTGTGAAATGCGTATCCTGAAGAAAATACCAGAGTAAATTTCCTTTGTCTCAATGTTTGAAAAAACATCCTTCTTTATTCAAAATTCCAAGGCCCCGGCAGTTAAAGGGACGATATTTTCAGGCTACTATTACGATTTTGCATTTTTCTTTTGTTTTATGCTCCTGATTAATGAGACATAGTTGTCAAAGATGCCATGGTTGAACTCGGACAAATGCAACTTAATATACGAAGAAACAAAACGAAAAAAGTATAATATGTAAAACATCCTTTTAATGCCAGTGGGTGACCGACGGACATGGGCACTTATGAAACTAAAAACAATAGGACAATGACATTAAGAGGCTCGCGTGCACGCACACACTCACACACAGAGGAGCATACATACGTACATATATATGTGTATATATAGAAATAGATAGATAGATAGAAGAGAGACAGATAGAGAGAGAGAGAGAGAGAGAGAGAGAGAGAGAAGGAGAGAGTGAGAGAGAGAGGAGAGAGAGAGAGAGAGAGAGATTTGTGGTTTATTCTTTGTTTGGCGTTGCCTCCTTATTAGTAACATGGGGACACCATGCCAAAGTGCCAACCACACACATCCACACACACACACACACACCACACAACACACACACACACACCACACACACGCGCGCGCGCGCGCGCGCGCGCGCACGTACGCGCACGCAAGCACGCACGCACGCACAGCACGCACGCACGCACGTACGCACGCACACAACCGCACGCACACACACACACACACACACACACACACACACACACACACACACACACACATACACACACACAAAGGAAGCAAACACACACCACACTCACCACACACACAAAGGAAGCAAACACACACACACACACACACACACACACACACACACACACACATACACACACACACACACACAAGGAAGCAAAAACCAAACACACAGTCAAGCCATAGTACATGTTCTGATAAATCAATATGAACACATCAGTATTCTCGTCAAACATTTCTTTTCTTTCTACGCTTCAGTGACTTTAAGTGCAGCAAAGTTGATATTGTGAACGGCCACAGCTGAGGATGGCATTAACCAGGCAAGTCTGTGAGCGGCCACAGCTGGGATGACATTAACCGGGCAAGTCTGTGAGCGGCCACGTGAGGATGACATTAACCGGGAAGTCTGTGGGGCGG
>CM031608.1:41926649-41939149 GCA_018398815.1 Conus ventricosus | reverse complement strand
CCACGTGTTCTACCCCAATCTGCACAGAGGGGGTCTCTCTGCCAGTGTTTTTTGCACTCAGCACGGGAGGTCTCTTACCGTTTTCTAGCAATCATGCCGAGGGGTCTCTTACCACGGTTCTTCTGCACATCATGCACAGAAAAAAAAGAATTTTTGGATAAAAGCTTTTCTCTTTTCTAAGGGTTTCCATTCAAATTTCTATGTTCTTCCATATTCCCCTTTTTCCTGATTTGGTTCCCTGTTAGAACCGTTTCTCCTTTGAATTTTTCCCGGGGTTTTATAAATGTCCTTTTTGGGAAAGGATCCCAGACGGGCAAATATTCCGTATGGTCAAAAAGTGTTTTGTGCAGTCGTTTTTTCCTTTTGGGGGCAGCCCGTTAATTTCCGTATAAGAAAGCAAAGTGTTATTTGCTTTCTTACTTAAAAAAATTGTATGTTTTTTCCCCATTTAAAACCTCTTTAACACGCCTAATATTTTTGCAGCATTGGTTTCTATAAGATAGTATTATGAATAGCATTTTCTGATCTGGTTGGGGGAGCGTTTATTTCAATTGCAACACTTGGCACTTCTGGGGATGAAATTCCTTTTCCAATTCTTTCCCATCTGTAAAAAAGTTTAGTCTTCTTTTAGAATGCGTGTTCATTCTTTTTCTGTTGTTTTTTACTAAGCTTCACTCAAAAAGTTTTTAAATAGTTCCAGGAAGGGGGAAAAGATTTCTTCTTACTCATTTATTAGATTAAGGGCCCCCGAACAGTTCCCCCGTGGTACCCGGGCAAGCTGGTTTTCAAAGGGAGGGCGACCCCTTTCCCCAAACTTTTGCCCTTCTCCCCCAGGAAAGACTATCCCATTTTAGCAAAGAACCGCCAAAGCCGATTGGGGTTTTAAAATTTAAATAGCAGGCCCTTATGGCAACCTTATTCAAGGCTTTAGAAAAGTCTAAAAAATTGCTCTATTTGCTGTTGTTGTTAAAACAGTTATTAAAATCATTGAGAGTTTTTATAAGTTGGTCTCACAAACCCCCCGCTGTCTAAAAACCTGCTGGGCATTTTTAAGAAGTCATGTTTGTCAAGATGGGCCTTATGCTACTTTTATTTGGTTCAAGTAGTTTTGTGATTGGATGTAAAAAATTCAGGTCCCGGAAAAATATAAAAACCTTCATTCTGGGCCACTTTCGCCCTCAACAGGGTTTTTCGGGGGGAAAGTGGCCCCGAAATTTAAAGGTTTTTTAAAATTCTCGAAAGTAAACTTCAATAACCCAAAAAAACGTTACTACAAAAAAACATACTGTGTGGGGTTTTCCGTTTTCAAAACTAAATTTTCTAAAGTTTTCAGATTTTAAATTTTTGTTTAATCCTTGTTTTTTCTGGGCATTTTTTTAATTTAAAAACATTTTACGCAAACATTTTCAAAAGCATTCTGTCTTTTATGTGAAATAAAACTACAGTCTTTAAATGTCTCTAAAAATCTTTTAAACCGAGTTATTTTTGACATAAAATCCACACACTTAACCAGCATGTCTTCCGCTGAAAGCCAGTTTTGAAAAGGTTTCTCTTTTTTTTAACAGCTCTTTCTGCCGAACAGTTTTTCCCATTAAAAGTGTCTGCGTTCCTTCAAACAATCTAAAAAAACTGTTCAAACCCACTTTTGTTTTTGCTGGATCAACAATTTAAAATTTATCATCGCCATATAAACCTTTTATCTGATATGCTTTGTTCCCCTTTAATGTTGGACAGAAAATCACAAAAAATTAAAATTTTTAACGTTTAAATGTTTGTAAAGGTTGAGGATAAATATTGTTTTTTCCCAACCAGTTTGTCCCAAATTAATGAACAATGGGGGTTTTTGTCAAAGTTTAATGTAAGTTTTTAAAAAGAATTTAATCTAAAACCAGTTATTTTTTTTTCAACTCTCCGTCAAAACTTTTTCGTTAATAAAACCCATGAGGCCTAAAGTGTAAGATTAATCCAAAATTTGTTCTGTAAGTTGTTTTATTTAAGTCAACATTTATTTTGTTGCTTTTGTTATGTCTTAATATCCTCGCCATTGTGAAGAACGACGACAACAACGTTTTGGCGTTTAACGTCTAAGTTTTGCCAGCTAATATTAATTCCTTTTAAAGGTCATCACTAACCCCCACAACCCCATCCCTCTCCACATCTTTAAAGACAGAAAATTTCAAATATTATTGTGAACGTGTCTCCTAATTTTCTGCTTGGAAAGAACTGTAATTTTGTAGAAGCTTTCTTTAAAACCGTTTCTTTTCTTGGAGGATGTACTGTTTTTTCCCCATATGGCGTTATTTCAATTTTTTTCCGACTATTGTCGTCCGGCATAAGACTACAGGGTAAAGGGCCAGAGTTGAATGCTTTTCGAAACTTTTTTGACGGCTAAATATTTTAAATGGCTTATGAATTCAAATTTTATGTCCATTCTAAATATGGTTCTAAGTGCCATTTTGAGGTCAGGTTTTCGAACTATTTTATATTCATACTGGCCAACATTATTTGCTTCTAGATTGCGCATTTTGTTCTAGTTAGGAACTTTTTTTTGTCGGCAACCTTTTTACGTTTATAATCACCATCTTTAGTGTACTCAAAACCATACAAAGCGCCTATCTCACCGTTTCTGTTCAAAGTCCGCAACGTCTGAAAGGTCTTTTAATTCAAAAGGTTATACACCTTGCAGCGCTAATGTAACTCCTGATTCTTCGGGTCCACGCGACATTTTTTTTTAGTAACGTATTATTTTATTTCCAAAACAATGTGCAGGTTATCACATTTCACGCCTTTCCCTGTTTTGTCTGCAATTTTTATATTAAATGATCCGACCCTCCCACAAACTAATCTTTTAAACTGTAAATTAGGGAATTGTATAATTTCATAATCGCAATATGCAGCTTTCCCTGACGGAAGAGCTCTTAAAACATTGAGGGCCTTCCATCATATAAGTTTTCATCAGTGCTCAGCTCATCCAAATGAACATATAGTAATGAATGTAATGCAAGATCGAGCGGATTTCCCCCCTCATAAGTAGTTTTGTTTGACGTAACTCTAAAACTATGAGTGGGTCGATTGGCAGTTGTAAACCTAACATTTTAGCTAGCTCTTTATCAAATAGTACCCTACTTCTTTTTCTTCTTCAGGTTTGAAGGTCAAAATTGTTTTCAGATTCGCATTGTTAAGTTTGAGAGTAATGTCAAAGTTACTCATTTTCTTCTTTTAGTGAGCAAAACCCTAATAACCATCAGGGAAAGGTTAACTGGGTAACTAATTGGCCTTTATTTTTAACTTTTTTAATCTTATTATTCTCCTTGGCTTTGCTTATATTAAACCATAACGACTTTGTAGAATATTTCATGGAGCGCGACCGTTCTGGTTCCGCATTCGTTATTAAAGCATGTTCTAAAAACGAAGGGCGGTCTTTAGTTGTTATTGTTACAAACATTTTTAAAACAAATTAAAAATGAGTGCAATCAAATATACTGATGCAAATATTCTGTTGGGCTGCACTACAATCTTAAAAATATAACAACTGACACCCTCGACATTTCTGTGACCCAGACTGACACCTTTCATAAAAAGGTGAGTACTCCATTAAGCAGATATCTTAACCCCCTGTTAAAAAAGACTACATCGCAAAAGTGTGGTTCGGTCATCCGATGCAGTTTTATCAGAACCAGTTAAACTTTGCTGTGTTTTGTGCAACAACTGGGTGTGGAGTGTCGTATGCTGATCACTTAAAATCATCCTAATCCTTTGGTTAGGTCAGTGTATAGATTTCATTTCTATTACACCTTCAGACGTATTTTGACTGAACTGCAAGCACCATTACCAAATGACAAACCGTTTAATCCATTTAGCAACAGAATAGACATGAAGGCTTTTGAAAGAATCTGTAACGAATTCAATATTAACATCAAGACAGACTTTAGACAAAAGTCGGATCTTAATCATGGCTTAGGCACCCCTTATTATTGGGGCGTGCACAGAAAGTATAAGTATGATTGGAATCCTCCTTACACATCTTTCTTTCAGGCACAGGCGTTCACCTCGGGTCCATAGAGCAAGAGCATAAAACAGCGTGGACAACATTTATCTTAGACACTTCTAAGGGCCTAACTAAAGCAGGAATAGAACGAATAAATGACTCTATTCGTACTTACGTTTGGTGTTTGCTAGGTTCACAAGCACAGGCAAGATCGAGCATAACTGATCCTTCTACTGGCTTTGATGCACAAAAACAATACTTAGCAAATTTAGAGGACGCCATTAATTCTACAGTTGATTTACCTTCAAGTATAAAAAGGTACCAAGATGTTTTACAATACGCAAGATCAAAAGTAGACTTTGCTGTTGGCACTGGTTTATACATGCTACCTTCTGACCTTAGACTCCAGGTAGGAACAATAATGAACTACAACAATGAAATTCTTGTTGCAGGAAATGAACAGAAGGTTGGACAAAACGACATAAATTCTGAGCCAGTAATATTGCAAGCAGTAAAAAAACAAGATGACCCCCAAGAATAAGTCATCCAATCCCCGTGGTCCAAAGCCCGAAGACCGTTGAAGACTCAGCAAAGCTCGCGGACTCTGTTCGCGATGACCATGAATATGAAAAGACAGCGCTTGTTCTTGGATTAACTGGCCTAGGATTACTGGGTCTTTATCTTACTAAAAATTAACCCAACTATTAAGAGAACTAATGTCCATAAGTGCTCGGCCATAAAGCCAACTACTTTGCTTGCAGTAGACAAAAGCCAGCTAACAACACCCCCTAATATACCTGGTAAAGAGTCTATAGCTTTACTGGCTAATTTTTTTAATAAATCCGCAAGATGATCAAGCTGTTTTTTTTACCCATGATTTATCAGGCGGCGATGGAGGCGATGGTGGTGGAGGCACTGGGCTTTGACCACTGCCGCCTGTAATAGCCAACACCAGTGTACTTATTGCAAATCCTAAGGCCGTTATAACGCTTGCTAATGTGACACCTTGTTCTCTAAACAGTGTTCTTATTCGTTCTGCTAGCGTTGTGTCTTCATATAAAATTCTTTGGATAGTTTCTCTTATTCTGCTCACTTGAGTTCGTAATTGTTCTCGGTTAGTAGACAACACTTCTAGTCTTGCTGATCTCTCTTGTTCAAGATCTTTTAGTCTTTGGGTTATTCTTTCTTTAATATCATGCCCTAAGTTGGCGTCATCAGCCTCAACGAGTTTTTCTTTTTCTCTTTTTATATGCTCATCTATTTCACCCAGTTTTGCTAAATTGTTTGTTAATTCGCCTCTAATGGTTCTTAAAGCATGATCAAGGGCCGCTATTTCCCGCATAGGCAATGGGGAATCATTAATTGTTTTTAACGCTGTTTCTTCTGAAAAACCGGTTTCTGCTTCTATTGCATTTATTATTTCATCTGCCGATTGATTTAATTCTTTAAGTTCCATGTTTTGGCATTTGGTTATCTGTCGGGAGTTCCTGCAGTGTGTTTTGAAGTTTAGCAACTGCATCCCTATCTAATTTTGGTTTAGTAATACCAAGGCGATTTTGATCGCTCACACTGAGCCTTTGTCTAATTGTACTCTTTTTTAAAAACTTTGATGAGTCTGGTTTAGATGTAAGCTGAACAAGCTGTCCTTGGTCGCTCCTTACAAACAAATGGTCATCTTTTACTTCAAAATCATTAGGGTCTATAAATTCGGGAGGTTCTTGGCCTAAACTTTGGTATAATGATCTGACCTTACTTTCTGTTAATTCACGCCGCAAAGAGAGCCCCGAGCGATGCTGTATTAAAGGATCATTTCACTCATGTCGTCTCCAGAATATAAAACATCATAATCTTCATCTTCTCTGCCTTCCATGTTTCTTTAATAATTAACTTTTTTATTTTGTTTTATAAAAAAAATGTCACAAGCATATGGCTCGATTCTTGACCCGCATAGAAGACTGAAAGAGCCCTTTGGCGTGAAGGGAAATAAGCGGAATATTACTGTTCCAAATAATCCATCTACTATTGATGCGGATCAAATTCTTACTGTCAAATTTCAGACTAGGAGCGGATGAAGTGATTGTGCCAGGCTCTGCGCAACTTACTTTCAAAATAGAACTCACATCAGAAACAGACCCAAACAGGACAGTTGTCCAGAATCTAGGACGGGCAATCGTTAAGAAAATTTCTATAAAACTTGAGGGGCAAGAAATATTTTCTTTACACAATGCAGACATATTTTTAACCTATTCTGATCTATGGCTAACCGAGAATGAAAGGGCTGATCTTGCGTTTCAAGGAATAGATAATGAAGAAGCACTAAAACATAGAATAGGCGCTGGAGATGCTAATAAAGCCGGCAAAAAGTATGTGGCTGTAAATTTTGCGTATGGTAATCGCTTTTCCATTCCCTTAGATTTTGAGTTGTTAAAAGCGCATGCGCCATACTTTCAAGGAGCATTAAAAGACAGATTGTCATATGAACTAACTTTTAATGAATACAAACGCGTTATTAGATCAACAGACACCGTAGCAAAGTACAGCATTTCTGACATCTCGTTAGAGTTTGACGTTGTTAGCAACCCTAATTTAGCAAGGCTGATTGAGCAACAATATCAGTCAAAATTAGCAATATATTACGAAAGAGTGATTCATCATACAACATATCCAGAAGCAAGGCCGACGCTATATGGAATTTTAGTTTTAGCGTCTCAGCAAGATCGCTTAAAGGTATTTTATTGCTGTGTGAAGATGAAGAACCATTTGAAAGAGGAAGTGAAAAGTTTATTAATCCTAAAATAACGAAAGTACAATGTTCGATTGAGGGCAGTCCTAACCAATCTACGCTAGCGGGCTTAAACCTTATCAACATTTTGACGAAATAAGAAAATTGTTTGGGGGTGGGAGGTGTAGAAATCCAACAGTTGACCTTGTGTCTAAAGATCTACCCCTTCACAATGTTAGACTCGATGATTATTTAACAACGAAATACGGCTTATGGATTGACCTAAGGTCGACAGAGGATAATCAGTTGCATGGAAGTGGGAGAACGGTTAGAGACGTAATAAACATTCAAATTGATAAAGAAAAAGATGGCGATAAACCAGTTAATGCACATTTGTTTTTAATATATGATGCGCAGCTGAATATTCAAGATAACAGATTAAAAGATATACAATACTAAATTATTTTTATTTTAAAAAAAGCATGTCTGTTCAGGTTTATCCAAATGTGCCTACAGCGCCGCCAAGAGAAGAGATAGTAGAAAACCCTAGCATAAAAACCCTTTAGATTAACCAATATTACACAAATGCAACAAAAACTAGAGCAGGACCTTTCAAAATACAGCAAAACCAAAAGAAGGTATTCTGCTGCCTTTAATGCTGTTACCTATGTTAATACTGGAGCATCGACTATAAGTGCTGCATCGGCAGGAACAAGTGTAGGCCTCTTAGCAACGGGCATAGGCGCACCGCAGCTTTACCTCTAGGAGGTTTGTCTTTAGCTCTCGGTCTGTGTTCATTAGCTGTAAGTGCGGCTGGCAAAAAATTAAAAACTAAACTCCAAAAGCACACAGCTATGGTTCAACTAATAACGGCTAAACTTAGTTCGTTTAAACTGACAATAAATAAAGCGCTTGTTGACTCAAACATCACGGATGAAGAATTTAATCGTTTACAGGCCGATTTTGATGACTACAAAAGACAAAAGTTTGATCTTCAAAGAAAGGCGAGGACAAGTTTTTCTCAACAGCCAGACCCCGAGCAGATAAAAAAAGGAATGCTTAAAAAAAGTAAAACGAGACATTAAACTCTGTTCTAAACAGCTCACAGTAACAAACATCGAAGGGTGTTTATACTTTAGTTTTATGAGTCCAAGCACAAAAAGACCGTTGATATTGATTCTGATTAAGCCGTTGTATTTTTTTAAATTTAAATAAATATGTTGGCTTAGAAAAGAAAGACAGCATGGCTAAGATATTGAAGGCCCAGATGAATTGTTTGAAGGAATGCTCGAGAAAGAGCGTTTGTCAAGAGCACTGAATGATATTGATTTTAGAAGTTATTAATCCAGAAAACGTGCGGGCAAGCGTTGTACATGCAATTTCTCAAGTTCCAAGTAAACTAACATAGACCGCCAGTTAAAGTAATGTTAGCTGTTTTAATCGACTATATAACAATAAATGAAGAAAATCTAGAAGTCTGGGTCTCAACTAAACAACAGACTATCTTTCCTCTAATGACTTAACACCCGGTTGGGCAGACGAACTGCTTACACAGTTTGACGCTGCCGCTGAAGAAGCTAAAATGAGAGGCTCTGGTTGGTCAGAGGCGGAAGTCTTAGAGATTAGATTAAAACAGGCTAAGTATGCACGATTGTAGGTAAGGCTTACATTCCGCTACTCGAGAGTGGTTTCAAAGAGAGCAGTTTTAAACATAAAGAATTCAGGACGACAAATGTTTCATGTGGTGTGTTTCTTGCAAGGCTGCATCATGTCCGCGAACACGCAGAGAGAGTGACAACTATCGGCAATACACCAAAGATCTTAACTTTAGTGGGGTGTCCTTTCCTGTTAGTGTAGACCAAATTGATCAGTTTGAAGAGCAAACAAACAATAAACTGTTAATGTATACACATGGGATGAGGAAACAAATTTGGTGCCAATTAAAGTGTCCAAGAACAGTCCAACAATTGGCGAACCAGACAAATTATCATGTTGACTTACTGCTGATGTTTTCACCAGCAGGGATACCCCATTACACATTGATACGCACAATGAGTAGACTAATGAAGCATACTTCAAAAGATCATGGCAAACAAGAATTCTGTAGAAAATGTTTAACAAGAATTCCATCTGTTCAAGCCGCGAGCGAACATAAGAAACATTGTAAAAGTTCTGTAGACTGTAATACGGAACTAATTACGCCCCCAGAAGGCAGTAAAGTTAGTTTTAAGAACTGGAAACGGATGCAAAATTCTCCATATGTTGTTTACGCAGACTTCGAATCACTCATTGTTCCTTATGAAGGACCAACCCCACAGAGACTTCCTAAAACAGTCTTAATGAGTAATCATCAGATTTGTTCATTTGCCTTCATTATTGTCAGGTCAGATGGCGTTTATTCAAAGCCAAAATTTTATAGAGGGCCTAATGCTGCAGAATACTTCTTAGAACGCATGCAGCAAGTGCGTAACGCCTGTTCTAATATCTGAATTTATCTGAATCATAATGACGCTGAGACCAAGAACAGTATGACGCAGCCAATCGCTGTTGGATTTGTGGTTTAGGTCTCTCATCAGACGCTGAGAATCCAACAGTAAGAGACCATGATCACATTAGCGGAAAGTTCAGAGGAGCAGCGCACAGTAAATGCAATCTTCAACTAAAGTTTGATCCTAAGACATGGAAGCTGCCCATCTTCTTTCATAACTTGCGAGGTTACGACTCCATCTTATAATGAAAGCAGTGGACGATGCCTTCAGGGTGTCATGCATTGCACAGTCATCAGAAAAGTACATGTGCTTTAATCTAAATAACATGTCTTTTTATGACTCTATGCAACACATGATGGGTTCATTAGAGTCACTGGCTATGTCCTTAAAGTCCTGCCCAATAACGGAAGAACATTTTGACTCAACTCTTGTTAGAAAGGGCGTTTACCCTTATGAATACATGAACAGTTGGGAAAGGTTTGATGAAGATACACTTCCACCTAAAGGCGCGTTCTTTTCTAGTCTCAGAGGAAAGGACATCAGTGATTCTGATTACCAGCATGCTCAAGATGCGTGGCAGAAGTTAGATTGTAAAACGATGGGAGACTATCATGATTCATACTTGAAGGCAGATGTATGTTTGTTGGCGGATATTTTTGAAAATTACAGAAAGACCTGCATGAAACATTATAGCCTGGATCCCGCGCATTACATTTCTGCACCCGGGATGAGTTGGGATGCTTTCTTAAAGTTTACTGGAGTACAGATTGATTTATTGTCGGATTTACCAATGATTCAGATGATTAAAAAACGGATTGCGTGGGGGAATTAGTATGGCGTCGCATCATTACTGTAAAGCAAACAACAAATACTTGGACGACTATGATCCAAGTAAAAGGTCTAACTATCTCATGTATTTAGATGCAAACAATCTGTATGGATGGGCAATGGCGCAATCACTTCCATTACGTAACTTTAAAATGTACACAGGCGGTGATCCGAATAATATTCAAAAGGCATTAAAGTGGTTGGGCAGTTTAACGCCTGATCAGCAGCGTGGTTTCATTCTAGAAGTTGATTTAGAATATCCTCATGAACTCCATGACCTGCATAATGACTATCCATTAGCAGCAGAAAGTCTAAAGATGGATCCAAGAGAGCCGCCTAAACTTGTACCTAATCTTCGCGGCAAAAAAAATTATGTCTGTCATTACAGACTTCTACAATTTTATTTAAGACATGGTTGAAGTTGACAGCAGTTCATCGCATAATTGCTTTTGATCAAGAACAGTTCATGAAACCATACATCGTGAAGAACACTGATCTTAGAACTAAATCCACAGATGCTTCAGAAAAAGACTTTTTCAAGCTGATGAACAACAGCTGTTTTGGAAAGACTATGGAGAATCCGCACAAGCGTAAAGATGTCAGATTAGTCACCAAAGAGAACGAAGCAATTAAGCTGACTTCAAAACCTAATTATCAGGACTTCAGAAGATTTCATGATCAGCTTTTTGGCATAATGATGAAAAAAAAGAAAGTCAAATTGGACAAACCTGTTTTTATCGGGTTTACCGTTTTAGAATTATCAAAGCTTTTAATGTTAGAGTTTCTTTATGACTACTTTAAGCCCTTGTATCCAGAGTCCAGAGTACTTTACACAGATACAGATAGTTTTGTTATAGATATCCCTACTGAAGACATCTATAAAGACATGGAAATAGAAGTAGCTAAAGGGCATGCAGGATGGTACGACACATCCGATTACCCTAAAGATTCGCCTTTGCATTCAATTACTAACAAGAAGGTTTTAGGAAAGATGAAGGATGAATTATCTGGAAAGGTGATTAAGGAGTTTGTTGGTTTAAGGTCGAAAATGTACAGTATTTCGAGCCAGGAGAAAATCATTAAAAAAGCAAAGGGAATATCTCGCAGCGTTGTGCAGTCAAACATATCACATGACAACTACAAAGAAGCATTGTTTGGCAATAAGACTTTTCATCATGACAACGTAAAACTGCGATCTAATCTACATGAGATCAACACAACGGTTGTAACAAAGAAGTCATTAGATAGAACAAACACAAAACGTGTGTTTGTTAATCCAGAGTTTTCATATGCAATCGGGCACTGGAGGACCGCATAAACAAGGGGGTTTATATTTTTCATCAACTTTTATTATAAGATCAATCATAGCTTCATCCAATTCATTTAAATCTTTTCTCATGTTTGCTTGGCGCGTTCGAATTTTTTTTATTATTTCAAGATATTCTTTTTCCCAATTTGGGGGTTTGGATTGTAGGTGATCTGGATGATTTAGCATGCATTGATTAATCCCCGAAAATGTTTCCTTAATAGCATTACACGCATGAAATGATTCCCGTATCATTTTCAAGGTCTCTTCCTTTACCATTCTTGTTTCGTTCTGCGCTTCCTTCTGGCCTTCCATTTTAAACCAAAATATGTTTACGTAAATTAATTAAAGCGGAACTGTGTCTGGCGGAATTATCTGCAGTTCTTCCTTCGCAAAAGATCTTTGAGGAGCTGGTTGTTTTGTTGTGTCAGTTTCTCGTAAATAATACACGGGCGGATTCATCTTTACAATTCTTTTTATTTCATACGGGTCAACACTCCAAACTGGATCGGTTGCCCTGATGCGAGTGTCCCCTTCTGCTTCTCCAGTAAATAAAGGTACCTTACTTTTAAACCAAACGGTAATAGTTTGCCGAATGAAGTCTCTCCTTCAACAACATTTATTGTTTTTCTTTTGATTGCTTGTACTGGTTTTAGCCCTTTAAATTCTTCATTATTCATTGCGCGCAAAACTGAGGGCAGTCTTCTAACCCATTCTGTGTTGCGAGAATTGTCAATCAGCTCTCTGTGATACTGGTAGGAAAAAAGTCTTTCAGATAACTGTTTGTTAAAGTTTTCAACCAAAGCCTGTGATCTGTGAACTCCCGGAATGCCTCTTCTAATGGTAACTCTATGTTTCAACAATAATTGATTCACTTGCCCTTTAAATTCTTTCCATCATCGACTTGAATCATGCGAGGATAAGTTAAAGGACCTCGCTGGTATATCAGCTGTATGGCAACAGCAACAGCAGAAGCACTCTTTTGTGTTAATGGTTCTGCATCTTTGTATCTTGAAGCTATGTCAATAACTGTGAGTGCGTACTTAAATCTTTTTCGTCTAATCGTATCAGAGGGTAAATATAGAAGGTCCATTTGATGGGTGTCGTTTGGAGTTGTATTACAAAGTGTGGTCTCTGTATTGTCTAGGCGCAGGTAAATAAATTTGC
>CM031608.1:41925299-41926549 GCA_018398815.1 Conus ventricosus | reverse complement strand
TTCCCTCCTTCTCCTCCTCCTCCTCCTCCTCCCTCCTCCTCCTCCTCCTCCTCCCTCCTCCTCCTCCCTCCTTCTCCTCCTCCTCCTCCTCCCCTCTCTTCTTCTTCTTCTACGTTGCATGCTGTTTCTTGTTATATGAATGCAGATGATGGTCTGCTACGATATGGAGAATGCGAGTTTCTGTTCTCTACCCAGTGCGCTGTACTAGTCCATGCAAAACAGAACTTGAGAAGAAAAAAACAACCTGACAACAGTAACGCGCATTGCGTAGCATTGTTGCTGCCATTTGTTGCGTTCTTTTGTGATCCAGTTCGCTCTTTGTGAACTGTCTGTGCAGAAAGGGGATACCTTGGCGCTTCCTAAATGAAAACATTCCCGACGCGGATGGGATGTGTGGAGTTCTCTTTCCTCAGTAACAAGAGAGAGGGAGAGAGAGAGAGAGAGAGAGAGAGAGAGAGAGAGAGAGAGACAGAGAGAGAGAGAGAGAGAGAGAGAGAGAGAGAGAGAGAGAGAGAGAGAGAGAGAGAGAGAGAGAGAGAACGCGCGCCTCTGTATCGTATTCTAGTCATTATTTCTCTTTTGCACTCGTTGTTGGTCTTCGGCTGCTTGTTTTTGCTTGTTATGTTTTGTTTTGTTTGTGGTTGGTTTTCTCGTTCTCCTCCACCTCCTCTCGTCTTCGCCTCTGGCAAATTCGATCTCAAAGATCATGGTTGGACAGAAGAAGAAGAAGAAGAAGAAGAAGAAGAAGAAAGTCAGGAAATAGCAAGGACTATCTTTACATTGTCATTCATCAAAACGTGCGAAGTACGTCAGAGAAAGAGGGTGACCAAGTTGTCAAAAGGACTGGAAACCGATAACAACAAATTATGTTCAAACAGGGAGAAGCAGAGACGCCATCCTTTCTCTCTTTCTCTCTGCCCCCCCCCCCCCCCCCCCCTGCCCCCACTCTTCCTCCCCGAACCCCCTTCTTTCCCCCCCTCCCCCCCCCCCTCCACTCGTCCTCTGTTAAAAATACGAATCCACAGTTTTGGCTCACCCCCCCCCCCCCCCCCCCCCCCCCCCCGCCCCTGAGGCCAGATCTCAGACACTCAGCTGACATCCCGGACTCTGACAGTAAGTTTTGATCGTGGATTCCGACAAAGTCTGATCATGCACGCTTCGAATGAGGCGGTTCGCATAACTCAGATCTCATTTTACGATTGCCGGATAAGAGTGGTGTCCCTTGTCTCTCAGAGACAAAATTGATGGTA
>CM031608.1:41910299-41915299 GCA_018398815.1 Conus ventricosus | reverse complement strand
AGAGAGAGAACTCGTGAACTCGTAAACACATGACTTTAATGTGAGACCTCCAGCCTATCCACATGAGATACGTAACATGAAATTGTTTGTGCTATTGAAATAAATGATTTATACAGAACAAAATTCAAAAGAAGGATGCTCATTTGGCGATAACAAAAGTAACAACCTTAGGTTTATAAACATATCATTACAACTGTTCCTCTCTAAAACGTAAAGCGTAATGTATAAACATAGCAACATCTTTCATTGTGACAGCATTTTCGTTTTGCAGTAATGTCTTCAGCTGGACAGGAAAGCCATCTTTATAGTGTTTATGAATATATTTTTTTCTCGTAATTTTCTTGTAAATTTGACATTTTAAAAGAAAATGTATTTCGGTTTCTTCTTCACTGAAAAAGGGCAGGTGGTTATTGCTGTAGTATCAGTATACTTTATATTTGTTCGAATCTCATTGACACCTAACCTGACTTTTGCTAATGTCCTTCTGAATTTTGTAATTGTGATATCATATAAGTATTTCTCAGGTGGATGTAGTGATTTATAGGGTCGGTAGACGGTATTAGGATCACTATCTTCTAATATACAGTGTCAGTCCTGTTTGAAACAGTCTACCATTCTCTGTCTAAACACTGATAAGAATGCCATTTCATGTCCCACTCATTCATTTATCCACACTTCAGAGAGAGAGAGAGAGAGAGAGAGAGAGAGAGAGAGGATAGAGAGAGAGAGAGAGAGAGAGAGAGAGAGAGAGAGAGAGAGAGAGAGAGAGAGAGAGAGAGAGAGAGAGTTGTTTGTAATAGCGCTGAGAATTACATCATAGCTATGCACCCACGCATGGACATGATTTGTCTTTCATCCGCCACGGCACAGAAAACAAGTTTGTCTGTCCTCTGACAGTGTGCAATAAGACGCTGCCAACCATCTGATGTATACAGCAAAACACTTGTCAGTCATCTGACATGTAGAACACGATAATATCAGTCATGTAACATGTACAGCAAGACAATATAATTATGTCGTCTGACGTGTAAAACAAGATAATGCCAGCCATTTGACATTTAAACAGGGGACTGTGTCACCTGACGTCTAAAACAGGCCATTTTTTGTATATCATCTGACATGTTAAGAACATTTTGTCATCTGGCATCTGTACAATTGAACACTTTGTCATCTGACATTAAACAGAATACTTTTGTCATTTGGCATTTAAAAGAGAACCCTTTACCAGACATCTCACACGGAAGAGGATACTCTGTGACATGAAACCATTTCCCTCTAATGTAGTTCCTTAAACTTCCTAATATCATCTTCTACTTGAGATGAACACGTTATATGCGACCTTCCATGTAACGGAGGATCATTTGCTTGTCATTTTCAATGGTTCAAACGATCACTAGCTAATCATCTTCCCTGTCACAGAGGAATACTTGCCCATCATGTTCCATATTACAGAGGGACATTTGCCTGTTAATTTCTATGTCTGAGAGCCGTCAACGTCCATGTCTAAGATGTTTGCCTGTCATCTTCCGTGTCTCAGGCTTTGCCTGTCATTTTTCATGTCTCAGATAGACACTTGCCTGTCATCTTCTATGCTTCAGATATTTGCCTGTAAATTTTCTTGTCTCGGGCGTTTACCTGTCACATTCGATGTCTCGTATAGATGTTTGCCTGTAACAGTTCATATCTCAGATTGTCACACTGTCACTTTTGCACACACGCATTCATGACAGCATTTACTCCATACGCACACGCAATCTTTCCAATCAACCAAAAGGCGCACTACCGAATGTTTTTTCTTCTCCCTCTCTCCTTCAGGGAAGAACACTTTACTAAATCACATCAGAACAATTAATGAATAGATTCTATATATGTATCTCTCTTTTCCGAGAGATAATTCAATACATTCAAGATTCTATAAAGTCATGGCCTTCACATAACATTGGCCCAAGATCCAAACCAGGAGAATAAATAATTCCTGCAATCATTGATGCCATGCCTGCATCAGAGATAAGACTCGCTCCATACTGTCATGATTCCTTGTCTCTCTCAGACATCGTATCGCCCCCTTGAATTCTCCGTCACTGGAGATACGAGTTCCGACTCTTCTCCCTGGAGTCCTTATTTGCTGGGGCTGAACTACCGGTGTGTTCCCCACACCATGGCCATCTTTAACCACCTCACGAAAGTGAAAGGTGAAGTGTGAAAGGTGAAGGGCTGAAACACGAATAAGGTTCGTGTACGTAACCTGCTTCCCAATTTAACATGAATTCGTTCTTTCTCTTTTCTTTAGGTTTTCCCCTGTAGCTTTTCCCAACTATCTATGGCTCACCTGGTAATGACTGGTCAGCAGTGAGGACCAGCGTCCTGACAGGTTCGAGTCTCTAAGCCATCTGCTGGGCTAAAACTGATTCTTTCCTCCCTCCTCCTAGTGAGTGCATACTCAGTGTTCAAAACACATGACCAGCACCCTACCAGCCCTTATTAAACTATCTCTCAGTGGTCACTTTCACCCAATGACCATCCTACTTTCATTTAATGAGTAAATCTCACAATTATTTGGGGACGCCCGCTACACTAGTCAAGCGACATGAATATTCTTCCTTTTTAGTTGTGGCATGGGGAAATGATTCATATCACTAAACTACATACGCCTTGGCTTAAGGCTGTGTCAGACCAATTGACATAGGCCAGAACACCAAGGCTACATCAAAATGTTGTTATGCTCGGCATAGTTATGTGGGGATTGTCTTCAGTCGTGACAAGCTCCTAGCATAACATTATCAGTCTCCCAAATCCCCCGAAGTCGGAGTGTGGCTGCCCATGTGGCGGGGTAATCAAAAACGGTCACACACGTAATGTTCTCATCCCCAGCTGATGCATTTGTGCCATAGTGTTCAAATACTTCGGCTGTTCGGATGATCCCTGGAGTCTTTTAGCCAGGGTACGACAACAACAACAACAACAACTAAACTACATGTGATGGAGCGTCACATGCCTTGATTTGAGGCTACGTCACATGACACAGATAGACATTTGCCTATCATCTTCTATATCTCAGACATTTCCCTGTCAAGCTCCACACATCGGATGAACGTTTGACTGTCATCTTCCATGTCACAGAGAGACATTTGTCTGTCATCTTCCATGTCACAGAGAGACATTTGTCTGTCATCTTCCATGTCACAAAGAGACATTTGTCTGTCACTCTCCATGTCACAGAGAGACATTTGTCTGTCATCTTCCATGTCACAGAAAGACATTTGTCTGTCATCTTCCATGTCACAGAGAGACATTTGTCTGTCACTCTCCATGTCACAGAGAGACATTTGTCTGTCATCTTCCATGTTACAGAGAGACATTTGTCTGTCACTCTCCATGTCACAGAGAGACATTTGTCTGTCATCTTCCATGTCACAGAAAGACATTTGTCTGTCATTGTCCATGTCACAGAGAGACATTTGTCTGTCACTCTCCATGTCACAGAGAGACATTTGTCTGTCATCTTCCATGTCACAGAAAGACATTTGTCTGTCATCTTCCATGTCACAGAGAGACATTTGTCTGTCACTCTCCATGTCACAGATAGGCATTTGTCTGTCACTCTCCATGTCAAAGAGAGACATTTGTCTGTCATCTTCCATGTCACAGAGAGACATTTGTCTGTCATCTTCCATGTCATAGAGAGACATTTGTCTGTCATCTTCCATGTCACAGAGAGACATTTGTCTGTCACTGTCCATGTCACAGAGAGACATTTGTCTGTCATCTTCCATGTCACAGAGAGACATTTGTCTGTCACTCTCCATGTCACATAGAGACATCTGTCGGTCACTGTCCATGTTACAGAGAGACATTTGTCCGTCACTCTCCTTGTCACAGAAAGACATTTGTCTGTCACTGTCCATGTCACAGAGAGACATTTGTCTGTCACTGTCCATGTCACAGAGAGACATTTGTCTGTCACTCTCCATATCACAGAAAGACATCTGTCTGTCACTGTCCATGTCACAGAGAAACATTTGTCTGTCACTGTCCATGTCACAGAGAGACATTTGTCTGTCACTCTCCATGTCACAGAGAGATATTTTGCATGTCACTATCCATGTCACAGAGTGACATTTGTCTGCCACTCTCCTTGTCACAGAAAGACATTTGTCTGTCATCTTCCATGTAACAGAAAGACATTTGCCTGTCATCTTCCATGTCACAGAGAGACATTTGTCTGTCATTGTCCATGTAACAGAGAGACATTTGTCTGTCATCTTCCATGTCACAGAGAGACATTTGTCTGTCACTGTCCATGTCACAGAGAGACATTTGTCTGTCACTCTCCATGTCACAGAGAGACATTTGTCTGTCATCTTCCATGTCACAGAGAGACATTTGTCTGTCACTCTCCATGTCACAGAGAGACATTTGTCTGTTACTCTCCATGTCACAGAGAGACATTTGTCTGTCATCTTCCATGTCACAGAAAGACATTTGTCTGTCATCTTCCATGTCACAGAGAGACATTTGTCTGTCACTCTCCATGTCACATAGAGACATTTGCCTGTCACTGTCCATGTCACAGATAGGCATTTGTCTGTCATCTTCCATGTCACACAGAGACATTTGTCTGTCACTGTCCACGTCACAGAGAGACATTTGTCTGTCACTGTCCATGTCACAAAGAGACATTTGCCTGTCACTGTCCATGTCACAGAGAGACATTTGTCTGTCACTGTCCATGTCACAGAGAGACATTTGTCTGTCACTCTCCATGTCACATAGAGACATTTGTCTGTCATCTTCCATGTCACAGAAAGACATTTGTCTGTCATCTTCCATGTCACAGAGAGACATTTGTCTGACACTGTCCATGTCACATAGAGACATTTGTCTGTCACTCTCCATGTCACATAGAGACATTTGTCTGTCATCTTCCATGTCACAGAGAGACATTTGTCTGTCATCTTCCATGTCACAGAAAGACATTTGTCTGTCATCTTCCATGTCAC
>CM031608.1:41895299-41905299 GCA_018398815.1 Conus ventricosus | reverse complement strand
AATAATGAGGATTTACGAAAATGGGCAGGGCGACAGACCCCCCCCCCCCCCCCCACCCTTCCTTCGCTGGCTCCCTTTCATTGATGGCGCCCCGCCATTACTGCGAGAGGAGTCGGCCAGGAGACAGACACTTTGATCCCCAGGACATGTTCGTGCTGCCTTCTGCTTGCTTCAGACGACAGCCATGATCATGACGACCGCGACGACGATGACCACGACGACGACGTCGCGACTTCATCAACGGCCGCGAAAAACAAGAAGACAGGCAATTTACCCATTTGACTCGCGTGCAAAGCATGAGAGAGGCTAAGTTAAGGCAGTGTACCTAGGATGGAGTCATATGGGTGAAGTGGATGGCTGTCTAACTTCCTTTCAGTTTCCCTCGGAGGTGTTTAGCGCATGTATACTGTCAGTGTGAAAATGGCCTCCGTGGAAAAAAAAAAAAAGATTCCTTTGACGAAGACTTCGGTCACAATAAGCTAGTTCAAGGCAAGGCTGTCTCTTCCTGGACGGACCTGTTTTAGGTGTTCGTTGTCATCTAGCATTGATGTCATACATGATATTTGTTTTTATTTCTAATTTGACGCATTTGTTTTAGACATCTCCACTTTTATAAGCGCAATTAAAGTTTGGTTACATTCAGGTCACAAAGGCAAATCTATGGTGAACTGGTATTCCTTGGTAGCTCTCACTGTGGAAACAAAGAAAGTATTTTAGTCGTTGCATTGATGTGGTATAAGCAGCTTCATTTACAGCCCATGATTGGATTGGTGATATAGGTCCGCTCTACGTGGCAAGATGTGGCCAGTCCTTTTGTATTTAGGCCATCTACCGTTTATAATGCATGCTCCGCTACTTGATAGAAACTGCATTGAACGTCCTGTTATTAATAGAATGTGAGGGTACATATGCCGCCGTGTTAGCATTGATTATAGTTTATCCTATGTGTTAAGCAATGATTTAATTAAATACATTTAAGCAAGTCAATTTTGTGATTTTCAAAACGATGTTTTAAAAACTTTGCCTACGCCAAACCTCTAGATATCAGAGAGATACTTATTGTTCTGTCAAGTTTCGTATGTTCGAGCTTTTACCTGGCGGAGGAAAACCAAACAGGAAAGTTCACAAATGCGTCCGGACGCGCGCGCGCGCGCGCACGCACGCACGCACGCACGCACGCACGCACACACACACACACACACACACACACACACACACACACACACACACGCACGCACGCACGTACGTACGCAGGCACACACACACACACACACACACACACACACACACACACACACACACACACACACACACACACTCACACACACACACACACACACACACACACACAGAGAGAGAGAGAGAGAGAGAGAGAGAGAGAGAGAGAGAGGGGCAATTGAAACTGAGTAATTACACAGTCAAAAAGCTCAAATGTGTCACATTGAAAGCAATGCTGAAAAGGCAAATCATCTAGACTGTTAGGAGCATTTTGGTGTACATATGTGTTATATTGATGCAATGCATTCCTATGTGTATCGTACACTTGTATGGATATTTTTGTAAACAACCTAGAGCCGTTTTCTGGATAATGTAGTACTAAAGGATCTATCATTATAGTAATAATAATAGTAAGAAGAAGAAGAAGAAGAAGGAGAAGGAGAAGAAGAAGAAGAAGAACAACAACAACAACAATGATAATAGTAATAATGATAATGATAACAGTAATAATAATAATGATGATAATAATAATAATAATGTCAATGATAATAATAATAACGATAATAATAATTATTATTATTATTGTCATTATTATCATTAATATTATTATTATTATTATCATTATTATCGTTGTTGTTGTTGTTGTTGTATTGCTTTTGGATGTTATGAGTCGCTCACACATCTATTTGGTTGTCTTCCTAGCGTGTAGGTCTCCCACCCCAAACAATCTCTCCTTTCGCTTTTTTGCAGTATCTCGTGATAACGATCTGCTCGAGAGGAGGACAGGAGGAAGGAATGAGAGGTGTGTGAGTGCGTGGGGTGGGAGGGGTGGGGGTGGTAGGGACGGGAAGAAGCAGAAGTGAGGAGATGGGGGAACATGCATCGGAGTTCACTCCCCATCCCCACCCCGTCCCACTCCCCCCCCCCCCCCTAACCCTCCTCCCCCGCCCCTCCCCTCGCCTGTCTTTCCCTCGGGCTAGACATGGGCATGGGTTTCTCCGTCTAATGGCTTCTGCGGCTATTTTTTGTTTTGTGTGTTTTCGTCTGCCAAATGTCCTTTACTGGACCTGCCAAACGTTTGATGCTTTCCTTCGGTGGAATGTCGCTGTTATCATTGTTTTTCTCAGAACATACGATACACTCAGAGGAGCATCTGCCTTGGAGAGAGAGAGAGAGAGAGAGAGAGAGAGAAGAGAGAGAGAGAGAGAGAGAGAGAGAGAGAGAGAGGAGAGAGAACTGTTATAATACACCGCGTAGACAACAGATTTTTCTTGTTGAAGAATCAGCAGACTGTCATTAAACGAATAGACTTCATATCTTTCACCGATTTCTATTTTTTTTTATATTTAAATAAGTTGTTCATATTATGGTGTTTTTTTTTTTTTTATTAATCTCTCATTTGTGCGACAACATCGCTACTTCTGATTTCTGCAAATCATATATCCCAAATCTAACTGACGTACGCAACAAATGTTCTGTGTTCTGTTTGCTATTTCATTCAACCAAAATCGACTGACGTTATCCATTATGTGTAAGAGTTAAGACTCTTCTAAAGGAGCATACATGGAATCGACTGGAGCGATCGGTGACTTCTAAAGGAGCATTCATGGAATCGACTGGAGCGATCGGTGTGACCATTGGTCTGAAGGAGGAGCCAGGACATTGTACAGAGGAACGGATGGGACCTGGTGGGGACTTTAGAAGTCATCTCAGTTGGCCATACACACGATTAATCGGGCCATCAATCTCTGCACAGCTGTCTGTCCTGCAAAAACTGATCGATAAAAAGAGTATCATAAAACAACGATTACCTCACACGTATACACTGACAGACAGACAGACAGACACAGACTGACAGACAGACAGACAGACGCACACACACACACACACACACACACACTGTCACGACCGACCCCTGGAGGTCTGCCCTGACAGGATCGGTCTAGGTGGGAGTGAAGGGAGTGACTGACCTCACACGCCCCGCAAGAGACCACACAATAAAGATTACGATACAACACCCCATTTATTCACACCAACATACACAGTCATAAATAAGCATTCCAACACACACAACATGCACAATCACAATCAAGCATTCCAACACACACAATATGCACAATTGTAAATAAACATTTCACCATACGACGTACACAATCACAATCACAGCATTTCAACACATATGACATATACACAATTATAAATAAACATTTCCAGCATCCATCCCTTCCCACACCATGGAGTGCCTCCACACCCCTGCCTCTCCAAAGTCTATTGGGAGCACCCTGTCGCACTAGGTGCTCCAAACCGGGTCGGTTCTTGAAGAGAGTCGTTCAAGGCCGACACCCTTGACACGCACAAGCAGACAGTGAAGAGCGCGTCCTGGGGGGGGGGGGGGGGGGGGGGGGGGGGGGAAACGTGGCGTTGTTACTGGAGGTCCTGGACGGGGATCAGGACCGGCCAGTCAAGCCGGCGGGCTTTTCTACCAGTCCGCGGTCCCGACCAGAGCGTGGCCTCAACCAGCGCGTGGCACCAACCAGTCCGCGGTCCCAACCAGAGCGTGGCCTCAACCAGCACGTGGCACCAACCAGTCCGCGGTCCCAACCAGAGCGTGGCCCCAACCAGAGCGTGGCACCAACCAGTCCAGACTCCGGGTGAAGCCCCTGGGAGGGGGGAAAAGGTAGCTGGGAGGAGAGAAGAAAGGGAGGGAAGGAAGAAGGAAGAAGGGTACTGGAACCCCGCCGTCAGTACAATCTGACCCATGCTGTTAAATCCTAACAGCCACTCGCATGATGGGCGAGGGGAGGTCTAAATACACCAACAACACCAGCTCAACACAGACCTGAGCGTAACACAGCACACCAACCAAATCAGGAATGTTCATTAAAGTCTTCTCACACGAAGCAGGTAAAAGACTGCATTAAATCAACAGGCTATAAAACAAATATGAATTATCTTCACCCTTCTCTCACTCACGTTTAACAATTTCCTTTCTTAGGAAATAAACCAACACAGCGACCATCGCTTTATAACTGCCACCACATTTGCAAATAATAATTCAATGGCATAATTGTCACATTTATAGCCACATTTTAAAATAACACAAATCTCCAACCACGCATCCGAACGACAAATCATGCGTACGCACGCTCGCAAAATAAAACTCGTTCTTCTTGCACACACAAACAGACGGTGGCCGAAGGATAAGAGTCCGGCGAATGTGACAGGGGCGGACGAGCGAGACCAAGCAAGTACCAACCCTGAATCACCAGGTTCTCTCCCATCCCCACCGACTACCGCATCACCAGATGCATAAACAGGAGAAAGAATTTTAGATATAATTTAGGATGGCCAGGTTAAAGATTGAATTAACCAGAGAAAAGGTCTCAAACAATATTTCTTTTACAATTTTGCAAACAAAAGAAAATTGCGCAAAAGAGAAGAATAAGCCGGCTAACAACAACAAACCAAAACAAACAAACCACGAAACTGATGCTTACCAGCTACCCGTGGGTGACCCCGAAGAGGCGGGTCAAACGACTCTCTCTGCCCTCTGTCCAGTCGAGAGGACAGAAGCGCAGATGCGGAAAAAGAAGAAGTGATGTCCCTCTCCTACAGGCCGACTGTAGGAATTGAAGATACCGACTGTACCTTCGACGATACGGTGAAGAACCAAGACCGGAGCAGGCGCTCCAGAGACATCTTCCGCTCGAGTGAAGAGCTAACCTCCCTCAGCGATGGCGGCCAACATGCCACGCTACGTCACAGAGTGAGCATACTTCAAACTAAAAGAAATGAAGCACGTGCGACAGGTAAAAAGACAGGCGAGAGGCCGATAGACAGCCAGTACAAGAAAAAGATACCCACCACCCGTGAACCTGCAGGATGAATGCACGGGCAGTGGAATTAGAGAGAGAGAGAAAGTAAACCTAACCTGAACTAAACCACACCAAAGGTGCAACCACACCACAAGCCACATTAAGGGACAGATATACGACAACAACGACGACAATAAACAAATGAATAATTCCGCCACCCCAGTTGGGTCAAACGTCGTAGGCCTCGTGACAAACTCGTGACACACACACACACACACATTCTTTAAAGATACAAACCGAAATTTTGTCCTTTTCTCCTAACTCCGTATCTAAACTGATTGACAAAAGCTGCGATAAAGATGATTGATGGCGAATGTTGTTGTATTACATATTCGTTTATTGTATACGCAAAAGTCAGAGAGAGCTTTTTTTCTGTATCTTTTTTTTTCTGCGTACGCAGGCTGACATTCCTGCGGACACTGCCTGTATAGGCAGGCAGTGGAGTTTTGTGTGTATGACCATTTTTTTTTATCCAGCCATTAAGGCAGCCATATTCCATCTTCGGGGAAGGTGCATGCTATGTGTAACGTGTCATCCATACCAACGGCCAAACTGGCCTTCTCTTCCGAAAGTTGGTGATGAGGTTTTACGTGTGTGCAAGGTGTTGTGCGTGCGTCCACACACGGAACCTCGGTTTATAGTCTCATTCGAAGGACTGCATGGGGAATGGAGTCAGAACCAATGTTAACTCCGAGGGGAAAATCTCCCTGTACCGAAATTCGAACCAGCAACCCCAGGATCACGAGTCCGGCGCTCTACCAACTGAGCTATTCCGGCCCCCTTTTTTCTGTATGATTTTAAAACACTCTAATCTAGGAATTCGTAAAATATTCGCTCTTACATTGTTTCAGCCCACTGGCATCTGAAGAATCGTTGAGGTATAACTTTCATGTCACTGCTATTTTTTTTTTTTTACCGCAGTGTATGTCGTGGCATTGATCATCATTGTTGAGTCTTCCATGGTAATTAATCACATATCATGAATCTGACACTGAAGAAAACTGCCCAACATCTGGCATGTGGAAAAGATATATTATTTCCTGTCATCTAGAGCAAAATACCTAACACCTGACATGTGCTTCGAAGAGATACATTTACCGCCTGTCATCTAAAGCAAAGTATCCAAAATGTAACATGCGGAAGATACATTTACGTCCTGTCAACCGAAGCAAACTGTCTTACACCCGACATGTGGGAAAGATAGGTTTGCCTCCTGTTATCAGAAACAGTACAAAGAGCCGTTTCCCATTTGCAGGACACAGAAAACTATTTTCCTAACAACTTCCCCGACGACAAGAATCGTTTGTCTACCAACTTTATTCGTAGGGAGAAACATTTGTCTTCATCGAATAGAAATGGAAAACGTGTATCTTCTATTACATCTACAGAAGACTATTTTCCTACAGCTTTATATAGCTCAAAGAACTATCTATCATGTTACTGGCCCCACGAATGCCTTTTCATCTCAATAGCAACGGAAAACTTGTGTGAGTTATTACATGTCACTGGAAGCTTTTTTTTACCTATGATCTAAACAGTTCAAAGAACTATCTATCATCTCACGCGCCGTCCGAGTGCCATTTCTCTCCAGCTAATTTGTCGGCCCCTTTCATGCCAGAATATCAGTAGCAGTCCTAAAGAAGTTACCCCGTGACAGGTTATCATGAAGTCATCCCTCAGGAAATACCTCCACGTTAGCAAGGATCACTGGGGTAGTGGGTAGCCAGTTTGACACACAGGTCATGTGCGTCCCTGCTGTGCTGCTTTATGCTTCATCTTCAGGGTGGAACACGTCAAGGGTAATTTCTGGGAGAAGGGCGATTCTCTGGTTTAGTAGCCCGGCATTGAAAGTGAGCTCACTACAAGCTTGGTTTACGGCTAGTTGGTAGAATACATAATGACTTTCTGGGGCTTCACTTCTGCTTTGACTTTGAGAGTTACTATTGCTGCAGTTTTGCTATGTCAACTTTTATACCACGATGAAATGGTCGAATACGCTATCAGACGGTCTGAAGAGTGCTGATTATTATTATTATTATTATTATTATTATTATTATTAATATTATTAATATTATTATTATTAATATTATTAATATTATTATTATTATTATTATTATTATTATTATCATTGTTGTTATTTTTGCCACTATCAACACTTCTTGTTTTCAAGATTATTTTCTGCTTGTTTGTTCTTCTGTCTGTCTGTTTGTGTTTTTAGGCGATAATCCAGACGCTCGTTTTTTACGTAATTTTCAGAAAAGTGTATACCAAAACAGAGCAACTTTAACCTAACTGTCAGTATAATGAAAAGCAAACTGGTAAACAATGTTCCAACGGACTGGGTTTGTTTATCTTCACGCGTTTTGAAAAAAAAAATGTAGAGGAGAAACAATCGTTTGGAACGAATATGTCCCAACTAAAAGGGGACATAATGTACCAGCGTGTTTATGAGCCGTCGGCGTGAGAGAGGGGCCATCAACTCACGATTCTCGCTATCGTGTATCACGTCACTGACCTGCTATTTTTTTTAATAATGAGGATTTACGAGAGGGAAGGAGTGGGAGGAGCAGTGTGTGTGTGTGTGTGTGTGTGTGTGTGTGGGGTGTGTGTGTGTGTGTGTGTGTGTGTGTGTGCATGCGTGCGTCCGTGCGTGCATGCGTGCGTGCGTGTGTGTGTGTGTTGTGTGTGTGTGTGTGTGTGTGTGTGTATGTGTGTGTGTGTGTGTGTGTGTGTGTGTGTGTGTGTGTGTGTGTGTGTGCGCGTGCATGCGTGCGTCCGTGCGTGCATGCGTGCGTGCGCGCACGCGCGCGCGCGCGCGTGTGTGTGTGTGTGTGTGTGTGTGTGTGTGTGTGTGTGTGTGTGTGTGTGAGAGAGATAAAGAGAGAGAGAGAGAGAGAGAGAGAGAGAGAGAGAGAGAGAGAGAGAGAAAGTGAGAGAGAGAGACAGAGACAGAGACAGAGAGACAGAGACAGAGACAGAGAGAGGACTGTATTCCTTTTATGGGATCTTCGCAATGACCATAAGCAGGAGACGGCCAGGAGACAAACGCCTTGACGTGCAGGATTTCTGAGTGCTGCCCTCTGCTTTGTTCCACTGATGGTGGTAATGATGATTATGATGATGACGAAGCGCTGGCAGCATCGGCAACGACACAAAACCTACCAGAAATCTAAACTGGCAGCCACAGCAGCGTCAGCGGGAGAAGCAGCAGGGCCAACACACGTAGAATAACAACACAACAAATACTTCAATATATCACCACTACAACCCTCCAACCTCCCCCCCCCTCCCAATACCTCATCACTATACTGCTACCACTACTACCTGCAACACCACCACCATTACTACTACTACTGCTACTTCTGCTGCTGTTGCTGACGCCGCTGCTGCAGCTACTATTACTGCTACAACAACAATACCCAATATAACAACAACAACAACAACAACAATAACAAAAACAAAAACAACAACTACTACTACTACTACTACTACTACTACTACTACTACTACTACTACTCTTCTTCTTCTGATGCTGCTGCTGCAACTACAACTTCTGCTGCTGCTGCTGCTATCAGTAATACAACTACTATTTCTGCTGCAGCTGCTATCAGAAATACAACTACTATTTCTGCTGCTGCTGCTGCTGCTGCTGCTGCTACAACAATCCGAAGTAGCAGGCATTTCTGTACAGTACTGTGATGCTTAAGCCACTGCCAATAACGAATTCAGAACGGCCTGATGCACGGAGGAAGACACAAACCAAGGCTGACGGACGCCACCACGGACAGGAAACGAACTCGGCATGCTGGACTGGTCCTCGGCTTGGGGCGTCTCCCACGTCCCGGCTGTGCTTCCTCATGTCGTCAATCAACACGTTCAGATTGAATGTCGTCAATCAACACATTCAGATTGAATGCAAATTACTACTGTTTAGGCATTTTTTCCCCTTGCAAATTGTACAAAGTCGCCCGTTTGGAAGACACATTGGTTAGAATGTATAATTCATGGCAAAGATAGTGTTGTTCAGAATGCTGCGGTTCAGGATACGCGAAGAGTTATTTTAGAAAAAAAAAATGCAGTTCACTGCAAAGTGTCGTTCAGAGTATGAACTGATGGAATACAGAGTGTAATTTATAGTTAGCCATTTATGGCAGGCAAAGCGTCATTTAGAATGAACTGATGGCTAACAAAGAGTGATTTAGAATCTACTCTTGAGGAGGAAGTGTCATGCAGAACATACAATTCAGTGCAGGCATGCGTTTTCAGAATCATGTAAATCAAGACAGACAAAGTGTCATTCAAAAACGAAGATACAGTTGATTAGGGAAGTATGAGTCAAAAGATGTACAGTTCATGGTGGACAAATTGTTACTCATAGCATGCAATACACCGAAAGCAAAATGTCATTAAGAAAACGCTATTGCGCGGCAAGCCAAGTATCATGTAGGGCGAGAATAGTTTCCTCTAGACTATCCACTTCACTGTGAGGAACATTTCATTCAGAACAGTGCAGTCAGGGTACGCAGAATAGATGATTCAGGGCAGATTCAGTATTGTTCACAATTTACAGTGCAGCTAGTGCAAGCGTCTTTAATTAAGAACACATAACACGGGGCAGACACAGTGTCATGCAGAACAATGCAATTTACGTCGGGCAAAGTGACATACAGTGTATGTAGATCAGTCCAAAGTGGCGTTTGAAACATGCAGTTCAAGGCAAGGAAAGTCTGTTTCTTCAAAATAAGACTGTACGAGGTCGGCGAATGAAAGTCTCTTTTAGAATGTACAGTTCAGGCCAGGAACGGTGTCATTCAGAGTGTACTAGTTAACATACCATCAACGATTACTGCAATCCAAGACAGACACAGTGCAATTCAGATATGCAATTCAATATATCATCAACCATT
>CM031608.1:41894116-41895199 GCA_018398815.1 Conus ventricosus | reverse complement strand
ACTGCAATTCAGATATGTAAGTCAATATACCATCAACGATTACTGCAATCCAAGGCAGGTACAGCATAATTCAGATATGTAGTTCAAAATATCATTAACGATTACTGCAATCCAAGGCAGACACAACGCAGTTTAGATATGCAATTCAATAGACCATCAACGATTACTGCAATCCAGACCATCAACGATTACTGCAATCCAAGGAAGACGTAACGCAATTCAGAGTGTGCAGTTCAGGGAAAGGAAAGTGTCGTTCAAACTGTTCAATAACGACGGGAGAAAATATTGAGGAATGCAGTTTAGACCGGTGAAGGTTTCGTTAATGAAATCAATTAAGACCGGGGAAAGTGTCGTTTAAAATATGCAAGTAAGACCGGGGAAAGTGTCGTTTAAATATGCAATTTAGACCGAGAAAAGTGTCGTTTAAAATATGCAGTCAAGACCGGGAAAGGTGTCTTTGAAATATGCAATTTAGACCGGGAAAAGTGTCGTTAAAAAACAATGCAATTAAGACCGGAGAAAATATCGTTCAAGACATGCAATAAAGAGCGGGGAAAATATTTTTCAGACTGTGTACTTTATGACCGGACAGGCGTCACTCATAACATACCGGTACGGCAGGGATATCATTGAACAGAACAACGAAAGTCGGTGCATGCAAAGTGACACTGGACATAATCCGATTCAGGGCGAACACAATATCACTCCGATTCAGAATTATTTAATCTATGACAGACAAACTGTCATTCAAAACATAATGCACTTCAGGTCAGTAATAGTGGCTTTTCAGAATAAAGGAATTCGTGACAGACAAAATGTGGTTCAAAACAGTGCAGCTCAGGGGCGGCAAAATGCGTTCCAGGATAATGTAGCGTAGGACAGGCAGTGTCATTCAGGAACCATAGACGCAGCTGAACGCCACAGACAGTAGTGCAGTGTCTACTCCGATGGGTTGCCTCGTGGCTACTTGATAATGCTTGCTCCCTGTAGACTGCCAGGAGCTAAGGCAGCCACACGACAACCAGTCAGGTAAAGTGGGAACGCAATAACATTAAAGGGGTGAGAGAGGACAGGAGGGGGCGT
>CM031608.1:41886616-41891616 GCA_018398815.1 Conus ventricosus | reverse complement strand
ATTTTATACATGTAGCACTCTTTCCACTGAGAGGCAAACTAACTCACTCAAGACTTCATAAAGTCACGGCCTCCACACAACATTGGCCCACAAACTCCAAACCAGGAAAATAAGTGATTCTTTCACTCCTTGATGCTATGCCTGCATCAAACACAAGACTTCATACTATCATGATTCCCTGTCTCTCTCAGACATCATCTCGCCCCCTCGATTTCTCCCGTCCTGGAGATATGACTTCCGACTCCTCTCCCTCGACTCTTCTTGTCACTGGAGAGATGAGTTCCAACTCCTCTCCCTCGTCTTCTCCTGTCCCTGGAGAGATGACGAGTTCCCGACTCCTCTCCCTGGAGTCCTTAATTCCTGGGGCTGCCTACCGGTGTGTTCCCCACACCATGGCCATCTTCAACCACCTCACGGGTGAAAGGTGAAGGGTGAAGAGTAAAAGGTGAAGGGCTAAAACACGAATAAGGTTCGTGTAAGTAACCTTCTTAATTCAACATATGAATTCTTTCTTTCTCTTTTCCTTAAGTTTTCCCCTGTAGCTTTCCCCAACTATCTATCGCTCACCTGGTAATGACTGGTCAGCAGAGAGGACCAACGTCCTGACAGGTTCGAGTCTCTAGGCCATCTGCTGGGTTAAAACTGATTCTTTCCTCCCTCCTCCTAGTGAGTGCATACTCAGTGTTCAAAACACATGACCAGCACCTTACCAGCCCTTGTTAAACTATCACTCAGTGGTCACTTTCACCCAATGACCACCCTTGTTTCTTTACTGAGTCATACTCACAATTATTTGGGGACGCCCGCTACACTAGTCAAGCCACATGAATATTCTTCCTTTTCCGTTGTGGCATGGGGAAATGATTCATATCCCTAACTACATGTGATGGAGCGTCACATGACTTGATGTGAGGCTACGTCACATGACAACCTAAGAGGTCGAAACGCGTCGTGTTTTGTCTAGTGACTCGTTTGTCCACGTTTCTCTTGGCGGTTCGCTAACATTTATTTAAGCGTTGTTTAGATTTCCGCCTGCAGTCGTTTTACTTCGCAACTAGATCTCACTTTAGTTGTTGCGATCAGTTATCACTCTTGTGCGACGCGACCTACACCCAATATTTACTGGAGGAAAAAAAGACTGTGTAAGGAATTAACGTTGTGGAGGTGACGTCACTCATATGGCCCCACGTTATCCACGAGGCAAATACGAACTAAATATTTTAGTCTGCATGCTTGCACATAGGCCTGTGTGTGTGTGTGTGTGTGTGTGTGTGTGTGTGTGTGTGTGTGCGTGCGTGCGTGCGTGCGTGCGTGCGTGCGTGCGTGCGTGCGTGCATGTGTGTGTGTGTGAGTGTATGTGTGCGTGTGTGTGTGTGTGTGTGTGTGTGTGTGTGTGTGTGTGTGTGTGTGTGTGTGTGAAAATAAAAGTAGTTCCTGTTGATCTGTTTAAATCTTTTGCTAGTTGTTTTCTGGTAGTGGCACTGCTAAAGTTTAGTAAATTTGTCGACCAAAATCATATACTTACATCCGTTTCTTCATGGGGCATAAGACTCTAAGATGTTATTACTTTTTTTTTTTTACAAAGTGTTTTTCTTTTTTGTATATTGTCGATGCTTTTCGTCCTCAATTCTGCCAACTGAAAGACAAAATAAGAGGGCAAAAAGTACACAAACATCTTCTCCTTTCCCCCAACCCTACACATACATGCACGCACAGAGAGAGAGGAGAGAGAGAGAGAGAGAGGAGAGAGAGAGAGAGAGAGAGAGAGAGAGAGAGAGAGAGAGAGAGAGAGAGAGAGAACTGGTGCAAGTGAACAAATGGAGAGAAAACAAGCCAACAACCAAAAACAAATGAAACTGGGACACCGAGACACTTAAACAATGTTCTTTATGGGTAAGTTCCATGCTACAGCTTTGGATACACCAGCTAATAATAACGTACACACACACACACAGTCACACACACACACACACACACACACACACACACACACACACACACACACACACACACACACACACACACACACATACACACACACACCCATGCACATGATCCTGCACTCACACACACGCACACACACACACACACACACACACACACACACACACACACACACACACACACACACACACACACACACACACACACACACACACACACCTCGTCCACTGGTTGTTCCCCAGTGATGTGAAAGCATGGATGCTTTCTTTGTTCTCGGACTGGTAACATATCAGTCGGAGAATGGACCACAGAATGGGTCTCCTTGCACCACCTTCTTCCTGTGGCATCGGGAAACTTCGCTAAGAACTATTTTCAGTAGTTGTTCTGGGTGTTTCTAACGCATGGAGCTATTTCTAGTCCTTCGGGCGTGTATCGCTCGCGGACAGGCGACGGAGGACAACTCGTGTAGGAAAAATAATGTCACCGCCTGGGAGCGTTAGAGTTGGAGAGATACAGAGGGAAGGGATGGGGTGGGGAGGGTGAGTGTCATGCCCCTGGCAAGACCCCAATACCCCCTACCTGGGATTCTCTGGGTTCGAAGGCAAGTAAGTTGGTGTTGGCGACGAAGAATGAAAATCAGGAAATGGAGAGAAAACGACGATAACCACGACGGCAATTATGATGATAATGTTGACGATGAAGAAGAAAAATCGGGAAAACTGAGAGAAAACGATGATAACGACAACGACAATTATGATGATAATGTGAAAGAAGAAAAATCGGGAAACTGACAGAAAACGACGATCACGAAGACGACAATTATGATGCTAATGTTGACGACGACAAAGAAAAATAGGTCACTGAGAGAAAACGACAATAACGACGACGACAATGAGGATAATAGCCATGATAATCTTGACAATGAGGAAGAAAAAGAAATGGATAAGATTAGAATGATGATGATAACGACGATGATGGAGGTAATGGTAACGCTGATGATGATGATGATGACCGCGACGACGACACGACGAGGAGGAGGACGACGACGACGAAGGCGACGATGACGATGATGATGATGGTGATGATGATAATAAACAAACACGGAGATGATGACGACAAAGTGATGACTATAGACATGATGATGATCATCATCATGAAGACGATGATGATGATGATGATGATGATGATGATGATGATGATGATGATGATGATGATGATGATGAATACTGATGATGGTGGTTATGGTGGTGATGATGATGATAATGGGATAAAGATGGATAATGATAAAGATGGATACGCGGACATGAAGATGATGGCGATTAAAGTGATGATACTAAACATGCTGCTGCTGCTGATGTTGCTGCTGGTGTTGCTGCTGCTGCTGCTGCTGCTGCTGCTGCTGCTGATGATGATGATGATGCCTCCAAACGTCTCCTGAACGTACTGTTTGTTGATGTAGATGCGCAGCAGTTTTGATTAAAAATATGATGATGGATGAGGGAGACGGACCCTACTCTGTTTCTACATCAAAATGTTGTTTCGCAGGGAGCCATTATCATTCTGTGATGACTGAGCCTAAATCATCTGAAGTCAGGCCATTGGCAATGGCTGTAAATCATTCTCAATGAGAACGAGGTGGGCTTGAAAAATGAGCTCAATAAACTGTAAGGACAGCGCTCTCGATGTTGGCTTACTTTTACCTATCGGTTGTATTTTCTCTGTCTGTCTGTCTGTCTGTCTGTCTTTCTGTCTGTCTCTGTCTCTCTGTTTCTGTCTCTTTCTGTCTATCTGTCTGTCTGTCTGTCTGTCTCTCTCTGTCTCTGTCTCTGTCTCTCTCTCTCTCTCTCTCTCTCTCTACTCTCTCTCTCTCTCTCTCTCTCTCTCTCTCTCTCTCCTGTTTGTCTTAGTTTGTGCATTAGTGTCAGTCAATGTTCAAGTTTCTGTCTCCTCCCGTTCATTCTCTCTTTCTCTGTGTCTCCTTCAGAGAGAGAGAGAGAGAGAGAGGGGAGAGAGAGAGAGAGAGAGAGAGAGAGAGAGAGAGAGAGAGAGAGAGAGAGAGAGAGAGTTGTGAACAAAGTAGAACAAATACTACGCTATATATCTTATCCACATAAAACAGCTTGTCATGTGTAGAAAAACTGAAGCAAATATGATTCCGTACGACAACCTATCATGATTTAGTTTTTTCCTTTCGAAAGCTCTGAATAAATATACAACGAAGTTTCTAAGTGCGCGTTGGCTCCTAGATGATATCAATAATGACAGCCTAAAATCACAACATTAATCTTAACATTTTAGGGTATCAACGGAAATCTTATCTGTTTAAAGAAGGGCAACATTCCATAGATATTTTAACCCTCGATGCCTGACTTACGCAACAACAAAGTGTTTATCTTCTGCTTTTTGTACCCTGAACTGCACAAAGTTGAACTGGCACAGTAAATCTTAAAGTTGTGTCGCGTTTTACATATGTTTATACCTAAAATCAGGTACAGTTTTATGTTGAAATAAGATTTGAAATTCAGATGGTTGGAAAACCTCTCACTGGTGTTAATGTGGACCTGTTATCACTTATTCCAAATCTAAATTTGACAAGCGTCTACACTAATATGTATTTGCATCAATTGCAAAATACAGTTCCTGAATATGATTTGTCTTGAATTATGTATACACCGCAGATCCTTTACTTGAACAAAACCGATGTCCTGCTCCTGCCAGAAACGAGTTACCAATCAACATCTGAATCGATCAATAAGCTTGTAACTAATTCAACACCTTGATTTCTAACACATATCCAAATCCAGATTTAAATGAAGTTAATCGAATGTTGTTTGCTCACTTCTTTGTACCTCTCGCATCTATGCTGAGTAACTTCAGATAAATTTTATACGGGAGACGATGTTCTTTCAGCTGTGTTAATTCGATCCAGTATTAAATGCATCTACTATTTGCATTTACATTTAACGGAAATCTACATGTATCACTATAGATCACTGCACTAGCAGTTGTTTGTTTCAGTGACATATAGAAAACGTTAAATGCGAACAAAAGCGCTT
>CM031608.1:41874116-41879116 GCA_018398815.1 Conus ventricosus | reverse complement strand
TGCTGCAGTCCCTGATGCAGTTTGTCTTTGAGCTATGGAGAAATAAGAGTGTGGACCCAGCAGACAGAGTGGAGTGGAAAATGGAAAAGTGGAAAAGTCCAAGTAAACCCGTCTCCACATCCCAGCACGCTGTGCGGTGCACACCATCCAGCTCTCCATCTTCGCCAACAGTCCTTTAGAAATGGCTTCAGCTAAGACCCCATTCAGACAGGTCTGGCCACACACACACACACACACACACACACACACACACACACACGCACGCACGCACACACACACACACACACACACAACACACACACACACACACACACCACACATACACACACACACACATTGTCTCTTATTATCATTATTATTATTATCGTCATCATTATCCTTGTTATTGCTTTTATTATTATCATTATTAATATTACACATTGCCTCTCTCATCATGTTTAAACAACATCTCTCTTTGTCTCTATATCATTGTTTAACCCTTGTCTCTGTCATTGTGTCTCTGTCTCTCTGTCTCTTTTTGTCTCGGTCTGCCTGTCTGTCTGTCTGCCTGTCTGTCTATCTGTCTCACTATCTGTCTCTCTCTTTCTCTCTCACTCTCTGTCTCTCTCATGCTGGCGTGTGTGTAAAAAGTATGGGCCGGGTAAGGATGAGTACTGCCTGATTTCTGTTCATGTAAAGCTTGTGAGAAGTACACCATAATGTGAAAATGGAGGAGGAAACGTGTGCTTGAGTGCCTGCGTGCGCGCACGCGCGCGTGTGTGCATGTGTGTGTGTGTGTGTGTGTGTGAAAATATGGGCCAGGCAGGTGATAAGCATTGACTGATTTCTGTTCACGTGAAGCTTGTGAGAAGTAAACCAAAGTGTGAAATAGAGGAGGGAGTGGGCGACAGTATGGAATGGAAGAGGGAAAGTGCGTTTCTCTCTCCGTCTCTCTTTTCTCTCTCTCTCGGGGGATCTTGAACTGTGTTCAGAGTAGAAGACACGGTTAATTTGCTCTGCAGGTAACAGTTAATAACTGCTGATTGAGCGTTACGTCACCCCAAGTCTTTGTATGGTAGCTGCAAAGGGTTTACCATGCCTTCTGCATATCGGATTTCGCGTACGATGTGGATGTTTTGTCCCTATCTATGTGGCCTTCATGTTGAAGCGGGCAAAAAAACAGAGCCGACATGCGGAAAGAGGACATTGAGAGTTCGGAGTGTTGCGGGACGGTGTAGTTGTTGGCGCCTCCTCACTTACTTGTTTTGGGGGAGTTTTTTACTGCGGTGCGGTGATGTTGGGGCAAAACCCTGGGCCAACCAAGAACACTCTGCGACAGTCCAGCTCGGCCAGTGGAGCGGGACGAAAACCAGTACGGGCAGAATCTGACAGCACTTCATCCAGCACTTCCACTGCGGCGTCGTTGCAGCAGAACCACCATGATGGACGTCCTGTCCATGCTTCAGACTCTCAGTGCAAAGTTCGACGACAATGAAGGCGGAGATGAAGGAATTCCGGGGAGGGTTTTTTTGCTGCTCTACATGGTGACGGGGAATCCCTGAAGGAAGGGGTTTGAAGGACCTTCAGCACGGGGAACGCGGACCTACGCCACACCAACGACACCTTGACGAAGAGGCCCAGGACTTGGAGAGGAAGCAGACGATCGGGGAGGGGCGTTCGAAACGGAACAAACGTCATTTCTATGGATTTTCCCCGCAGAGATAACGAGACACCGCAGGGAATGTGAAGGTGTTGTGAAGAACCTGCTCAAGGAAAAGCTTGAAATCGGGTGACGATATCCAGTTCGACCGTGTTAATCGTCTAAATTCGAAGCCAAACTCTCCAATCATCGGACGATGCACCTTTTTCAGGGACAAGGAAAAAAATGTTAAAGGGCCCAAAACAGAAACTAAGAGGTACACAGGTGTTCTTGGGAGAGGACTTCTCGTTCCGATTTTAGGGAGATAAGGAGACAGCTCACCCCTCATCTCAAGGAAAGCACGTGGTGAGGGAAAGCGTGCCACTATGGTGTTGGGACCATCTCCTTGTTGATGGTAAAAAGTTTTTGGATTGTGATGGAAAAAATTTCTCCGGGAAATTAAATAGGGGGGAGGCCTGCCGCAGTGACACCAGTGACACCGGCAACTGAGCGGTGCACGCTTACTACTCGCGCCAAAACAGGCACGGAGTTTTAAGAAACGGAGTCGTGCGCCGTGAAACATGAGCACGATGACGAAATTAGAAATGGGTTGTCTGGGGTAAAAAGGGCGAGGGTCAGATATGATCACGGATGAAACGATTGATTTCAATCATTCTTCTAATAATGTTTGTGTTTCTTCTTTTGATAATGTTGTTTTTTCTCATTCTTGTACATTAAACAAGCGTACTGGTGTAATGAACGAGAAAGAAGATGTACATGTCTACAATGAAGTAAACAATGATGTGTTTCATGAAGTCAATAAAAAAAAACAGGTGGTGCGGGTTTGTATCAAAAGGAAAGAAGTGATGTCAGTGTGGAAAGTGATGTTTGCGAGAGTGTACATGAACGCATGGATGCCCACGGAACAAATGATGTTGATATGAAGGATAATGTATCATCGATATTTCTAGTTCACACAGTTTTGCTTGTGATTGTAATAGTTATTCCTTTTTACACTGGAATGTGAATGGACTCCTTTCAAAAATTCATCAAAGAGATTTTCTGTGTATCTATTCAAATTCGATTTATATGTCTCGTAAAAAAACGTTTGGGGGAATCTGACGTTTAACATTTTCACAACTATACAATGTTTATGAAACCAGCGTTAAAAACTTTCAAGTCAAGGGAGACGACCCGGGGGCATTATGTGCCTCGTTAGGAATGAGATGATGCCTTTCATTCATGAAATCAAAGATGATAATCCCAATGTGCTTTTGTTTCTGATTGAAAGAATTTACTTGGTTTAACAGATAATGTTTTGTATGTGTGTTCTTATGTACCACCTGAAGGCTCGCCTTTGTATACTTACTTAGATATTGATAATGGCATTATTTCCCACTTGAAGAATGTATTGTGGACTGTTGCTTAAAAAGGGTTAAACGTGCATGTGATCCTCTCTGGTGACTTAAACAGTAGAACTGAAAATTTTTCTCCGATATTTTACATGATGATGAATTTGGTACTAATATCGAAAGTCGCTCTGTATATTCTGATAGAAATCGGCTGACCAGATACTGAATCACTATGGAAAAAGTTTTTTGATATGTGCGCTGCTCTTGGTTTTTATATTCTTAATGGTGTATGTAATGGAGACCTTGATGGACACTCACGTTTGTGTCTCAAACTGGAAATAGTGTCAATGATTATTTCTTGCTATCTAAGGAATTATTCTTCGTTGTTTCCTCCTCTTGTAAATTAGTGTTTCAGAGAGACTAGAATCTGATCACTTACCATTTGGGAATTTTATTTGAATGTGGTTAACAATACTAAACCTTCTGCTAGAGCTGAAAATGTGAATAAGTTTATTGAAAAGTTCGTGTGGAATTGCGATGTATCACATCTTATATAGACGTAATGCATTCTTCTGAAGTGTTAAGTTTACTTAATTATGCCTTTAATTTGATTGACCATGACCACAATGAAGCTTTGAATGCTTTTATTCAAACTGTCAAAACTTATGGAGCTTGTATGAAGAAACGAATTTATTTTGACCAATTAAGTAAAAAAGTGACTGGTATGATAAAAAAATGTAAATCAAGTAAGGGAAAAGCAAAACGTTTTTACGAGTTTTTTGCACAACGAAAGATCCAGCCCACAGTGACGTTTACTGTTGTAAACAAGAAGGAATATAAGAATCTTCTACAGCGAAAAGAAAAAGAGCTAATGATTATTACTGGATAAATTAACTGGGTCCATTAATAATCAAAAAGAATTCTGGGGAAAATATAGTTTGAATTTCTGTTAGAAGAAAGCAAGCTAATAAGTTACAACAGATGATTTGGTTTGAGCACTTTAAAGGTCTGCTTGAAAGAGATATGGTACAGAAGAAAATTATACAGTTGTAAATAGAATGGATGACGAACAAGAGGAAAATGCTTACATGAATCGCCCTATATCTAGGGAAGAAGTTCTTTTCGCCATAAGAAAATTAAAGAATGGCAAAGCTGCTGGACCGACGAGATTATCGGGGAAATGATTAAAAATGTGGGAGGGGCCAGTAGTTGATTTTTTCGTCAAATTGTGTAATACTTTATTTGATAAAGGTGTTTTCCCGGGTAATGGACAAAATCCATTGTTGTTCCTCTATTTAAAAAAAGGAAACCCAAACGATCCAAACAACTATAGAGGCCCTATCTTTATGTGATACAAGCAGCAAGATTTACAGCACTATAATAAACAACCGATTACAGGAATGGATAGAAGAGCAAAACCTTACAGGTGAAATCAGGGGGAGGTTTCAAAAAAGGCTATTCCACCATCGATCATATGTTCACGCTGGTAGGCTTAATACAAAAAACAATTTTGTATGAATCGTAAACTCTATGTAGCTTTTGTTGATTTTGAGAAAGCTTTCGACTCTATTGAAAGACATTTACTATGGCCTATTCTTTTAAAAAATGGAATAAAAGGGAAACTTTTCGGTGTATTAATAGTATGTACATAAATGTCAAAAAGTAGAATCCGATCTGGGGATACGTTAACAGATATATTAGCTGTACACGGGGCGTGAAACAAGGAGATGCTACTAGTCCGGTATTATTTTCATTTTTCATCAATGAAACTGGCATTAGAAGTAATCAGGTGTGGGAGACATGGTGCAAGGTTTACATATGATTATTTTGAATTATTCATTTTGTTATTGGCAGATGATGTAGTTTTATTGTCTGGGAAAAAGTTGTTGGCTTACAAAAAGCAGTTAAATAGTCTTCATCGCTCAGCATCAGAACTTCATTTGAATGTAAATATGAACAAAAGCAATATAGTGGTGTTTAGAAAAGGAGGTTTTTTGGCAGCCAGAGAAAGATGGAATTATAATGGGGTC
>CM031608.1:41855234-41860520 GCA_018398815.1 Conus ventricosus | reverse complement strand
GTATCTGTAAGATGTATTGAAAAAGGACTGTTTGGAGGATTCTCTTTACATCAACGCCCTACACATGTGGGCAAGGTCATACTGAAGAAAGGGCGAGTGCCGGCGACTCTCTGTGAAAAGGCGATGATTGGCCGAACGAAGGCCCTGCCATCCCATAATAAAAGAGCCCGGGGCGGCAGCCATCTTCCCATCTTGCGATAACAATCCGGCTTTGTGTCCCCCTCAGATTCTACATCAGACCTCTCTTGGTCACGGCTGGAGTAGAGGAGACGTAAGTGCCCCCCACCCCCCACCCCCACCCCAGCCCCTCTCCCTTGCCCTTCCCCTCCCTGGCTTATGGATGGAGCGCGGATCAGCCAGGGCATAGCCGATGCCCGGAAGTCAGATAAGCCTCACAAAACAGATGGTAGCCAGTGACTTTATCTCCCATCATTCCCAGCACCGTCTGTCTGTTCATACTGACGGGTCTGGCGCAGGGGTTGGGGGCTGGGGGCAGCTTTTAGCATGACCGCCCTAAAGATTGAGAAAGATTAGTGTCTCTCTCTCTGGGGGAGACGGTGGGGGTGGGGGGGAGGGGGGGGGGGGGGGAGGGGGGGGGCTGTTCAACATTTTCACGGAAGAGTGGTGGCCATCTGTTACAGCCTTTGTCTTTCTGAGTGACATCGGGAAACCCTCCCGTGCCTGGCCAGTCTCTCAGACTCCCTGTCCCACAGAGAGGAAGACAGTGGTTCCTCCAGAAAGACGTTGGGAACGAGGTGCTATCCCTCGCCCCACAGCTCACTGGTTGGATCTGTCATGTGGACCTGAAGTGGGTCCGTACCCACGTCAGCATCAGAGAGGAAAAACAAAACTGGCTGACAAAGACAGCGAGGCAGTGGACATTGTCAGTGCCTAAGCTACAAAAAGCTGAAATGACCTGTGCTCTTTTAGGCGGCATCAAACAAGAAGATAAGGTGGTGTGAGTGGGGTGGGAAGGTTTGCGAAGGTGGCATGGAGCATTTCATCTCTGCCGATCACGGGACCCAAAACACTCCTGACAGAACTCTTGGTAGTGGATCTGGGTGGTACTACCCCAAACTTTGTACCATCACAAAACCTTTTATCTCCTTCACACAACTCCAGGGACCAAGAGCTGCGAAGGTGGATCTCGGCCTCTGGATACTCCGAACAGAACACTTGACTCGGACCAGGACCCAGACTGTTTGGAAAACACAGTTTATGTTTCTTTAAACAACGCGGCTTTCTTGTGACCTGTAACTCAGCCCTGCAGAGCTGAGGTCACCTCTGAAGGGGGCGGAACAGGTGCCCGGGGAAAAAAAAAAGAGCCGTGTGCTGTGAGCCTGACTGAGCCCCCAGGTGGTTGATGGGCTGTCTGTTCACCAGACCTGGATGTCTCTTGGCCTCGGCTTGGTTCTCGGCAGCCTGACGGCACACGTGGGGAGGTGGAATGGGTCTCCCGATTTTAACAGATGTAGGCTATAGACCTTGACAGCCCCTCCCTCCCTCCCCCCCCACCTCCCCCTCCCCTGCACTCCCTCCCCCCACCCCCCACCGGATTAGCTTGGAGTAAAACGAACTGTTCTGTACCATCCTAAACTGTTCCCTCGGTGAAGGCACCTTTTTTTTCTTTTATAAACTTTTACTATGGTTTCTTTATCACGCTCATCAGGCCTTTTATCTATCGATGTTTTACTGATCGACCTGTTTTTAACATTTTTTGTAAAAATTTTTTTACCTTTTCTTTTAGACCCATAGCGCTCTTAAACACTCGCAGGGTGGCGCAGACAACGAGGAAACAGACATGAAAAAAAAAGGAATAAGATTAACATTCATGAGCATGCGGTTGGATCCTCCCATCCCGCCCTTCCGTGCCCTCCCTTCCTTATTAATCTCTCTGACCGTGGCACCGCTTCAACAATGCCGAGGGATTTGTTTCCTAATGCCCTCGGCTTTGTCGTCTCTCCGGTGGTGAGGTTTTCCCTTGATGAACCCCTAACATGGCTGCGCCCTTATGTGATTGGTCAGTCAGTGGCGCTTTCAGCCAATCGTTGACCTTCACCAGGCGAAAGCTCCACTTTGAGTCTCAAGCATTTTCCAGTGTAGGGTAAAACGATTAAGACTGATGACAGGAGATGAACAACAACAAAAAAACTGTCTCCCTGTTTCGTCCATGTTCCCATCGCTCCCTCTGTCTGTCTGTTGTCTATCTGTCCGTCTGTGTGTGTGTGTGTGTGTGTGTGTGTGTGTGTGTGTGTGTGTGTGTGTGTGTGTGTGTGTGTGTGTGTGCGTGCGCGCGTGTGTGTGGACGGTTAATGAGGAAATGGAGGAAGAGATGAAGGGAGAAGTGAGTCGGGGGAATGCGGAAGTGCTTCTCCTCGATGATGATGATTCATATTCACTCAAACCCCCGCTGCCCTTTCACTTTTTTTTAATGGTCGGTAATGTGTGTTGTTGTGCTAATGGCATAGAACGGGACTGGTCAGCCACTGACTGGCTGTGCTGAGTGCCTGTAGGCCCTGGGGCGTTCTTGTCCTTCCCAGGGGAGAGGCGGGGAATGGCGTGGGAAAAAAAGGAAGGGAGAAGAAGTCAGGAAATAGGGTGGGGGGGGGGGGGGGGGGACGGGGGTGGGGGGGGGGGATCGGGGGGAGGTGGAGATGTGGAATCGGTGGAGTGTGCGTGTGGGTGTGAGAAAGGAGGAGGGTTGTGTTTTCGGTTTTTGTTTTGTATGTTTGTCTTGATTTCATAGTTTCAGTGTCTCTGCGTTTCTTTGAGTCTCTCTCTCTCTCTCTCTCTCTCTCTCTCTCTCTCTCTCTCTCTCTCTCTCTCTCTCTCCAGTTTGAATTGACCTTTAGGATGAAAGTCATCATACACTCTGAATTCCCTGGGTGACTGTTCTTTCAACATTAGGATCACAACGGATGGCTTTCTTTTGTGTTGATTCATTTTCTCTGACACACTTTCAACGCGCCGTTCATTACGCGTGCTTTGTTGCTGTCCTGGAATCATTTCGTTTGTGTAATGTTTAATCTCGGAATGACGTATGTTTTTAAGTTATTGACTTCAGAGTTCTATGTTGTTGTATTTGTTTGTTGAATAATGGTCATTGCAAATCAGATATTGTTCTTGCTTATTTCTTTGTTCAGGGTCCTGAACATTTCTTTGTTCAGGGTCCTGAACATTTCTTTGTTCAGGGTCGTTTGCTTTTATCTTAAGCTTCCTGTGCTTCATATCCGTTTTCCCTTCGTCCCTTTTTCTCAGCTGAAAGGATTTTCCTTGTTATCTCAAAACGGACCTTGTTATCATAAGTTTTCTATGGCTTATTCTTGTGAACCAGTGTTACAGATTATCATCATCATCATCTTTATTATTATTGTTACTATTATTATCATCATCATTATTATTATTATTATCATCATCATGATTATCATTATTATTACTACTATTATTATTGTAATTATGAATATTTCTATAGTGCCTATCCTCGGCTAGAGACCAAGCTCAAAGCGCTTTTCAATCCACACTCGTTTACGCAACGGGCTGCCTACCTGGGTAGTGCCGACTGAAGAGCTGCCAGCTGGGGCTTCATTCAGTCGTTTTCCGTGTCACCCAGTCAATATCGTTCACTCAGTTTCCTCACTTTCTTCATTCTTTCCATTTCTCACGCACGGTGCATGCTATGTGTAATGTGTCATCCATACCAACGGCCAAACTGGCCTTCTCTTCCGAAAGTTGGTGATGGGGTTTTACGTGTGTGCAGGATGTTGCATTAGCAGGGAATTCCATGACCGACCTGCAGGTGGACTATAGTCTCATACATTAGCAAGGAACTCAGTGGCCGATATGCATGGGAAAGATAGCGTCATGCATTAGCAGGGAACTCAGTGGCCGATATGCAAAGGAAAGATAGCGTCATGCATTAGCAGGGAACTCAGTGGCCGAAATGCATGGGAAAGATAGCGTCATGCATTAGCAGGGAAAGATAGCGTCATGCATTAGCCGGGAACTCAGCGGCCAATATGCATGGGAAAGATAGCGTCATGCATTAGCAGGGAACTCAGTGGCCGAAATGCATGGGAAATATAGCGTCATGCATTAGCAGGGAACTCAGTGGCCGAAATGCATGGGAAATATAGCGTCATGCATTAGCAGGGAACTCAGTGGCCGAAATGCATGGGAAATATAGCGTCATGCATTAGCAGGGAACTCAGTGGCCGAAATGCATGGGAAAGATAGCGTCATGCATTAGCAGGGAACTCAGTGGCCGATATGCATGGGAAAGATAGCGTCATACATTAGCAGGGAACTCAGTGGCCGAAGTGCATGGGAAAGATAGCGTCATGCATTAGCCGGGAACTCAGCGGCCGATATGCATGGGAAAGATAGCGTCATGCATTAGCAGGGAACTCAGTGGCCGATATGCATGGGAAAGATAGCGTCATACATTAGCAGGGAACTCAGTGGCCGAAATGCATGGGAAAGATAGCGTCATGCATTAGCAGGGACCTCAGTGGCCGAAATGCATGGGAAAGATAGCGTCATGCATTAGCAGGGAAAGATAGCGTCATGCATTAGCAGGGAACTCAGTGGCCGATATGCATGGGAAAGATAGCGTCATACATTAGCAGGGAACTCAGTGGCCGAAATGCATGGGAAAGATAGCGTCATGCATTAGCAGGGAACTCAGTGGCCGAAATGCATGGGGAAGATAGCGTCATGCATTAGCAGGGAAAGATAGCGTCATGCATTAGCCGGGAACTCAGCGGCCGATATGCATGGGAAAGATAGCGTCATGCATTAGGAGGGAACTCTGTGGCCGATATGCATGGGAAAGATAGCCTCATGCATTAGCCGGGAACTCAGTGGCCGATCTGCATGGGAAAGATAGCGTCATGCATTAGCCGGGAACTCAGCGGCCGATATGCATGGGAAAGATAGCGTCATGCATTAGCAGGGAACTCAGCGGCCGATATGCATGGGAAAGATAGCGTCATGCATTAGCAGGGAACTCAGCGGCCGATATGCATGGGAAAGATAGCCTCATGCATTAGCAAGGAACTCAGCGGCCGATCTGCAAGGGGGAACAGAGCATCACACATTATCGGGGAAGTCAAGTCTGGTCATGCTATAGATGTTATAGGTACATTAAGTTCACCATTGAGGTTCAGTTTCTGTCATCAGCCTGCTCAGCTAACACACAAGATTCACACAAAGAGTTGAATGTAACGTAACGCCTGGTGGGCAACCACTGAAAGACTGTAGACAGTACTTAGCTAGACACGAGAGACC
>CM031608.1:41845234-41850234 GCA_018398815.1 Conus ventricosus | reverse complement strand
GGGGGAAGGTGTGAAAGAGAGATAGAAAGTGAGACAAAAAGTGATGTGAAGAGAGAGAGAGAGAGAGAGAGAGAGAGAGAGAGAGAGAGAGAGAGAGGGTGGGTGGGAGGGCAGAAGGGGAGGGACAGAGAAAGAGAGAGTGGGAAGGGAAAAAGAGAGAGAGAGGGGGCGGGGATGGGTAGGGCAGAGAGAGAGAGAGAGAGAGAGAGAGAGAGAGAGGAGAGAGAGAGAGAGAGAGAGAGAGAGAGAGAGAGAGAGAGAGAGAGAGAGAGAGAGGGCAGACAGGCAGAGAGACAGAGATTGACAGACAGATAGGGAGACAGCGAGAGGGACTGAGATAGAGAACTGCATACAAGCTATAGAAATGACTCCCTATTCCTTTCTTCCTGTGTGTCTGTTTACAATGTACGTATCGCTTACCAGATACTATCTTCACTGCAGTGCTACAACGCCGAGAGTGATAGGTCACGCCTTCTGCTGTAGGTAACTAAGAGAACTTTGATGTTCTTTCATGGAAAGCTGGCCGCCAACCCTCTGGAACTGCCGACAGGGAACGCTGATGTCAACAGTCCATAGACCCTGAGATTCATTTCAGCACCTTTGCGTATACGAGTACCTCTATCTATCAAACCACATCAGCCAAACACAAGGGAAAGGAACAATAAAAAGCCACAGGAAAACAAAGCTGGACAAAAGAAGCTTAGGGGATTCCACGAAGATGAACTTCGAGGGGCAACCTGCCCATTCGACTCACGTGCAACGAGTATCATAATTTCACCATGGTGGACAATCCCAAACGCGTTGTCTTTGATTTGGTGAGGTAACTCATTTATTCCGATCAGCCGATCAGCACGCATTCTTTCCATTTATGCATCGGTCACAATAAGAAATAACGTACGTGCATTGGGAGGGGATGCGGTGGGGAAGGGATTGGTGGTGGAGGAGAAGGGGGGGGGGGAGTGAGGTGTCGTGGAGCGTCGTGGGGGGGGGGGGGGGAGGGGGAGGAAGTGGTGACTGCATGTAGATGCATTGAAGACGTCATAGTTCAACGCAAGACCGCTTATCGTCATGTACGCGTTTACATTTAGAACTGGTCCTGATGTAGGTCAGCTCATACTGCCGTCACCGTTGGATGACGCTCATCTATCGTCACGCTTGACTTTATCCACATTTTATATCGGTGCTCGCATGTTTCATTTGATCCACTTACAAAGGCAAATTCATAATGTATTGGCCTTATTTGATAACATCTTTTTTTTAACACGAAAACAAATTAGGTTGTTCAGTTTGCTGCTCTCATTTGGCTTCTTGCGACTGATTCGCTCAAACCAGTCAAATCTATTGCTCTGTTTGGCAAGAAAGTGTATTTGTAACTAATTTGTGCTCAATATTTAGAAAGATGCTCATTCATATCTGCTAGCCTGCATTTCGGTGATTGCATCAATAAATGTTCGCGTAATGATACGGACTTTCATATTTGTTGGAATAGCTTCATAAAATATTATTTTAAAGTATCATCTATCAATGAGTACAGTAACTTTACAAATGGTCACACTTTCTTCTGCACACAACATCAATTCTGCACCATCGGAAATATTCCTGATGATGTTAATTACGGCCTTGCCACTCAGGGACATCTTTCGGAAGGTAATGGTTGTAAAGGACCAAGGAACTTCCAGTGTCCTGTCCAATTTTGTTTTGATTGCGTTTGTGATCGCTGAGAAAAAGCCAATTTTGTATAATTTGATGTGCGCGCGCGCACACACCACACACACACACACACACACACACACACACACACACACACACACACACACACACACACACACACACACGCACACACGCACGCACGCTCGCATGCACACACACACACACACACACACACACACACACACACACACACACACACACACACCGGAAGAACGATAGCAGGGTGATCACAAACCAGTTTAGTTCTACACATGAGTAAAAAGAGAAGAAAAAAAAAAGTCAAAACCTGCAAGTGTCTGAAAACCTCAAGGCTGTGCAGGGAGTGAATTGTTAAGAGATTGGCTGTCTCACGGGCACGCCATGATTGAGGGCACACAACCTCTCCTCTCCTTCCGCCCTCCGGACCTTCCCTGACCAGAATCATGCCTTGATTATACAATGTCATCTACTCCATGCAATGGAGGAGAGGACGATTCCAGACTGTGATGTATATAGGAAGACAGGCAATGCGGAATGGCCTGCCCCTTGTTTTGACTTTGATCGCTGGCCAAATCTGGGGAAAGGTAGAGGGCGTGGAATTCAGTTGTGTTCAGATAATCCATGAGAGCTTGATGTGTGGCTTTCTGTTTACGTTTTTCTGTTTTTGTTTGTTTGGTTGGTTGGTTGGTTGGCTGGATGGATGGTTGGCTGGTTAGTTGGGTTTTTTTTTTTTTTTTTTTTTTTTTTGTTTCTCATCGAAGCGCGGCTGAAACACTACGGATCAAGAGAGAGAGAGAGAGAGAGAGAGAGAGAGGAGAGGAGAGAGAGAGGAGAGAGAGAGAGAGAGAGAGAGAGGAGAGAGAGAGAGAGAGAGAGAGAGAGAGAGAGGTGATGAATAACAGTAATGGATTTGCTCCCAAAATTGAACAATTCTAGGCGTACAGCTCCATATCAGCAATGAGGGAGGCATAGTACAGGCACATACTAACATTTATTGAATATTTATATTGTCTGTGTCTCTTCTCTGTGTTGCCTTTTTGTGGACATAGCAATACGCAGACGCTCAGAAAGAACACACAGATAATCTCAGTAGGACTGACCCAACAAAAACTCTTACAAAAGGGCTGGAGGATAAGGCTCGGGGCTGGGGGCTGGGGGATACAAACGGTAAAATTTTCATGTTCTCTTTGATGGTTCACCACTACTGCACGTTATTTTCTTGATGATGATGGTGATGATGATGATGATGATGATGATGATGATGATGATGATATTGTTTTTTTACTATTCTATTATTATCATGATCATTATTATTATTACTATTATCATTATCATTACTATTATTGTTATTATTAATAGTACTATTGTTATTATTAGTATTATTATCGTTATTACTATCATCATCATCATCATCATCATCATCATCATCATCATCATCATTATTTTTATTACCTTTATCATTATTAGCATCATTATCATGATTATCATCATAATTATTGTTATTACTAACAGTAGTAGTAGTAGTAGTAGTAGTAGTAGTAGTAGCAGCAGTAGTAATTTTATTATCATTCATTATTTATGTCTCGCTGCTTCAGTTCATGTTTCTTTTCTGTAAAGAATCACAAACTAAGCACTGCTATGTGCTCATTCGTTAACATTTGCAGCAAGAGTCAAAATCCACCAAGGAAAACATCTCAAGATATCACAGTGCGAGCGCAGAACTAAAAGGGAACACTGTGATCGAGACAGCGTTCATTGTTTGGAACAGCCCGTACGTCACATATGCAGGGGGAAAAAAGTGCGCAGGATTACCGTCGCGCTGTGTGCCGCTTTGTTCATTCACTTTCCGTATATCTGCTGTACAAACAAGGTTACGATGGATGTGCGTGGTAAATCGGTGTTGATGTCTGGGTTGCGGAAAGTCTGACTTCAAAGGGTCAAATGAGAGAGAGAGAGAGAGAGAAGAGAGAAGAGAAGAGAGAGGAGGCGGGAGGGAAGGAGGGAGAGAGGGAGGGGGGAGAGAGAGAAGAGGTGGGGGAGGGAGAAAGAGTGAGAGGGGAAGGGAGGTAGGGAGGGGGAAAGGAGAGAGAGAGGGAGGAGGAGGGGGAGAGAGAGAGAGAGGGAGGGGGAGAGAGAGAGAGAGAGAGAGAGAGACAGAGACAGAGACAGAGAGAGAGAGAGAGAGAGACTCGCTATCGGCTCGGATTAACTGTTGATGTATTCAAATACAAACGTCAGTTGACACTCGCGTCAGACCTGATTTGATCATGGAGTTGATAAATGTTCTTTAACGGCAGTGGCCATTGTGCCCTCCCCATGCGCCATCATTGCAATCCTCCATGGTCACATTGTGAACAGTCGTCTTAGACGGCCTGAGCATCATCCATCAATGTATCACGTGACGGGAAATTGTTGCTCGTACGGTTTCTGCTTCCTGTCACAGGAGTTTATGAACTCATAAACTATTAACTCTTTTCTCATGGAGTAACGTCATGAGAAGGAGATTGCGGATTCTTGTACATCACCGTTATGATGTCCGTGATACATTTCGGAGCCTGGAGCTGGAATAAGTCAGTGATAGAGCGCCGTACTCGGAATCTTGGGGTTGCGGGTTCGAATCTCCGCCGGGCCGTTTGGTACAGGTGGATTTTTCCCTCGGAGTTAACATTGGTTCTGACTCCATTTCCCTTACAGTCCTTCGAATGAGACTATAAACCGAGGTTCCGTGTGTGAACGCACGCATAACATCTTGCGCACACATAAAATCCCATCACCAACTTTCGGAAGAGAAAGCCAGTTTGGCCGTTGGTATGGATGACACGTTACACGTAGCATGCACCTTCCCGAAGATGGAGTATGGCTGCCTTAATGGCGGGATAAAAAAAACGATTATACACACAAAACTCCACTCCCTTTGTTGGGTAGATGGGATTAACCCTTGCCTGTCTATACAGGCAGTGTCCGCGGGAGTATCAGCCTGCACACACACACACACACACACACACACACACACACACACACACACACACACACACACACACACACAAATGGAGCCTGGATACCAAAATCATCAAACATACTCAATCGGCGTGAGAAAGTATCTGCCATGTTGGTGTCCTAATGCAGGAACGGTGGAGCGATAGATCTTGGATTGAGTTACCATGGCCATGGTGGTCGGATACCAAAACGAATGAATGCCTTTATACGCTGTTTTGGTTTAAGGCATTTACCTTTTTTTACGGCGGTGAAACAAGCATTTCAAATCTCATCATCCTGATACTAACCTCGTCCTGCGGGCGAGTTAAACACAC
>CM031608.1:41830234-41840234 GCA_018398815.1 Conus ventricosus | reverse complement strand
AGGTGAGTAGGTGGAGCGGGGTGGAGGGCATGATAAGGAAGGGGTGGATGGAGAGTGGATGATGGGAGGGAGGGCATAGGGCGAGGGAGGTGGGGGTGGCGAAACAGAGGTGGGGAATGGAAAAAGGGGACACGGGGAGAGGAGGAGGATCGGGCGGGGGTGGGGTGGGGGAAGAGGGTGGGAGTGGAACAGGAATGGAGGAAGGGTGATGGGGTAGAGGAAGACAAGGGGGACTGGCATGAAGGAACAGGCGGGGCGTTTGGGACGGCTGTTACGTTGTGTAATTCGTCTGTCTGCCTGCCTGCCTGCCTGCCTGCCTGTCTCTCTCTCTCTCTCTCTCTCTCTCTCTCTCTCTCTCTCTCTCTGTGTGAGGGAAATCAACATTTTTTTTATCTGATCTAAGATTTTACTATGAAAAGATTTTTTAACAAAATTTCTGGTGTGTTTTTAGGTGTACTTTGAAGGACTGTGTGAATGATTTAAAAAAAAAAGTGAGTTGACTTCAACGCGGGTGAAGCCCTGATGTGGCCCTTTGCGGTTGGCTGGGCTATAAGCAGCATTATCTTACCCCTCCCTCTCTCTCTCTCTCTCTCTCTCTCTTTCTCTCTCTCTCTCTGTCACTCTCCAGCTTTCTCTGCCTCTTCCTTTCTAATTCACGTAAAACCGAGAAACGGAATTAAAATGCAGCTAAAGCTGAAATGTCAATACCGGATGACATTTTCCTCCTTCGCCTCCCCTTTCCCCATTCCTCCTTCCTACCCCCACCCCACCCCCTTCCTCCACCTGCTCGTGTCAACATGACCACGACGACGTAAAAACGGGGATAAAATGAGACAGAGATTCTTAGCATTTCTGATTTTTTTTTTTTTTTTTTTTACGAGACACCGATCGGTTTCAAGATGTTTACCTACCCACGCATTTCCGCCCGTCTCCCTACTCGCGGCATCGCTGTATTTTCCTTTCTGTCAAACTTTTTTTCTTTTTAGAAAATCATTTTTGAGATTTTGCACACAAGCTAATTCGGAGAGGATAAAGCGTTGTAAACTGGCTTTGTATTTCTTTGGTGTCTTTCTACCCTTTCCTCCCCTTCGCAGGTGGTAGGTGAGCTTCACAAACACAAGGGGTCGTGCACAGAGGGACACGGTTCGCACGTGCTGCGTCGTGTGACTGAACAATGGAATTAGTTTCCTTTAGGACGCGACAGTCCATTCTCGCGGCACGATTTACCGCGCTTCCTGGCCAGGTCTGCCGGCCGTGGAGATCAATTTCCTCACACCTGACATCTGTTCTGGAGATGCCGGAGAGGGGGTGGGAGGTTTTCAAGGCCCTTTGCCCTTCGGTTTTAGATTTGCATTGCAGTGAGTCTATATGAAAACCACCCAGTTTGGGATGTGTGTGCGTGCGTGCGTGTGTGTGTGCATGTGTGTGTGTGTGTGTGTGTGTGTGTGTGTGTGTGTGTGTGCGTGCGTGTGTGTGTGCATGTGTGCGTGCGTAATCTTGGTGATCCTGGGGTTGCGGGTTCGAATCTCCGCCGAGCCGTTTCGGTACAGGGGGATTTTCCCCTCGGAGTTAACATTGGTTCTGACTCCATCTCCCATACAGTCCTTCGAATGAGACTATAAACCGAGGTTCCGTGTGTGAACGCACGCACATCATCTTGCACACACGTAAAATCCCATCACCAACTTTCGGAAGAGAAGGCCAGTTCGGCCGTTGGTATGGATGACACGTTACACTTAGCCTGCACCCTGCGTAAGAAATGGAAAGAATGAAGGAAGTAAGGAAATTGAGTAAACAATATTGAACGATGTTGACTGGATGACACGGGAAACGACTGAATGAAGCGCCAGCTGGTAGCTCTCCAGTCGACACTACTTAGGTAGGCAGCCTGTTGTGTAAACGAGTGTGGATTGTAAAGCGCTTAGGTCTCTAGCCGAGAATAGGCGCTATGTAAGTATTCATTATAATAATTTCAGTCTGCATTTCTGTGATATCCTCTAGGCTGAGCTGACATAGTCTTGGACGTGAGTGATGACACGTGATCTATCACCTATTTCATCGGAGAATTCAAAAGCTTAGGACACTCGTACCAGCTCAAGGAAAATCAGTCGGACATTTTGGAAATCTCAAGGACGAAGTGTCGGGGTCGTAAGGTAAGTTAGTATTGCTACACGGAAACTTTCATGTAGGGAAAAAAAAAGAGGATGGTTGCTGGCAAGCTACACAGAAAAACATACATCACATCACTTTTTATTTCAATGCAATATCCAAGGAAAGTCAATAGGATGTCAGACTAGAGAGAATGTCAGGATGCTTAGAGATCGTGTGATTTTTGTTTTATATTGCTCAGATACATTAATTAGCGAACAGAAAATATCCCCTCCCCCCCCCCCCCCAAAAAAAAAAAAAAAAAAAAAATTGTCGCTGGCAAGCATACACAACCGAAGTAAATCAAGACGCTTTTATTTGTTTGTTTGTTTTCAATGTGATAGCCTGTAACTTAAGCGTATCGTATTTAACGGGCTTGATTAGTTCATAGAGACTGGACTGGAGACTGGTTGCTGCCGTGCGTAGCTGGTGACCCATGCTCTCTGTTCGGCGTGTTGCCACAGGGAGGTATTGGTTCACACGACTTCCAACATTCTAGGGAAGTAAAAATTGGGAGCATACGCTCCCCGACAACGACTTCAGTGTTTTGCCCCCCCAACCGCCCTCCCCCCCCCCCCCCCATCCCGTGGCATGGTTTGGAATAGACCTTAGAGCTAGTTCCCTTGAATGGGAAATTACTTTCAGTGTACTGAGGTGAACACCATGAATGGCAGATATGGTGCGTAATTGCCGGTGTGACGTGATTTCACCTGCGTACGTCCATAACCACATAACAGGGCACAGCGGAATAATACACGCTGTCTGCCGTGTCCGTTAGGACAAGGTGCCGACTGGAGTAAAACCGCTTCGGTCATTTTGAAGAGCGGTTGGCCCAGCGTCTGATGTCCGACACTGAGATCACTCCCTGTACTGGTCAGACACGGGGGCATCAGGAGCATCAGACTGACCGGGAACGGACGAGAGGGGACGAGGTCTCTAGACCATCACCACCCTCCCGGCCAACAAATAATGGTATTTTTTTCCGCACAGTGCTTCCATGCCCCGGCAGGAAGTGGGGGTGGGGGATGGGGGGGGGGGGGGGGGGCACTCCAAGCCCCCTAGATTTCCCTTCGGACCAACCACCCTCTCATGTAACTCACCCGGCCCTGCTGACCACCTATGACGTCTGATAGTGAAGACAAACGTCCATCTGTGAGCCAGTGGCATCTGCAATATACACCGCCCCCCTCCACACACACACACATTGTAGTTTATGCCTTCAGTCAAAACTTCTCTCAGAATGTGATCTGAAAAGAAGTGAGAAAGGAACGACAATGTTAACATCTGTTTAAAAACTTGAATTGTCTTCAGTCGTTGCGATTGTAATGCGCGCGTATTAGGCGATCGATTGTGTTTCAACGAAAACATTCCTTTTATGAGCGGTCGTAACTTCGCCACGAAAACACACGCTTTTGTGAAGGGTCGTAACTTCGCCATGAAACAAGTTCACCCCCCCCCCCTCAACCCTCCCTGCTGTCACCCCTACCCCCACCCCCACCCTACCTTGCCTCCCCCGGAAGAGTGTGGAGCTGATCTCGGATTTTCTGTTCATCTCCGCTCAGTTGACCTGGCAGACTGAGACGATCTTCAACGGAGAGTGGAGGCAGGGCATCTGTACAACACCCTGCTGATAGCCTGACAGCAACAACAGCATAGAACACTGGGGCATACAACATGCCATCACCCATGAAGAGTGATAGCAAGGCCAGTACAACACCCTACTGATAGCCTGACAGCGACAACAGCACACAACACTGGGGCAGCCAACATACCATTCCTCTTGACTTAGGCCACCCGGACTTCGAACTCACAGCCTTGCTCATGTGAGGTCTGTGATCAAACGAACGGGGCAGTCCAAGCACTGTGCAGGCTGTGGTGATTTATATTCTTTTTACGCCAAATTCAAACATTCTTTCCTCCATTGCAACCAACGCAGGTTTCTTTCTACCTCCTGTTTATCGTTTGGCTTTGACTTTATATCCACTGTCAAGTCTGCGTTGCTCTGCAACTCGGAAACAAAGCGGATGGAGAACAGTCTTGATGGGACGTATACCCGCATGTAGAGGATGGCATTAAATGTCTCTTGGAAGCAGCAGGTGACTAACGAAGAGCTATATGGACACCTCCCTAAAGTAAGTGACAAGATAAGAACACGTAGGCTTTGCCTAGCCTGTCACTGTATGCGACATCAAGAGGAGGTTGCTTCACAATTTGGGGTGCGTAGAGCAATCACTACGTATCTAAAGCACTACCAGTTATTAGCCCTACGACCAATAGATCTACGTGTCGTAAACCATACGACCCTTTAAGACTACGTGTCTATATCACTACAATTGACCATGTATCGAAAGAGCTATTCATGTTCGTGTTCTCTAGAACTACGTGTCTGTATCGCTATGCCGTTTGCTCTACAGCAGAAAGAAAGAAAAATAGTGACAACGGCCCGTTTGTATGGGGATGGTGTAGCGCAATCACTACTGGATAATGTCAGTAGGTCCCCATTAGGGAGGCGCCATATGTTCCCCCATGTCTATGTTCCCCCATGTCTATGTTCCCCCAGGTCTATGTTCCCCCAGGTCTATGTTCCCCACCTCCATATTCCCCCAGGTCTATGTTCCCCACCTCCATATTCCCCCCAGGTCTATGTTCCCCCACCTCCATATTCCTCCAGGTCCTATGTTCCCCCACCTCCATTTTCCCCCAGTTCTATGTTCCCCCACCTCCATATTCCCCCCAGGTCTATGTTCCCCACCTCCATATTCCCCCCAGGTCTATGTTCCCCACCTCCATATTCCCCCCAGGTCTATGTTCCCCCACCTCCATTTTCCCCCAGTTCTATGTTCCCCCACCTCCATATTCCCCCAGGTCTATGTTCCCCCACCTCCATATTCCCCCCAGGTCTATGTTCCCCCACCTCCATATTCCCCCCCAGGTCTATGTTCCCCCACCTCCATATTCCCCCAGGTCCTATGTTCCCCCACCTCCATTTCCCCCCAGTTCTATGTTCCCCCACCTCCATATTCCCCCAGGTCTATGTTCCCCCACCTCCATTTCCCCCCAGTTCTATGTTCCCCCACCTCCATATTCCCCAGGCCCATGTTCCACCACCTACCTACCGTGCCATACGTGTCCTCGTATCGTACGTGACCGGATTGTCATACTTGTTACAGAATCCAAGTTGTATCCTGACTAGATATGTTGCAATCTTCATATTTTATGCTTTAAACCCAAGAGAAGAGACGGACTACATTTAATTGTTACAAGATTGTATTGATCCTTTCTTTGCTTTGCTTTGTTTTTCTCTGTATTTGGTGACAGGAGTCATTGTTACTCATTAATTTGTTGTTCATTTACAGTTCTTTAGTTAATGTGTCAGTACACGCGTGTTTCCATAGCTATACGGGTTGGTGACCTTACGTTAAAATTCCTGAGTCCCTGAGTATATGTGGGTGGTTTAGTGCGTCAAAATATATTTTTTTGTAAATCATTTTCTTTCTTAGTTCCATCCCTCCTCCGCATTATGGCCAAGAGCCCCTGGCCTAAGGCCAAAGTACAATAAAAATGTTCAGAGTTCAGAGTTGTATTAAAGTACGATAATTGAAATTACCAAAATACAGAAATCGAGAAGAGAGAGAGAGAGAGAGAGAGAGAGAGAGAGAGAGAGAGAGAGAGAGAGAGAGGAGAGAAGACAGACAGACAGAGAAGAGAGATAGAAAGAGATAATTAGAGAAAGACAAAGACAGAGAGACAGATATAATTAGAAAGAGAGAGAGAGAGAGATGCGGAGACAGAGAGATGCGGAGACAGAGATTCAGAGAGACAGAAAGAGATAAAATCTAAGAACTCTCTCTCTCTCTCTCTCTCTCTCACTCTCTCTCTCTCTCTCTCTCTCTCTCTCTCTCTCTCTCTCTCTCTCTCTCTCTCTCTCTCTCTCTCGCTCCGGAGGGCTGGATGTAAAAAAGCAGTGATGCTTATTCCATTACCCTCTGAAATAAAAATTCGTTCGTTCGTTCGTTCTCTCTCAACAAGGTGGGCAGAAGGCATTGTGCTCAAAACAGTATCGGTATTTAATTGATCAGTAATAGGCCTAGTCTGTTCAATACAAAAATCAGCGCTGCCAGTGCAGCAGTTCTACATTTTCATCATGTAGAGTTATTGCCACGTAGTGCTAAAGAAAGAAATAGAAAACAAAACACACGAAAGTATGTAGAGCTACTGCCACGTAGTGCTAAAGGACAGTAGCCAATAGAGACCGCAAGTCAGCCTTCGAGCTTCTTTCTCCTTTTTTGCCATCTATATAGAGCTAATAAAAAATGTCCATTAGTGACAGAGGGCAGTAGCTTTTTAGCTACTTTTCGTTACTTCTCGTAGTGCCGAAACAAGGTAGAGGTTTGAATACGTAGTGCTATTGCTACATGACTAAGCGAAGACTCTCTCTCTCTCTCTCTCTCTCTCTCTCTCTCTCTCTCTCTCTCTCTCTCTCTCTCTCTCTCTCTCTCTCCTCATTAGATATTTATTCATGGGATATCCATGAAAATTTTATATGGAGCAACAATAACGAAACAAAACAAAGCAAACAAACAAAGAAAAACAAACAAAAAGAAACCTCATTACTTTTAAATTCAGACCTCTGTGACACCTAATTGGAATGAGAGAGAGAGAGAGAGAGAGAGAGAGGAGAGAGAGAGAGAGAGAGAGAGAGAGAGATGAAGAAACACCCGAAGGTGCTGGGGAGGACCCAGAGAAGCACTGTCTTCACCTGCCTTTAGAGCAGTCCTGTACCACCCTTGGAGGCCCGCGCTGTGTTGACGATGGGTACAGGCACGCGCAGGACACTCCATTAAGATATCAAGGGACATAACTGCTCCTGAACAGAGGTAAATCAGACTACAGGATGCAGCTCATAACAGCCTTAAAGTAGCATCCCCATGGGTGTACCAGCCCGTATTTCATGACTGCAGAGCCCACCGGCGAAAAACACCACCCTCCAGCTGCCGAGAACACCCCACAGACCCAACCACCCCTGCCCACGGACAGATGAAGACAGTGCCACTCCAGACACAGCCAAGCTTTCGCCATACGATCTTATGTGCCCTCAAGAGAGAATCCAAAGTTGTAGTCTTTCCCACTGTCAACAGGACTTTCCCTGTGGTCAGTGGGTCTTTCCTCACCGTCACTGGACCTTTCTCCAGAGAGAGAGATATGAAGCGTGAAATGCAAAAATTCACTTTCCGTCCGAAAATCGATTTTCATCGAATGAAAATTATTTTCATGTGCAAATTATTGATCAATAGGCCCGATAATCAATAACCAGGTGCAAATAACGCCTGATAATCGATTATCGAACCGGTTATTTATTTTTACACCAAATATTGATTTTGGTAAATAATTTGCACATATAATTGATTTTTGGCCCGTTATTGATTATCGGGGCCGGTTGTTAATTTCCGGCATAATTTGCACCTGGTTGATTATCGGGTCTGTTGGTAAGTAATTTGCACATAAAATCGATTTTCGTACTATGAAAATCGATTTTCGTGAGATGCACACAATTCACTTTCCGGCCGAAAATCAATTTTCATAGTATGAAAATCAATTTTATAAGCAAATTACTTACCAATAGGCCCAATAATGAATAACCAGGTGCAAATAACGTCTGATAATCGATTAGCGGGATCGGTTATTGATTATTACACCTAACATTGATTTTGGTAAATAGTTTGCACATAAAATTGATTTTCGGCCCATTATTGATTGGTGGGACCTGTTATTGATTACCGGCGTAATTTGTACCTGGTTGTTGATTGTTGGGCCTATTGGTAAGTAATTTGCACAGAAAATCGATTTTCATACTATGAAAATTGATTTTCGGCCGGAAAATGAATTCTGTGAATTTCACGCTTCACAGAGAGAGAGAGAGAGAGAGAAGCGGAAGCGGAAGTTTATTCAGTGTAGGCCATAGCCCATTCTGAAGGGGGTACAATATCTTGATAATACACTTTTTCAATTAAACAATGAATAGTAGTTAATTACATAACATGACATGACAGCTGAGCATTGATCTATCCTTATTGCATTATCCAACACCACTTTAACTAAGTAATACAGTGCGTCTTTTAAATGCTTTGTACAAATATATGCAAACATTCTTCAATGTTATTTCATTTCGATTTGCCATGAGCAGTACGACATTAAACAGACATGGGTTTCTGAGATATTTAGGGGGGATAAAATCATTTCGCAAATCTTGGAAGGCAGGACAACACAACAAAAAATGCTGTTCATCTTCCGTGGCATTCTTACACAGTGGGCACATCCTAGCATCTTCATCAGCATTAGTATACCGATACTTCTGTGTACCTATATCAGCTATTCCAAATCTCATCTTTGTCATATAATTCTTTAAGTGTCTGTCAATGTCAAGCAAAAGATATGCTTCACAATTTCTAGACGACTTAAATGTTCTATAAAATGCATACCTGTCACTGTTTTGAATGTGTTCCTCCCATTTTTGCCATCTGTTATCGATCAGCCTCTGACGAAGTTCTTTTAAAAAGACTTTGACATTTTCAACACCTTGATTAATCCAAACAAATCCGAACCCATTTTGATACAAAAAATCGCGAATGTCAGATGCCCAACATTTCTTATTTTGTAATTCTAAACTAAGCAACATTTTGTACGCCTTATGTGATAATCTTTCCTCATTCATACGTAAAATTTTCAACCAATAACTAATACATCGCAAACATGAGTTGATATACAAAGGATATCGGCCTGTGTCCCCATATACAAGATCATTTGGCGTTCTAGGCCGCACCCCCAAGAATCTTTTTAAAGCAAATAGGTGAACTTTTTCTATTTCAATAACAGCTTTATCCATGCCCCATATCTCGGCTCCATATTGTGCGATTGGTTGCACTTGAGCATCAAAAAGTTTGAGTAATACAGGTAAAGAATTATTATTTAGCATATACAGTTTTTCTCAGTATACACAGTAATGCACGTTTTGCTCTGCTCGCAAGATCCTGACAGGCAGGTGTAAAACCAAGACGTGTGGTAAAACAGATGCCGAGATATTTGTAACAATTCACAACCTCTATTGCCTCACCATTCAAAGACCATCTCTCTTGCTGCTAAGTATCCCCCTTTTCTAAAAACCACAATACTGCTCTTTTTCATATTTACCTTGAGTTGAAGCCTTATATTATGGAGATTATTTAATTGGGTTTGGAGTCCAACTGGAGTTTCTGATAGCAAAGCGATATCGTCAGCCAGTAGCAAGACAAATAATTCGATGGTCTCGTGTGACAACGTCGCTCCATGTCGTCCCTTCGCCATGATTTCTGATGCTAATTCGTTTATAAATAGAGAAAACAATACAGGACTACAGGTATCTCCCTGCTTCACACCCTGTGTGCACAAAACACTGTGTGTGAATTCGTTGCCGACTCTTACTTTTGCTTTTACGTTAGAATACATACTTCTTATACACTGATACAGCTTCCCTTTAATACCATTCTTCTGAAGAACTGGCCACAGTAGTTTCCTTGAGATAGAGTCAAAGGCCTTCTCAAAATCAATGAAAGCTACATAGAATTTACGATTTAACGAAAATTGCTTTTGTATTATTGCTAGTAATGTAAACATATGATCCACTGTTGAATACCCTTTCTTGAAGCCCGCCTGATATTCGCCGGTTATATTATACTGTTCTACCCATATTTGTAACCTATAGTTTATAATAGAACTGTACAATTTGCTGCCGATGTCACAAAGTGACACACCTCTATAGTTGCCAGGATCGTTAACATCACCTTTTTTAAATAGTGGTACTATAATTGATTCCATC
>CM031608.1:41812734-41822734 GCA_018398815.1 Conus ventricosus | reverse complement strand
ATGGACTGTCTGTACCTTGAACTGAGCGACTGTTGATTTAAACGTTCCTGCAAAGTGTGAATTATATGTTTTACTTGAAGATGGCGTCTCTAGCTAGGTAGTGAGTGTCCGTCTGATAGACTTACTTTTCTCTTTCATAAAGCGCTCAAATAATATGTAAATCAGAGAGAGAGAGAGAGAGAGGGACAGACAGACAGACAGACAGACGGAGAGAGAGAGAGAGAGAGAGAGAGAGAGAGAGAGAGAGAGAGAGAGAGACAGAAAGACAGACAGACAGACAGACACAGAGAGAGACAGAGAGACAGAGAAAGAGCGAGAGAGAGAGTGAGAGATTCCGATTCCGATGAGTTTATTCACAATAGGCCACAGCCCCGGCTTGTGAAGGGGTGTGTGAACATAATATAAGCAATTTGTCAATAAACATAAGTGGGCACAGATTCATACATAAAACAAACCTCAACAAGTACCAATAACAATACAATAGAAACAGAAACAGCGTAGGGACAAAACCAAAAGAATCATATTACTAAGACGTTACTAATTCTCTAAACTTGAATGCCTTAGACAGAAATAGTGAAAAATTCCGCACGTCCTGAGGCTTTTGTGAGGACATTAGTAAACTGAGTTTGAACAAAGAGGGTTGTCGGTAATACTTAGGTTTTATATGGCTTTGTCGAATATGTGTAAGTGCTGGACAGCAAAAAACAAAATGTACCTCATTTTCCTCTGCTTCTTTGCACATTGGACAAGTTAAAAAAAACTTCTGTTGACAGTTCTGTATCTAAAGCTATGTACCATTAACCCTGAGATTCCAAGCCTGAATCTTGTTGTTATATGTTTCAAATGTGGATTTAAATCCAATAATAGGTAGGGCTTCAAAGAAGGCGTATCACAAAAATTTCTATACATGTCATATCTGCTGCTGGTCTGAATATGTTCATTCCATTTTTGCCAACTGCAGTCTAGTAACCGTTGGCGAAATGTACGAATAAAATCGTTAACGTTTCCAACCCCCTGGTTGTACCAGACGAACCCAAAACCATATTCAAACAAACAGGTTCGCACTTGAGTCACCCAGTTTACTTTGCCTTTCAGATCTAAATCATATAACATATTATATGCTATACGTGGAATTCTTTGCTGTTCCATTTGTAATAATTTAAACCAGTAGCGTATGCATTTCACAGCTGAGTTTATATATATAGGATACCTGTTTAGTTTCACCATAGACAAGGTCATTTGGTGTCCTCATCTCTACTCTGAGGAATTTCTTTAAAGCGTAGCAATGCACAGTCTCACAATGAACAGCTGCCTTGTTTAATCCCCATAATTCTGCCCCATATTGAACCATAGGCTGAACTTGCGAGTCAAACAATTTCATAAACAAAACGAAAGAGTTATTATTAAGTGTATGCAATTTTTTCATAATACAAATCAGCGCATTTTTTGCCCGACTCGCGAGATCTTTACAAGCAAGAACAAAACTAAGACGGGTGGAAAAAAGTATTCCCAAATACTTATACACATTAACAACAGTATTATACTACCATCATAAAACCATCTTTCCCTCACACTTAAATAACCCCCCTTTCAAAATACTATGACATTACTTTTATTCATGTTCACTTTTAACTGAAGAGAAGCAGATGCTCTTTGTAAATTGTTTAACTGTGTTTGTAGTCCTGTTACAGTCTCAGATAGTAAGATTATATCATCAGCTAATAACAGAATAAATAATTCAAATGCCTCCAGAGACAGCATAGCGCCATGTCTTCCATTCCTAATCACCTCAGTTGCTAGCTTATTAATAAATAAGGAAAATAATATTGGACTGAAAGCGTCGCCCAGTCCAGCTGTACATTCAATGCAATCTGTCAATTTCGCACCACATCGAACTCGCGCTTTTACTACATTATAAATACTTCTAATACATTTGTACAATTTTCCTTTAATACCATTTTTAAACAAAATTGGCCAAAGCAAGTGTCTGTTAATAGAATCGAATGCTTTTTCAAAATCTATAAATGCTACATACAATTTGCGATTGTAAGAGAATTGTTTTTGAACAAGGCTAACAAGGTACACATGTGGTCAATAGTTGAATATCCTTTCTTGAAACCAGCCTGATGCTGGCCAGTGATATCGTTTTCTTCTACCCATTCTTGCAACCGCTTGTTAATAATCGTGTTAAATAGTTTACTGCTAATATCGCTAAAAGAAATTCCTCTATAGTTATTAGGGTTATTTAAGTCACCTTTTTTAAAGATAGGCAAAATGATAGACTCTGTCCAACGTCGAGGATATGTGCCACTATCAAATAACTTGTTGAAATATTTAAGAAAAAACGGGACTACGTCTTCACATGAGTACTTAAACAATTCGCCTATGATACCACCAGGCCCAGCTGCTTTTCGGTTCTTAAGTTTTCTTATAGCTAGCAACACTTCCTCCTTAGAAATTGGGCGGTTCATACAATTATCTACCTCTTCCTCAGAAACATCATATGGAACTTCATTTGTATCCGTTTGTAGCAAACACTGAAAATGTTGGAACCATGTGTCAGCACATATAGTGTTTCTTACCTGCTTACTTTTAAAATTAGTTTTAACGGACATTATCCCAAAAATCCTTTTGACTTTTTATTGACATTACTAGTTTATCTATTAACAGTTTATTAAACTCCTTCTGCTTCTTCTTCAGTAAATTTTTGTACTCTCGTCTTGCAATTACATATTCTTTAATATCTTCAGGATCATTTGAACGGCGGCTAGTTCTCAGTAAACGTCTAACGTTTTTCTTACTCACCGTACATTCAAAATCGAACCAATCATCATGTGCTTTTGTTCGGTTGGGAATATTTGCATTTTCATACAATCGGCACTTTTCTTAATACAATCGTTAAACACATCTAACGCTTCATCAACATCAGTGTTAATTAAATCCATTGCAATACTTATTTTTGCGCGCATTTCATCACTACTAAGAGTGTCTCTATATAAATGTACATATTCTTGCTTCCAGACATATTTTTCTATTACGAAGTCATCATTATTTTTATCAATATTAATTCTATTTTGACATGGAAAGGAAATGCGAACACAAATAGGTAAGTGGTCAGAGTCTATACGTTCCAGAATAGAAAATTCACACACGTCGTAAACAAGGCAAGAAGTCATTTGAAAATATGAAATAATCGTTTACACTGTTTCCAGTTTCAGATAGGTATGTTATAGCAACCATTTAGGTCGCCCTTACATACACCATTCAGTATGCACAATCCCATAGCAGTGCACATATTTAAAAGCAACTTACCAAAACTATTCAAATGACAGTCTTCAGAACGTCGATTCACACTAACAGGCTGGCTTTTGTATTGTATATCATGGTTGATAACCCCACGGAAATCTTGAGAAATATTTGATGTCCTGCTATTCAAATCACCATTCAGAACAATATAAACATCTCTACTTAATAAGCAATCAACTAAGCAGTCTTCAATTACACTTATCCCATTATCGATGTTAAAATGGCATAAAACGGTGATGTTTCTGGTGGAACATACGAACATACATAAACGAGATCTTTATCAATTCCGAACAATTGTTTGTCAATCAGAAACACAAAAATATTGACATAATCAACATTTAATACTTTCACAAAGGAAGTCAACCCATTCTTTATGAGACAGATTATTCCGCCGGATCGTCGCCCTTGTTTGGTGAACTTCACCGCTGGCTTGAGAAAAAGTTTAAAACCTGGAAAAGAATCTGGTTTACATTCCTCCATGAAAGTTTCAGATAAACAAACAAAATCAAATTCACATAAGAAAGAAATGAAATCAGGATCAAGTAGTTTTGAAAACAATCCATTCACATTGTACGAAAGAAAAGAAAAGGGTTCATTCACATTTACAAACGACTCGTTTTGCACGTTCTCGCACGTGCTGTCTGTTGCTTGCTCCGACACACTGTCACTGTCAGCGGAAAACAGCTCACTTGTGACACTGTCAGCAGTGCGAGGCGCGGGGATTGCCGGTGTAGGGTCAACTTTGTTCCCATGACTGTTCACACTGTAAGACAAATCAAACTTACCACCTGGCCGGCCTCCCCCCTATCTGCTCTCCTTCAGCTGATCATTGTCATCAAGGAAGTACTTTTTGTTCTCGATGACAAGATGGTCAAAGACCATCCTAGCTCTCTTCCCGCTGTTCCTAGCGTCTTTTAAATGGGCTGAAAGTTTTCTTCTCACTTCCCTCACCCGGAACGAAAAATCCTCCCCAACAAAAATAGTCGATCCCTGCAGTTTTCGTTTTGCTTTCAGAATTTGTATCTTGTCCTTATAGAAACAGCATCTTGCAATGATAGGAGAATCTTGCTTTCCGTTTAACCTGTGTACTCTGTCAAATTCAATATCACCAGCAATGTCCAGTTTATCAGTGATCAGATCTTTGACCCTTCCTTCGCACTGTTCATTGGTTTCATCCCTATTTCTTGGAAGTCCATAGAAAATCAAATTATTTCTTTTGGACCTACCTTCTAGGTCATCCGTTTTCTTTTCTAATTGCTGTACTTTAGCCGTTAGCTCTGAATTGCTTTTGATAAGATCTTCGTTTTCATTTTTCAAAGCCACCACCTCTTCCCGCAAGTCCGTTACACTCTGTTGAAGGGCAGCGTACTGTTCACTAAGTCTCTGCACACTCTGCTCTACATCTCCGAACTTACTGGTCATTGTAGCGTGCATGGACTGTAACAGAGAGAGAGAGAGAGAGAGAGAGAGAGAGAGAGAGAGAGAGAGAGAGAGAGAGAGAGAGAGAGAGAGAGAGAGATGTGCTGATGTAGCACAATCACATGCAGAAGTCAGACATCAGGACAGTTACTAACGACGAGCAGCAGAGAGTCATGCGAGGCGACAATTCCATCCCTGCCTTTCAGCCTCCTTCAGGCAGGCCGACGTCACCTTCTTACTGCCTCGGTGTAGACAATGAACAACGCGACTTAAGGGGCTGATGCACTTGCCGTTGTACGTTGACTGCAGCAGGCTGGTTTGCTGGAAGAGATAACGAAGCAGACAAAGAGATAATTCATTCTCTGCGAAGGATCTGCTAATGGTTAGGGAATTATAAAACCAGGGAAATATTTATGTGGTGTGGGAATTTAACCTATCTCATTACATGGGGAGCTTTATTTTTGAGGGGTATGTGTGGGGGGTGAAAGGGTGTGGGAACTGCTCCTTAATTAATCTGAATGCTTTGCCATACTGAAAGGTTGACACGAGACTTGCTAGGTTAGTGACTCGGGGGCCGTTGACACTGCCACTTTTTTATTTTTTTATTTTTTTTTTACCGAGCCTGGCCGGACAGTAGCGCGAGCATTTATTTGCGTTTACATTGACTTCTTCTATGCCATGCTACCTACCCAGCGCCACGGCTCTGCGTGTTGCAGAGGAGGGGGTGGGGGAGGGGGGGTCAAGGCGGGCCGGACGCTGCGGCATTCCATCCATACCCTCGAAAGATGCAGCGGTAAGCTGAGGTCGTGAGGTCAAAACCAAGGCTGGTAGAACAGCCACCAGTGTATAAACAGAAGGGTCAGAAAGTTCAGTATTTAACCTGGATAACTTTGGGTCTAAATTTGGGTGTGGCTCTGGCTTCCTGGGCTACATTTCTCAAAGTGCAGCGAAGCGCGAGTAAGAGAAGAGAGGGAGCAAGGATAGAGGAGAGAACGGCGCACGCTAACTGTGAGGTCTGCATGCAATGTCGGTGCACACACACGTAGGCCTACGCACGAACGCGCGCATGATCGAAGGGAGAGACACATGGGATGGAGGGAGAGAGTGAGGTTGGTTTGCACGTATGTATGAACACACACACACACACACACACACACGCGCGCGCGCGCGCACACACACACACACACACACACACACAAGACAAAATCGCGTGTGCGTGCGCGCACACCTACACACAGACACACAGACACACATTCTCTCTCTCTCTCTCTCTCTCTCTCTCTCTCTCTCTCTCTCTCTCTCTCACATAAACACACACACACACACACACTGACACAAACATATATATACACGCGCGCGCATGCGCACACATATCTCATAGTGAACAGGAAGGGATGGGGAAAGGGAGGGTGCTATGCATTTGCATGCTTGCCTCTCTCTCTCTCACTCACACACGCACGCATACGCACGAACGCGCGCGGGCACACACACACACACATGTACTCGCATGCCTCGTCGTGAAAAGGAAGGGATTGGGAGAGGGAGGGGGCTGTGCGTTTGCATCCTTGTCTCTCTCTCTCTCGCCTCTCTCTCTCTCTCCACACACACACGGGCATGCGCGCATACACACACACACACAATACACACATAAGCAAGCGCGTGCACGCACGCACACATGCACGCAAGGGACTAAATTACAATGCACTAATAAATTCCAAGGATAAGTACCGCACCATTCCAGCAACTTACAGAGCAGCCTGGTGTTGCAATGACTGCAAGAAATATTCAATCAACCTTTTCGGTTATAAGAAGAATGCTATCCCAGAAAAAGCTGGTGTGCAATACCGTAGTATACGTTAGTTAGGCAGAATAATCTACCACTGCAGACATGAATGCTTATCTCCCCCTATTTCTTCAATCTAAGGCATAAGAGCAAGCTTTGTTTATAATTGAATATTTCTTGCAGTCATTGCAACACCAGGCTGCTCTGTAAGTTGCTGGAATGGTGCGGTACTTATCCTTGGAATTTATTAGTTTGTTGTAATTTAGTCCCTTGCGGATTCATTCCAGGAACTGGCCCTCAGCACTTGTGTCGTAAGAGGTTATCTTTTTATATTTTCTACTTTTCACAAGAAAATGTAGCTTGTTTTGCTCTTTCATAATTTTCTTTTGCTTCTTAGTTTGCACCTTTGGTTTTTTTTGAAAACTCAACATGCTACAGTATTGCACACCAGCTTTTTCTGGGATAGCATTCTTCTTATAACCGAAAAGGCACAGGAGTCTAATTACCACCTTCCGCGGTCACTGAGGAGAAACAATCAGGTTTCGAAATATCGCTATCTGACCAGGAGTTATAAGTTAGTGAGTTTTCTTCCTATTGGAGATCGTCTCCCCCTTGGAGACTATAAGCTTTCTAAAGGCTCATTTTGAGAAGCATTTATTTTATTTTTCCCCATTCACCCACACAAGCACATACTGCTAGTTAGGCAGAATAATCTACCATTGCAGATATGAATGCTTATCTCCCCCTATTTCTTCAATCTAAGACATAAGAGCAAGCTTTGTTCATAATTGAATATATATATATGTACGTATATATATATATATGTGTGTGTGTGTGTGTGTATTGTAAATGCAAAGCAGTATGCGGGTCGTGCCATGCATAACTGTGCTGCGCTAGCCCCGAGCTCAATGTAAACGCGCCCATAATCTGTGGAGTAATGTTAAACATCCAACATTTACATTTAACTGTCAGACGCGTGGTTAGAGCATCCATTTCAAGTAAATCTCTCTCTCTCAGCGTTTATAATGTAGGATATGGTATGGCTGGGGATCGTTTTAAATAATCCGATTAGACCGAGCATGCACAACAGGCCTGTGTGTGTGTGCGCGCGTGCGTGTGTGTTTCTCTAGACTGTGACAGTTTAGGTGGTGAAAGTACAGGTGGTCTAAGTACAGAGAGTGAAAGTACAGGCGGTGAAAGTACATAAGTAGAAAGTACAGGCGGTGAAAGTAAAAGATGGTGAAAGTACAGGCGGTGAAAGTACACGTGTTGAACGTACAGGTGGTGAAAGTACAGGTGATGAAAGTACATATTCAGAAAGTACAGGCGGCGAAAGTACAGGGGGAGAAAGTACAGGTGGTGAAAGTACACGTGTTGAACGTACAGGTTGTGAAAGTACACGTGATGAAAGTACATATTCAGAAAGTACAGGTGGTGAAAGTACAGGCGATGAAAGTACAGGCGGTGAAAGTACATATTTAGAAAGTACAGGCGATGAAAGTACAGGCGGTGAAAGTACATATTTAGAAAGTACAGGCGGTGAAATTACAGGCGGTGAAAGTACATATTCAGAAAGTACAGGCGATGAAAGTAGAGGCAGTGAAAGTACATATTCAGAAAGTACAGGTGGTGAAATTACATATTCAGAAAGTACAGGTGGTTAAAATACATATCAGAAAGTACAGGTGGTGAAAGTACATATTCAGAAAGTACAGGTGGGGAAAGTACATATTCAGAAAGTACAGACGGTGAAAGTGCAGGTGGTGAAAGTACAGGTGGTGAAAATACAGGTGGTGAAAGTACATATTCAGAAAGTTCAGGCGGTGAAAGTACATATCAGAAAGTACTTGTGGTGAAAGTACATATTCAGAAAGTACAGGTGGTACAAAAACATATTCAGAAAGTACAGGCGGTGAAAGCACAGGTGGTGAAAGTACAGGTGGTGAAAATACAAGTGGTGAAATTAGAGATGTGAAAGTACAGGTGGTGAAAGTACAGGTTGTGACAGTATATGCTTAGAAAGTGCAGATTTTGAAAGCACAGGTGGTGCAAGTACATATTAAGGAAGTGCAGGCGGTGACAGTAGAGGTGGTGAAAGTACAGATGGTGACAGATCATACTTGGAAAGTACAGGTGCTAAAAGTACAAGCGGTGACAGTACATATTTAGAAAGTACAAGCAGTGAAAATACATACATAGAAAGTACAAACGGTGAAACTACAGACAGTGAAAGTACATACGGTGAAAGTACATACGGTGAAAGTACAGGCGGTGAAAAAGTACATACGGTGAAAGTACAGGTGGTGACAGTACAGGTTGTAACAGTACAGGTGGTGACTGTACATGTGGTGACAGTACAGTACAGGCGGTAACAGTACAGGCGGTGACAGTACAGGTGGTGACAGTACAGGTGGTGACAGTACAGGTGGTGACAGTACAGGCGGTGACAGTACAGGTGGTGACAGTACAGGTGGTGACAGTACAGTACAGGTGGTGACAGTATATGTGGTGACAGTACAGGTGGTGACAGTACAGGTGATGACAGTACAGTACAGGTGGTGACAGTACAGGTGGGACAGTACAGTACAGGCGGTGACAGTACAGGTGGTGACAATACAGGTGATGACAGTACAGTACAGATGATGACAGTACAGGTGGTGACAGTACAGTACAGGTAATGACAGTACAGGCGGTGACAGTACAGGTGGTGACAGTACAGGTGGTGACAGTACAAGCGACGACAGTACAGTACAGGCGGTGAGAGTACAGGTGGTGACAGAACAGGTGGTGACAGTACAGGTGGTGACAGTACAGGTTGTAACAGTACAGGCGGTGACAGTACAGGTGGTGACAGTACAGGTGGTGACAATACACTTGGTGACAGTACAGGTGGTGACAGTACAGGTTATGACAGTACAGATGGTGACAGTACAGGTGGTGACAGTACAGGTGATGACAGTACAGTACAGGTGTTGATAGTACAGGCGGTGACAGTACAGGTGGTAACAGTACAGGTGGTGACAATACACTAGTTTACAGTACAGGTGGTGACAGTGCAGGTTATGACAGTACAGGTGCTGACAGTACAGGCGGTGACAGTACAGGCGGTGACAGTACAGGCGGTGACAGTACAGGCGGGGACAGTACAGGTGGTGACAGTACAGGTGGTAACAGTACAGGTGGTGACAGTACAGGCGGTGACAGTACAGGTGGTGACAGTACAGGCGGTGACAGTACAGGTGTTGACAGTACAGGCGGTGACAGTACAGTACAGGTGGTGACAGTGCAGGCGGTGACAGTACAGGTGGTAACAGTACAGGCGGTGACAGTACAGTACAGGTGGTGATAGTACAGGCGGTGACAATACAGGCAGTGACAGTACAGTACAGATGATGACAGTGCAGGCGGTGACAGTGCAGGCGGTGACAGTACAGGTGGTGACAGTACAGTACAGGTGGTGATAGTACAGGTGGCAACGGTACATGCGGTGAC
>CM031608.1:41797734-41800234 GCA_018398815.1 Conus ventricosus | reverse complement strand
ACAACGAACTCGAGCTGTAACAACCTCATATCATACTTTTAATACATCTATAAATTTTACCTTTAAATTCCATTCTTTAACATAATAGGCCACAGTAATTTCTTGAAATTGTGTCGAACGCTTTCTCGAAATCAATGAAAGCTACATACAGTTTTCTATTACATGAAAATTGCTTTTGAATAACTGCTAAAAGTGTAAATATGTGACGGTTGTAGAATAATTTTGTTTAAACCCAGCTTGGGAATTCACCGGTAATATTGTTCTGCTCAACCCATTCCTGTAATCTTGAATTAACTATAGAGCTGTATATTTTGCTACTTATGTCTGAAAGAGAAATTCTCTGTAATTATTTGGATCGTTAATGTTGCCTTTTTTAAACAATGGAACAATAATAGATTCTTTCCATAAATCAGGATATTGACCTGTGTCAAATAGAACATTGAAATATTTTACAAAGAAATCAATTACATCATCTCCTGATTTTTTTAATAGCTCTCCAATTATACCATCTGTCCAGCTGCTTTCTTACTTTTCAATTTTCTCACTGAGAGTATGACTTCTTCTTTAGAAATAGGCCGATTCAGAAAGTTGACATCATCATAATCATCATTCTCATGTGCATCATTTCCATTTCCTTGATCATCGTTATCATTATCTGAAACATCAACAGCACCTGTACAGTATATTTGTTGCCGTCAGTCTCATCTTTTTCAAGAACCTTTAAAATGTTGAAACCATTCCTGTACTGTGATCTTGTTTGGCTGAAACTTATTCTTATTAGAAACTCTACCCATATTTTGCCAAATTCTTTCTGATCATTTACAGACATAATCAATTGTTCAAGTACAATTCTATTGTATTCTTTTCTCTTTCTCTCTAACAGCTTTTTGTATTCCCTCCTTTCTTTGCAAAAAGCTGTCCTAACCTTTTTTCGGTTGAATTCTCCTTTGGTGGCAACTTTGTATCTGGCAATTTTGTATTTTTTCTGGATGATTTCCTACATGTTCTTAAAAGTTTTCTAACATTGCGCTTAGAAGTTTTACATTCATCATCATACCACTTTTCTGACCTTTTCTGACATGTATAAATTTTCTTTTCCATACATACTGCTTGCTCTCTTATGCATTCATTAAATAAATGTATGCCTGATTAATGTCAGTACCCATCAATATGCTGGCTTGATTAAGTTTTTCTTTTGCATTTCTTGAATGCATGCTATTATGAAACTGTTCAGCAAAGTCATCATTCCAAACTATCTTTTTAATAAATAAAGGTATATCACGCCAATCATTGTCATTGCGTAACACATCATTCTTCGCATAAAAATAAAATTCCAATGGTTGATGATCGGAATTAATCATATCAGAAACATACAAACGGCAAGAATTTCTAATAGTATCGAACAGATCTTCAGAAAACTAAGAAATATCATTCACGCTACTCCTGTTTCCGTTATGTTGTGTAATGACCTTCAAGGTCACATTACATACTCCATTCATGATAAACAATCTGAAAGCAATACATAAAATTCAAATCATTCTTCCATATAAATTCAATTCCGAGTCTTTAGAATATTCTTATGAGATCTGTTTATGTCATTCTTCTCATGAAACTGAACTGTCAAAACTGATCATTGCTGAAAGGAAAATGTTGGCTGTTCTGCCGTTCAAATCCCCACACAAAAGGATTTTCAACGTTGTCATACAATAATATCTTATCTGTTATAACCTCTTCAAGGCAAACAATGCCGTTTTCAATTTCAACTGTTGTATAATTGTGGGAATTTATTGGAGGCACGTAAGTACACACATAAAGAATGTTATTTTCAAAAACCAAATAAAGTTTTATTTAATAAGAAACATAATATTTGTCATGTTCACATGTAAGTTCAGATCATAAGCCATCAATTCGGTTTTAATAAGCACACCACTCCACTGATCTCCTCCGTGTCTTGTCAGCTTAATCGCAGGTTTACAGATGACAGAATGGTGGGAAAAATGGGAAATTCTATTTTTCCATGAACGTTTCAACAAGACAAATGAAATCAAAATATTAAACATACGATAAAAACTTTTGATCAATCAGTTTAGATGGAAGGCCACCTACGTTCCAATGAAGGAAAGAGAACAAGTGTACTTTATTTTTAACCTGTGTTTCACTAACATTTTGTTCACTTTCATACTCGCTATCATTCGTACTCTCATTCAGACTTTCGTCCATCGGGATGTCTCTATTGGTTATATTTTCTCTTCTCTCTTCCCCATTGCGTTGTTCCCTGTCATTTTCACGAGCTTCGTCACGGCTGGTGTCACCTGTCATACCAACACGTGAAGAACAAGCATGCATTTCACAATTCGCCGGTACACATCTACAACCTGTTCTCAGTAAACATGACACACGGCCACCAGCACGTGCGTTTCCGCATTTTATCTTCGGAACCGGTGTTCGGTCACATTGTCTACCTTTGTATTCTCAACCAGGGAAATTTGACTTTTAGGAT
>CM031608.1:41780234-41787734 GCA_018398815.1 Conus ventricosus | reverse complement strand
CGTTTCGACCTCTTAGGTCTTCTTCAGGCGAGATACACAACACCCAGGACAACGAAAATGAACCACGAGCAATCACTTATGTTCATCCAGTTCGGCGCAAGATGGGCCATCGTTCATTTTCGTTGTCCTTAGTGTTGTGTCTCTTGCCTGAAGAAGACCTAAGAGGTCGAAGCGCGTCGTGTTTTGCCTTGTTTCGTTTGTCAACGTTTTTTTGGGAAGAGCTTTATCAATAATTTTTCAAGATCATTTTTCAAACAATAGAGCGTTTGGATTACATGCTCTCTCTCTCTCTCTCTCTCACTTACCAGTTCATGCGTACTGCCCGCACCCACACATGTTGGTTGTTTTCCACTGTGATTGGTTGTGTTCGTTTCCGGCGAACGTTAACAGCTTCATCGCGGAAAGACGATGCCTCTAGGCCGATTTATGATGTGGTGTCGTTACCATGGTAACACAACGTCACCATTGGGAGAAACTATTTCCGCTCCAGGCACTGTCTGTTATGTACCCGAGTGACGACGACTACTCGATTATTGATGACGTTTACAGTCGTTCCCGCGCTCCAAGTCGTCAAAAGAGGATCAAGTGTTGCTCCTGGCACCCAGACAATGAGATCTAATGTGGGTCAATTGGGTTGAGACACACAACTCTCTCAGTGAAGAAGGGCAACGACTACGTGTGTGTGTGTGTGTGTGTGTGTGTGTGTGTGTGTGTGTGTGTGTGTGTGTGTGTGTGGGCGTGCGTGCGTGTGTGCCTGCCTGCGTGTGTGTGTGTGTGTGTGTGTGTGTGTGTGTGTGTGTGTGTGTGCGCTTAATATAGACGGGAAGAATGACAGGAAATAGAGAAGAGCGAATGAAGACAAAGCAAGAGACAAGACACGACAAGACAACAGTTCTTTTTTTCCTCGAGGGTTAGTAGATAACCGCAAGTTTATAATGTTCCTTCTTGTGTTCCCATCCTCCACCCACCCAGCACGAGAGCTGACACTGTTCCTTCTTGTGTTCCCATCCTCCACCCACCCAGCACGAGAGCTGACACGTAAAGAAACAAACGGCGAAGAAGTCTGAATTGAAGAAGGAAAATTATATACATGACAAATTAATAAGTCTTACCCCTCACCCTCCCACCCCCCCCCCCCCCCACACACACACACCTCACCCCAACCTCCAGGCAAAAAAGGATAATAAAATAAAAGAAAAAGTAATCTTGTATGAATTGAATTAGCATTTTCGAACAATTGCAAAGTAATGAGGCTCGTGCATTCTTGAACCACCGATTCTCTCACTCTGCATTGCGGTCGCAGAAACATGGGATACTGTCATAGATGTAAGACAATAAAGATTCAAATTCAAATTCAACAAACAACTTTATTATCTACAAAGCGTGAAATTCAATGTGGCAACGTCTTTTGATTTTTACAACTGAACACAATTAAAAAAAAAAATTACATATCCAATAAAAATAGCGTTCTATTTATGTCAATTTATGTTATGCACTTTAATAGAACACTATGCACCAACACACACACACACACACACACACACACACCACACACACACACACACACACACACACACACACACACACATACACACACACACACGCACACACACACATACACACACACACATTGACACACACACACACACACACACACACACACACACACACACACACAACACACACACACACACACACACTACACGCCCCCCCCCTCCCCCCCTCCCCACACACACATCAGTTCAAGTTCTCAATGTTTTCAATCGTCACATATAAAAACGAATGATATGTTTAAAATTTGGATGGACATGGGAATAAAACTCTTTTGTTCTACTCAATCTAAATTTTGGGGTTCGTTAACGTCTTCCAGATGGCAAAAGTTCATAATACTGACTGAGATTTTGGCTGATGTCGCTCACAATCATCTGCGCCTTTCGAACTGCTCTTTGTTCAAACAACACATTCAAACTACTCTGTCTCTCTCCCACAGTCTTGCTATTAAACAAATTCTTGCTCTTCATAGTTAGACTTCCATACCAACAGATAAAAGAGGAAGTTAAGACAGACTCAATAAAACATCTGTAAAATCCTTGCAGCACTTTTCTGTTTACATTGAGGCTTCTGAGCTTCTGAAGGCAAAAGATCCTTGACTGACATTTCTTGTGGATAAAATTAGTATTTGCTATAAAGTTTAATTTGTCATCAATTATTGTGCCTAGATATTTATACTCACTCACATGTTCAACTTTCTCACCACTGATATGAATGTCAGGAAGATCTGGGGGATTTTTCCTAAAATCGATCAGCAATTCTTTTGTCTTTTGCACATTTAGGTTGAGATAATTGTCTTCACACCAAGCAGCAAACATATTCACACGATCACAGTACATAGAATGAGAGTTTGACAGATCTTGGAGAGCAGAGTCATCAGAATATTTCACAAGAGGAGTAGTATCATTGCCAGTACAATCATTTGTGTATAGAGTAAACAACACAGGTGAAAGAACAGTACCTTGAGGAGAGCCAGTAGATGTGTTACAAATTGATGAAATAAATTGCTGAAATCGAACAGACGGTAACCAATTGACAAGGAAACTAATAATCCACAGAACAAGATGAGGATTCACATCATAAGACAACAGTTTTGGGGCTGTTAAGTGAGGCTGGATAGTATTGAAGCCAGAAGAGAAATCAATGAACAATGTGCAAACAAATGAACCAGGATTTTCTAAATGAAGATCGACCACTTGCCCAGAGCATTGTGTATATTGCATGAGAGAGACATCAGTAATACATTCTCAATTCTTTCAGTGGTGACGCTATAGCATTCTGTGTTGTTATCTGGCTGGCATCATGAATCTTGCTCGTTCATCTGCCTGCATGGTTTACCGATACGTATCTTACAGGCACAGTGAAGATGCTTTCTTCCCCTCCCCCTTCCTTGTCTTTCTCCATTTCCGTTTTTGTTTGGTATGTTTGTTTGTTTTAATCATTTCTTAAAATAAAATACATATTGGAGGCAAAATTTGCCTCCAGTGTGTGTCTTGCTTTCCTTCTCATCTTTGTCTCCCTAAAGGATGTTTTCACCCTGATTAGTTTACTGGTTCTGTCTGTCTGTCTGTCTGTCTGTAAGATCATGCCAATACTACAGAACTGATGTTCAGTAAAATTTGGTGGAATGATGGGAAGCTGCCCCAGGACAAACTCACAGTCGTTTGGTGGGTATCCATACTGCGGATACAGGCTCACAGCATATCCAGGATCCGCGCAGCAACATGCTGCTGCAATTTTTGCCCTGAACACAGACACTCGTCGCTCCGTTCGTTGGGTAAATTCCCTATATCCTTTAAATGTTACGTTCAGTCGGGTCATGAACAGAAGAGATGACGTGAACGCCAAAGTGCATGAACAGTATGGCATCATTCCGTTGCTTTGGTGGACCGTCACTGTATAAAATAATTCAGTTTTTTTCTCTGAACTGAGACTCGGACTCCATAAAATGGGAACCAAACAGTCAACTCCCGTGGTGTTGCCCACGCGCTCACCAAGACATCGTCTGAGACAAACGACCTCAATCATCTCACCAGCACCAACGATTTCCCCGCCACTTTGTTGCAAATCACCAGACACACCACAGACAATCCTCTACACCTCGGCAGCTCATTAAGGGATTGTTAACGAGCACGGGAATAGCCTTTCCCCCAAAGGGAAGAATCGCGGTGAACAGAAGACACGGCCACTCACTCCATGTTGTTCAAAAACCCGAGTTGTGTTCTGATGGGAGGACGTAAACAGGCTGGAAGCTAGGGCAAAATGAGTCGTTATGATTTTGGCAAGGGGGTTAAAATATTCATTTTATTTTTTTTCTCTCTCCCCTCTCTCTCTCTTCCTCTCTCTCTTTCTCTCTCCCCTTTCTTCCCCCTCTCTCTCTCTCTCTTCTCTTTTTAAGTGTGTGTGTGTGTGTGTGTGTGTGTGTGTGTGGTAAGAGAGAGAAAGAGAAGGAGGATGAAGAGAGAGAGAGAGAGAGAGAAAGAGAAGAGAGAGAAGAGTATGTGTGTGTTGGTGGGGTGGGGTGAATTACACACACACACACACACCCACCACACCAACCCCCAAAACCCCACCCACACACCACACAGAGAGAGAGAGAGAGGTAGAGAGAAGAGAGAAGAGAAGAGAGAGAGGGAAGTGGGGGTGGGGCGGGAGTGGGATGGGGGGGTAGGTGTGTTCCCATAAAGAAATTATTCCACCTTGATCAAAGTTACCGTATCTAATAAAAATCTGAAATGCAACAACAACAACAACAACAACAACAACAACAGAAAAACAAAAAACAGTCCCGGGTCTCAAAAAGTTTGGGTTTAAAAAATTTTTAAAAATAGAGTACATTAAATTTCAGAATGGTTTTCCTATCCGCAAATGTTTGTTATGCCCTCTAGTTCCTGATTTTTTTAAGGGAAAAGAAGAAGAGGAGAGGAGAAGAGAGAGAGAAAGAGAAGACAAATGACTTTCTGCAATAATTTATGGGCCCTTTTGATTTTTGACGGGTTTTTTTTCTCCATGTACTAAGTACTTTATAGTAAAGAGCAAAAAAGCCCCATTTTAAAGCCAAGGGGAAGACAGACGGACAAACCACGCGCATGTTTAAGTAGCTCCCCCTATAAAATGGAACATACAGGTTTTTAAAAACACCCTGCTCTGCGTTTCAAAGCCCAAACGAGGAACTCGGGACAAATTCAGTGGAGTATAAAGTCTGCTGTTTCAAATAGTTTGCACATTGCTCATGTTTCGTCAAGTGGGTCTCTGCACTTTGGTGAAAATAACTCAACACTCTGGGGTCAGTGTAGTTCTGGCTTTCATCCTCGTCGTCCTCACGGCTTAGGGCACAACCGCTGATCTGTCAACGAAAAGAGGTAAGTATTTCTTTGTAAAGAAACTGAAAAGAGATCAACTGCACACACTCAAGAGAGAGAGAGAGAAAGAGAGAGAGAGAGAGGAGAGAGAGAGAGAGAGAAGAGAGAGAGAGAGAGAGAGAGATGAGAGAGAGAGAGAGGGAGATATGAGAGAGAGAGAGAGAGAGAGAGAGATGAGAGAAAGAGAGAGAGAGAGCGAGGGGGGGGGGGGGGTAGAAGGACAGAGAGCAGAGAAGGCGAAAGAAGTGTTTATCATAACTGGCGACTGGTGTGCGTGGGCAGAGTATTATGATTTTATTTTAAAAAAATGAATTGGAAACAAAGAAAGAAAGAACTACAAACATAACAACAACAAAAGGGGAAAACCATTCTCCCTGGCTCGCTAACAGTTCTCCCCCCTCCCCATCGCCCCCGCCCCCCCCCCCCTCCCCCCTGCGCCCCCCACCTCCCTCCCCCCTCCACCGACCGGTTCTTCTGTCAATGGTCCCCCTCGGCCACTCAGGACTAAAGAACAAAAGGTGACAATCCAGTTCTGGGCACTGAAATGTTTGTAGAGCTATCTTTGCCGTCTGAAGAGAGGGAACACTGACATCTGTGCGGCGTGCGTTTCTCTGGGACTGATTCGTTTCTCTGACCTCATGAATGAATCCCTCGGTGATTCCTCGGGAAACCACCAAGCGGCGCGTGGAACAGAAATTCAACGCATCAGAGCAAACGATTGACGAAGGGCAGAAAAAAAAATTCGATGCTCAATTAATTTCGAACCAGGCCTACGAAACGTTCAGTTCAGACTGCAGAAGATGAGTTTAGCCTAAACTGCTTTTATAAGAGAGGGGAGAATCACATCTTCATTGCCATTGTTGTTGTTGTTGTTGTTGTTGTCGCTGCACCATAAACTCTTGAGAGTTGTAGGACAACGTGTTCTGGGGTTGGTTTTTTTTTTTTTCTCACTTCTTCATTTCATCCGTCATATCTGTCAGTGTGTCTGTCTGTTAGTTCATCGCTCTATACGCCTCTCCTCTCTCTCTCTCTCTCTCTCTCTCTCTCTCTCTCTCTCTCTCTCTCTCTCTCTCTCTCTCTCTCTCTCTCTCTCGTGTGTGTGTGTGTGTGTGTGTGTGTGTGTGTGTGTGTGTGTGTGTGTGTGTGTGAGTGCGCGCGCGCACGCGATGTGTGTGTGTGTGTGTGTGTGTGTGTGTGTGTGTGTGTGTGTGTGTGTGTGTGTGTGCGCGCGCGTGTGTGCGTATGTGTGTCCGTGCGTGTAGGAGGGGGGGGGGGGGGGGGGGGCGGGAGGGGTATGGAGGGTCAGGAGAAGAAACATCTTCCCACTGACATTGCTTCAGTGACGATTCAGTGACGATTCAGTGACGGCGACTGTGGCCTGTTCAACTCGATCTTGTCGGAGAACCGTTTTTGACGTAGAGTACAATTAATGTGGTTAATCAACCGCGGTTGTTCGTTTATAGAACTGCTGCCACCCCCCCCCCCCTTCTCCTACGGTGACCCTGCAAAATTGGGAGTGAAGGGAAAAGGCAAACACGTCCAAGAGTCGTTTTGACCTGCACTGGAACAAAAGACGTGCCCATAATGGTTCAGGCTTCCCTCCTCACATCAGATGCCTTTAGGAACCAGCTGTTCTTTGGCGGCTTTCTTGGTCAGAGGCAGTGTCATGGCTTGGAAATTCGTGGTGGTGTTCGTCGGTGGTGATGTTCCTCGTCCATGGTGGTCGTTGGTGTTGCCCTCCTTTCTGATGGTGTCTGTTGTTCCTCTCCTCTTCCTGTGGGTTTGGAACCTGTCGACCAATCCGCAGCACATCAGGCCGTTGGCCAGCTACCTCGTGGACTGGGTCATGAAGGTGGGATGCGGCAGTGGAAGATCCTGCTGATGTAGCCGGTGGGTTTGTTGTAGTTTCTAGCGGCAGTCGTGGTGTAAAGAAGAGCCGTGCAGTCGTTGAGGGCGTGGTGGCGCAACACCCAGATCCACTCTGGTAAATCCGAATATTGCGACAGAACTGTCGTAACGGGACTTGCCCGGTGTGAGCAGGGCTTTAGCTCCTCTCTCCGTATCAACTGTTCGGGTGCGTGGACTTCCCTCTGGTGGAATGCAGACGTCTGAAAGTAAGAAAAAAGAAATCATCGCCTCTGCTCTTCCCCTCCATCCTAGACCAAATAATTCGTTTTTGGTATTTTCCTTTCAGTCTCTGTTTCAGTCCCCCCACTATTAAGACGGATGACTTGAAGAGACGATGAGTCGCAAGCTCGCATAGCAATTCAGGAGTGACCTACTTTCCGTATCTTCTAGAACCACGCTACTGAGCGCCAGGTCTTTCATGGATGACTGGAATGAAACTTTTTTTTTTCCACTAAAACTTTTACATTAAAACCACAGCTGGCTGGTGCAGTCATGCTGCTGGCAAGTTCCGTTTCTGCCGTAGGTTGGCCTGGTTAAAAATGGCGATGATAACCACTCGTTTATTACTGGCATCTCCCTGAAAAGTCTGGAGTGGCAGAAGAAAAGAGGAGGTCCGATTGTCGGCCCAGACGGCTGCATCTAATGCAGGACTGCTGAAACGTGAGCCCTTCTCTGAAGA
>CM031608.1:41755234-41762734 GCA_018398815.1 Conus ventricosus | reverse complement strand
TTTTTTTTGTCCAACAGGGGAGACAAGCACCCTTTTCCCAGACGGGCCCAAACCGTTTGGACCGATCTCGTTGGGTCGGGCCCGACGGGGTTCGGCGCCGGGGGTTCAGACTCATCCAAAATTTGTGGGGAACCATGTCCAAAATTAAGTCGGACTTCGCCGGTTAAAGTGGGAAGGGGAAAGGTATTGTGTGGTGGGGGGTGAAATCAAATTTTTTTAAATTTAAATTAAACCCATTGACCATCCCCAGAGAGCAAGGCGGGTTTGTTTTGTGACTGTCATAAATTTACTACCCAAGAAATGAAGGGGGAGGCAACCTCAGTAAAAAGGGGGGAAAAATTTTACTAAACCAATGGACTCCCCCTTGGACAGATGGGTTTTGGAAAAATTGGGAAATGCGGAGTGGGAAAGGGAGGAACAAAAAAAGGGGAGGGGGGGGAGAAAAGAGAGAGGGGTTCGGATGTGGGCTCTGCTCGAAAAAAAGGCAGAAGAGGGAGGGGAAAGGAGGAAGAGAACCCAAGTTGAGGCATTAGCACGGGGATAGAGTCTGCAGGGGAAGGGACTAAGGAAAATTGTGGAGAGAGAAAGTTGCTAACTGATGAAGAAAAAAAAAAAAAAGGGAAAAAGGGGAAAAAGAAAAAAAAAAGCAACCATGCCCATTTGAAAGGGGCAACAAGAAGAGAGAAAGAGAGTGCAATGCGTTAATGCAGGAAGAAAGAAAAGGAGAAAAAGATCAAATGTTGAAGCCCACTTTTAAAATTCTAAACCCGGGGTTCGACCTCATACCTGGCACCCCACTTTAAATCAGCGGGTCCAACCTCCCCAAACCGCCAGCTTTTAAAACCTGCCCAGTCCCGCATTTCTAACCTGACCGTGCCAGCACCCAAAATCTGACCAGTGCCAGCGGTCCGACCTGACCAGTCCCCAGCAGTTGTTCTTTGACTGGGTTTTTTTAAAGTGCCCGTGAAAAGAAAAAAAAAGTAAAGAAGAAAGGGAAAAGCATTTGATTTGAAAATTTGGTTTTTTAAGAACCGGGGCCGGGGAAAAAGTAGAAAATCTATTTATCCCCCGGGGGGGTTAGCTTGTTGTTTTAAAAAAATTGGTTTTGTGAAGTTAAAGGGAAAGAAGAATGTTTTATTTTTTTTCAAAACCCTCCATGACATTGATTTTTTCTTCCATGATTATGTGTAGAAAAAGTTATGGGACTTTATTTTGTGGTTTGTTTGTGACGAATTTCTTGATATATGAATGAGTTTGGGAAAGCAACCCTTTTGAGGGGTTTTTTGGGTGTGCGCTAGCCCTTTCCCCCAAACTGACATACCCCAAAGGTTGAAAATTTTTTGGCGAGCCTCCCGGGATTTTCGGCCCTTTTATTTTTTGACTTCCAGAGAGGAAGCGGGGTTTGGGGTTTTCAAGTTTGAAATTCCAAAAGAAAGGGTTGTGCCCTTACTGTATTTTCCCCAAAGATATTTAAATTTACTAGGTTGGCATTGTTTCCCAAAGTTTATTTAAACCTAGGCTTGGCATTTCACCCCCCAAGTCTTTTTTCCCCACAGATTGCCTTTTAATTCGCTCTCAATTGTTGGGTCGGGCCCCTGGGCCCGTTTTAAATAAAACAAATTAAACTTTGTCCCAAGCTAATATTATCTTTTCCTTAGGATTGTGCTTTTACGTCACTTGTGCCCGGAAAACCACCATTTGGCGCCCGTAGTAGTAGAATCTTGTTAAAAAAAAAAAAATTAAAAAGGGGCAGAAGAAAAGAACACCCCATTGAAAAACTTGTGAGTGTCGCTCATGTTTTAGGCTAATGGGGAGAAGGGTTGCAGCATTCGTTGAAAAAAAAAAAGATGGAAAGAGATGGGGCAAGCGGAAGACCCCGGGTTTTGCGTAAAAAATAGCAGGGGCGGAAAAAGCAAGCGAAAGGGCGGGGGAAACGAAAGTTTAAAGGATTCAGGAAACGCGGAAACAGAAAGATTAAGGATTCTTTAGAGTTAGAGAGAAAAAAAATTTTAAAGGGGGGAACCCCCGGGGTGGTACTCAGTTTCCATTTGGCCCCCTTTTGCACATTTTATGCCCCCCGACCAAATTTGCCAAAATTTGGGAAGGAACAGATTCGATTGTTTGGTACATCAGTCTTTTAAAACTTTTTTGTTTCTTTCGGGGTTGGCCTTTCAAAAGGGAGTGGGCAGTCCTTTTGGGTCAGCGCTATTGAGGGGTAAGGCATTACAGATTTTCACTGCTTTAAACCAGCAGACCCCCAAACTGTTTTTTGGTGCTGTAAGGGAAATTTCATTGATGAAGGGTTTGACCTCACAGAGGAAGGGGGTTTAGAAAGAAAAAAATTTTGATCGCAGATTTAAAAAAGGTGGAAAAACGTACACTCGTTTTGGGGCCGTTTTTGTTTACTTTTTGGAAAATGGTTAGAGTTTTTAGTGGTACGAGAAAAGGGGTTCGCTAAATTGAAAGAGCTGGTTTTAAAGAAACCGATTTTTTTCGGTTGCAGGGCCCGAGTTAACGGGTTCAATTTTAAAAAGAGGGCCGCCAGAGCCGCAGGAGAGTTTTCTGAAGTTTTGCAGGGGTGGTTTCAGGAAGGGACGGTTGAGCCCCTAAGGGGCAGGAAAACAGGTGCCCTGGGAAGGGGAGAAAATTTCAAGGAGAAATTGGGGGGTTTTTTTGCAAATTGCAAACCAGTGGGGGGGCAGAAAGGGGACAAAGGGACAATAGGTGTTTTATTTTTTCAAAAAGGGACATGGGGGCGAGGGAAAAAAGCATGGGTTCCAAAGGCAAACGCCCCTTTTTAAAAGGGGTTTATAAGGGTCGCCAGGGGGAAAAGATCTCAGGGGGGAACCCCAAAAAAGATCCCAAACTGAAGAGGGGAGTGCGGCCATGGGTAGCACTGGGCGCAGTCCCGTGTCCCGGGTGGGGGCACTAGGCTGAGTGGGGGTTTATTACCAGTGGAAGAAGGGGGGATTTACCAACAGAGGGTGAAAGTGTCACGAGACACTGGGGTTTTTCAGGGGTGTAGTAAGAAAAACGCTGGTTTGAGGAAGGGGATTTTTCAGGGGAAAAACCAGACCCGTACTCTTTTCGATGGGACTGTTAGGGGTTTCCCGGGTTTTCTAAATAGAAGTTTCGTACCCCTTACTTTTTCAGGGGGTTGTCTGCGCTGGTGATGGGGAAACCCCTTTTATTTTTGTTTATTGGAAAAAATCCAGGGGGGGATCCAGGGGATCCCCGAGTTTTTGGGCGCTAAAGGGGGAGCAGTTTTTAAAACGGAAGCAAAAAGGAGGGAAAGGTTTTAATTTAAAAGGGAGTGTTCCAGCAAGGAATCAAACCCTAGATGTGGCGCCTGATGGGTTTTTGGGCGCGCAGGAACAAGGGCCCTTCGCTCGTGAAGTCTTGGGAAATTGGCCCAAAAGGGGGGGGGAGAAAAAGGTGGGGTTTTAAGGGGTGAGACAGAATTTTTGGTGAAAAGGCCCGGGTTTTTGTTTCCGAGTGTTCACCAAGGGGAAGGGCAGGGAAGGTTTACAACTCAGTTTGAGGACCAGCCTGTTTGTGGGCAAATGTCAAAAGTCAGTGGGTTAAAGAGTCGCTCAGGGGGGGGTCATTTTCGGCACCAGCTAAAAAAGTACCCAACTTGATGATTTTCATTGGGGCCTGGGGCCTTTTGGAGACATAAAGGTTTCTTTGCATGTCATGTGACGTTGTCAAAAAACGCCCCCAAGAGGGGTGAAGAGGAAGGCGCCCCCTTAAACATCCCCCTTTTTTGACACACCCTTTAGGAGGGGGGCTATTGTTCCCCGATTGGCCCAATCTCGCCCCGTTCCAAAGGCGGGGACAGGTATGTGTTGACGCCCGTGGACTACGCGACCAGTTTTCCAAAGCAGTCGCATTGAAAGGCGTAGATTTCGAAAAAGGGCGTGAAAGGGGGTAGTGGGGCATCTTTTCTCGCGTGGGTGGCCCTCACAAATTCTCGTGACAGAGGGTCACGTTCACCTAAAGGGGTGGGGGGGGGTAACCTTGGGGCCCCCTTTTTTGGGGGGGGGGGGGGGGGCGGGGTGGGGGGGGAAAAAAAGGCCCCAAAAAGGGGGCCTTCCAAAAAACCTTTTCCCCGGGAAACCCCCAGGTTCTCACTACCCAATTACCACCCCCACAAGGGCCCTTTTTCTTTAAAGACGGGGGGCAAATGGGGTGCAAAAAAAATTAAATGGGTTGAACCCTTTAAAAAAAAGGCCCAAAATGGGACCGTAATTCCAAAAGGGGGCATTTTTCGCCACTGGGAAGCCCCTCGGTGGGGGAACAAACCCCTTTTTTTTCCCCGGAAAAATGCTGATGGGGGTTGGGAAAGGGGGCCATTTACCTCAAAGGGTGTGGTCCGGAGTGAATGGAATTTAAAAGAATTTCCCCAAATATTTTTAGGGTGGACTTACCAAAAAGGCCAGGGAAACAATTTTAAGGGGGAAGGAGAAAAAAAGGAGGAAACAGGGGCCCGAAAAAGCAAAGAAAAAGGGAAAAAAAAACAAACCCCAAAAAAGGGGGGAGTTTTTGGGTTTGTTTTCCCCGGGGAATCAAAAAAAGCCTTGAATGCATTGGAAAGGAAATTAAACCTCCTTTTAAAAAAGGGCCCCAGATCCCCGGACAAACCGAATTAATGGGAAAAAGGGGGAAAAGTACTTTTCCCTTTCCCCCCGTTTGCCCCAAAAAGTATTTAAGGGTGAGGAAAAAAGGACATTTGGGGATTTCCTAAAACATTGATGGAGGGGCTTGGAGGGGAAAAAGAAAGGGGAGATTTTTTTGCCCCTTGGTTTCCCAAAGGCGAAGAAATCATAAAGGGGATAAATTGTCAATGAAAAAAAGGGCAAAACAAGGAAAAACAGGAAAGGTTTTTGGGGGGTCCTTTAATAGGTTTTTTTGGGGGCCCTTCTTTAACCCTTTGGGGGCAATCCTAAGAGACTTCCCTTTTGGAGGGAACCCCCTGCAAAAAAACCCTCATGTGGAATTTTTGCCTAGGGTGTTTGAACCCAAAACATTTTTAGTCGAGGAAGGGGGGAATAAAGGGGGTTTTTGGAATTGGGGAGAATTAACCGGCCCAAAAACAAAAGGTTTAAAAATTGGGGTTTCCCGGGGTTTTTTTTTGGGGGAAAAAGCCAAAAAAGGGGGAGAAATGAATTTTTTATATAGACCGAAACCCAAAAAAGGTCAAAGGGCTGCAAGGGAAGGGTTTCATAGGGAAATTTGCCAAATTTTGCCCCAAACAAGAGCCCAAATATTTTCAACCCGGAAACCGGCAGGGTTATTTGGCCCAAAAGCCGATGGAAAAGGGCTAAAAGAAGGGCCCCCATTTTCCCCCTCCCTTTGGGGGTTATAATGGCAAACCCTTTTTTTGGGTAGGTGGTCAAGGTAGGAGTTTTCCCGGAAGTTGAGGGAAAATTTAAAGGGGTATTGTTTTGAAATTTCAGGGGAACTGAAGAAAAATTTAAAAAGGGGGGGAAAAATGGGATTGGAGGTTTTTTAGGGGGAAAAAGGCCAAAAATTAAAAAAAAAAAAATGAAATTGGTTTTAAAAATTTGGAAAAAATTTTGGTTTTTGGGGAAAAAAACAACAAAAAAATAAAGGGAAAAAGGGGAAAATTTTGGAATTTAATGGGCCCAAAGAACCCCCCCCAATCCCGGGACTCTAATTTAGGCCAAAAAATAAAACCCCAACCAGCCCACTTTGGCAAAAACCCCTTACCCATTCCCCCCGTTCCCCCAACCCTAAAAGCAAGGACGAGGCGTGTAAAAATTGGGTTTTTTTTTTTTTTTTTTTTTTTTGGGGGGGGGGGGGGGGGGGGGGGGGGGCTGTTGTGTGGGGGCCGGGGGGGGGGGGCAGGGAAAAAAAACCTTTTTTCACCCCCCCCAATAACCCTTGTAACCCTGGGGAAAAGAGTTTCCTGAATAGAGGGGCAAAGGGGGTTCAACCTAAAAAACCAGGGGGGCATCCAAAAATTTTAACAGAGTTCTTTTGAATTTAAGAAGGGAGAATTGGGGGAGTTGGGAGTTTTTTTAGGTGGACATCCATCTCAACAGCAGGACACAACCAAAGATGCCCAGATTGGTTTTCCAAGCCTGGAGTTCCTAGGTTTTGTTGTTGGAGGCGACACAAAGCAGCCAGAAAAGGAAAGGTGGAGAAGATGATTGAATTCAGAGAGACCAAAGACCAAAACAGAAGTCAGGAGTCTGCTAGGATTTATTGGTTTCTATAGGGAATTTGTACCAATTTCGCAGCAATCACGAGTCCTCTCAGTGATTTGGTCAAGGCAGGAGAAACCGGCAGTGGTCGATGTGGTCAGACGCTGCAGAGCAAGCACTGCAGACAGTGCTAGAAAGACTAGGTTTCCATTCCAATCTTGAAGCTACCGGTTATGTACTAAAACGTTTTTTGTTGCGGACAGATGCATCATGGTGGTGGAGTAGGTGCAGTATTGTTGAGGAACACGAAGGGGTCGAGTTTCCTGTGAGTATGCTAGCAGGAAGCTGCGAAATGTGAAGAAGGGTACGCAACGGTACCCAATAGGAGGGTGTTTGGCTGTTGTGTGTGGCCGTGCAGAAATTTCACAAATACTTGTATGGGAAAGAGTTCGTGATAGAGACAGATCACCAACCACTCAATTCCTGCAGGAGGCGCAGCTGAAAAACAGCAGGGTGCTGCGCTGGGCAATGGCACTGCAGCCCTACAGGTATCGAGTTCAGTACATTCCAGGTCGACAGAATGTAGGAGCTGACTATTTAAGCCGTGTAGTCTAGCAAGCTGCAACTCAGAGGAAGACAGTCATATCCGGGGGTGCATAGCTACTTGTTAATGATATTGTGTTGGTTACAGTTATGTTGAGTGGATATGGGTTCATTCCCATTTGGCTATGGTTCACTATTTTCTTTGTGAGACTTGTTCATGGAAATGTAGTTATGTTTGGAGCGTACAGTCGCTTGTGGAGTAATGCACTGTTTGCGATAAGTGAGGATGGAGATTCCTCAGTGAGGTGTCATGGATCGTGATCATATTAAATTGTGCTTTTCATAGTAGTTGTGAAGAGAAGATGTGGCAAATCCGCAGGTAGGGGATTGCATAGGTGCGCACAGAGGTTATGAGAAAATGAGTCGGGAAAAAAAAATAAGGCAAAAGCACACGTCAAATGATAACTCTTTGGGGTGATATTCACTAGTGATATATTATATAATTTGTAAACCGTTTGTTGTAAAGTATTTCGCAAAAATTTGCACGTGTAGCTGTGTTGTCAGCAGATTCAGTTGTTGTCTTTTTTGTACCGTTGTTTTGAGACAATGTGGAGCATAGTCTTTTGCAAGGGGGAAAATTGTCACGGACAAAAAAAGGAAAACCCGAAGTCGTGGTCAGTCGCCAGCCAGCTCAACTGGGCATAAGTCCAAAGTCAAACATTCTGGTCGCCAGGCAGACGGCTCCATGCATCGCCTCCGCCAATTAGGTACGGCAAGAGGCTAATTT
>CM031608.1:41747734-41750234 GCA_018398815.1 Conus ventricosus | reverse complement strand
AAGGTAGCTCGTTGTGCCAAGACGAAAAGCGTCTTTCGAGAGCAAAGATGAGAACCATGTAAACAAAAAAGATGATTTCAATAAGTTAGATTCATCTAGACTTTAGAAAAATCTTAAATAAATGTTAGCGAACCGCCCAGAGAACGTGGACAAACGAGTCACAAGACAAAACAGTGTTTTGTCTTATGACTCGTTTGTCCACGTTTTCTCTAGGCGGTTCGCTAACATTTATTTAAGATTTGTTTAGATTTCCGCCTGCAGTCGTCTCGCTTTGCAACTAGACTTTAGAAGGTGGAAATGTAAAAGGTAGAGCCAGTGGAGGTCATTATATATATATTATATATATATATATATATATATATATATATATATATATATATATATATATATATATATATATAATATATATATATATAATATTGAGAGAGAGAGAGAGAGAGAGAGAGAGGAGAGAGAGAAGAGAGAGAGAGAGAGAGAGAGAGAGAGAGAGAATAATAAAATACTGCGTGTGTCGAAATGAAAAGATTAAAATGTCATGTTCCTTCTCTCCCTGTATGTTTGAGAGACCAAGGCCTATTGATGTAAGTATTGGGCATTGATTAGCTACAGCTTTAGAAAGTTTCTAAAAGACGCGATCGGTTTGGCCAGCAGACTTTGATGTAGGCTTGTAAGGAACCATATCAATCTTCAATATTGGTCAGTGCAGTGCACTATAGAGCATGTTGTTGACAAACTCCCAGACCTACTCTGGACGCATCTTTGGGATGGTCCAAAAGTGTATGCTTGCTGGAATGCTCGTCTTTGTGTGTATGTATGTATTCATACGTGTGAGTGGTTTCACATATCCATTTAGGGCTATTGGTGTGCAACCTTGCAAGTGCTGTGCGTGAAAGTGTCAATTGTCTGATATTGAAGTTTAACTGTGCGTGAAAGTGTCAATTGTCTGATATTGAAGTTTAACAAGACATTTCCAATACTTGGAAAATAGGAGAAACTATAAAAAAAAAACCAAATGAACAATAAAAAGCTGTATGCAACTTTCCCGTTCCCTTCATTTATTGATTGATTGATTTATTTTTTCGTTCTCTTCATTTAAGCTTAAAGGAAAAAAAAAACTAGCAACAAACAATCGATGTTCAAATGAAGAAGAAAAGCCCACTCAGATGCCACCCAAATCATTGAACTATAGAATTTGGCTGCAGGGCATCCCTGAACATCACCAACATAACCCTGGTTCAGTACAGGTCTCTTCTGGCAAGTTGGCTTGCAACGACTTGCTTTTGGTGTTCTTTTGATGGCATCTCTAGGGGCTGCGCCAGGGCCAGCGTGAGTGTTGCCATACATAGGGATGCTGGGGACAACAGCTTGGGTTTCATGCAACTAAGTAAGAGCACGGAAGATGAGACAGTAAGAAAGGCTGTATCGATGTAGGCTTAAGACCCGATTGTAGAAAATCACTTCGATCACAAATATACGGTTCGTTACGTTTACGTTTTCGATATACACTAATTGGCTGAACCAGAATGTATTCCCCTGTGCAAGTAATAGACCCATGTTTAAAACTACCACTCTCTGCAGTCACTTTAGCTTGCTAGACTTCAGTCCACTTCAGCACTTACACATCAAGCAAGTCTGTCGCTCATGTGCAAGAGTAAGGCGTTGTTCTGCGCTGGCGGTTTCAATCATTTTGTGAATTCTGTGGTGATGCCAGCAAGTCTGATGGACAGCAGATTAGTTGATTACATGACTCAGACATGGCACTGGTTTGCATTGTGGGCAGTTCACTTCATGGCGTTATTCAATGCATGTTGAGGTATCCTGATGCTGGTCCAGTGGAGAGTACTAGATAACGATTTGAGTCATTGTTTGGACACGAGACAAATTCTTAATTTTGGTTGCGTTTCTGTTAGATGAAGAAAACCAAACAGCAATGTCTTTCCTTGAGGAGATGGCCGGTTGCAAAGGAGACGACTTACAAATGTTGTTGTTATTGGATGATCACTTTCACTGTGCGAGTGATTCACCTGAAAATTGATTCGATCGAGTTCACTTCCTCAAACTCGGACAGCATCTGCTCTTGCGGACACTTATCTGTGGGTGAGTCCTGTTCTCGTCTCAGTAGGGAGTGGAGAGAGAGAGAGAGAGAGAGAGAGAGGAGAGAGAGAGAGAGAGAGAGAGAGGTGAGAGAGAGAGAGAGAGAGAGAGAAGAAGAAGAGGGAGAGGAGAAAGAGAGAAGAGAGAGATGGAGAAGGGAGAGGAGAGAAGAGAGAGAGAGAGAGAGAGAAGAGAGAGAGAGGAGAGAGAGAGAGAGAGGAAAAGAAAGAGAGAGAGAGGAGAGAGACAGAGAGAGAGAGAGAGAAAGAAAAAAGAAAAAAAAAGAGAGAGAGAGAGAGAGACAGAGAGAGAGAGAGACAGACAGAGAAAGAGAGAATGAGAGAGAGAGAGAGAGAAAAAAGAGAGAGAGAGGAGAGAGACAGAGACAGACAGAGAGAGAGAGAGA
>CM031608.1:41727734-41732734 GCA_018398815.1 Conus ventricosus | reverse complement strand
GAAGATGTAACACTATAGTTTTCAGGATAACGAGAAGTCTCTTACGTCTAAAAGGCTACGAGACTATAGTCGATTGGATCAAAAGGAGTACCACATATCTGAAAAGGCTAGGACCCAGAAATCCTTGGATAAAGAGAACCACCGCATGAATGAGAAGGCTGGTGAAACTGGTCATTCGGACAATGAGGAACCCCTAACATCTTGAAGGCTAAGACACTGGTCATTCGGACAATGAGGAATCCTCATGTCTAAAAAAGGCTAAAGACACTGGTCATTCGGAGAATGAGGAATCCTCATGTCTAAAAAAAGGCTAAGACATGGTCATTCGGACAATGAGGAACCTTCATGTCTTAGAAGGCTAAGACACTGGTCATTCGGAGAATGAGGAATCAATCTGTTGAAAAAGGCTGAGACATTGGTCATTCGGAAAAGAGGAATCCTCATGTTTAAAAAGCTAAGGCACTGGTCATTCGGACAAAGAGGAATCGTCGTGTTTAGAAAGGCTAAGACACTGGCCATTCGGACAACGAGGAATCGTCGTGTTTAGAAAGGCTAAGACACTGGCCATTCGGACAATGACGAACCCTCATATCTTAGAAGGCTAAGTCATTGGTCATTCGGACAATGAGGAATCCTCATGTCTAAAAAGGCTAAGACACTGGTCATTCGGACAATGAGGAATCCTCATGTCTGAAAAGGCTAAGACACTGGTCAATCGGACAATAAGGAATCCTCATGTCTAAAAAGGCTAAGACACTGGTCATTCGGACAATGGGAAATCTCATGTCTAAAAAGGCTAAGACACTGGTCAATCAGACAATGAGGAATCCTCATGTCTAAAAAGGCTAAGACACTGGTCATTCGGACAATGAGGAATCCTCATGCCTATGAAGGCTGCGTTACTGTAGTCCTTTAGGTAAGAAAGAGCCCTGCATGTGTGAGAAGGCTGTGACACTGTTGCCGGATGGATGATAAGAAAGTCACACATATCCGAGAAGGGTACGACACTTGTGGTCCTTTGGGTGATGAGGAAATCTCACGTTTCAGGACACAACACTGCAGTTCTGTAGACCATGAACACGACTCCTCTGTGAGAAGGGCACAACACTGTAGGTTTTTAAAAAAATTCTTTTCTTTCTTTCTTTTCAAATCACGAAGAGCCCCTTACGCCCGAGAAGACTATAATAGCGTAGGTTTTTGTACAATGAGGAGCGTATCACGTTTGAGAAAGTGACGACATTGTAGTCTTTTGGGTAGCCAGGAAAGCTCACGTCTGGTAAAGCAAGGAAACTGTTGTCCTTAGAATAATGGGGAGCCCCTCATGTTTTACCATTCTAGGATACTGTAGTAGTCCTTTGAGAAATGAGGAGTCCCTCCGTCTGAAACGGCTGGTGCACTGTGGTCCTTTCGGATACAGAACAGCCCCCTCATGTCTGAGAAAGGCACGACACCAATCCTTTGATAAACGAGGAAACCTGACGTGTGAGAAGGCTATGACAGTCTAGTCCTTGGATAACGAGGAACCCGCACGTAAGATAAGATAAGATAATGTTGCTTATAGCCCAGCCGACCGCAAAGGGCCACATCAGGGCTGAAGAGCCCGCACGTGTGAGAAAGGTAAAACTGTAACATTTAGGATGAAGATTCTGTACACCCTTGTTTAATCAGGAGTGCTTCACCTGTGAGAAGGGTGCAATACTGTAACATTTAGGATGAAGATATCGATACTGAACACCCTTGTTTAATCAGGAGTGCTTCACCTGTGAGAAAGGTACAATACTACAGTATTTAGGATGAAGATGCTGAACACCCATGTATAATCAGAGTGCGTCACCTGTGAGAAGGGTACAATACTGCAACATTTTAGGATGAAGATTCTGTACACCCTTGTATAATCACGAGTGCTTCACCTGTGAGAAGGGTGCAATACTGTAACATTTAGGATGAAGATATCGATACTGAACACCCTTGTATAATCAGGAGTGCCTCACCTGTGAGAAAGGTACAATACTACAGTATTTAGGATGAAGATGCTGAACTCCCATGTATAATCAGGAGTGCGTCACCTGTGAGAAGGTTGCAACAGCGCAGAGCTCAGGGTAAAGATACTGTAACCACTGGGATTACCAGAAATACTTCTGTCAGGAACAACGCTATGGTCCGCAAGCTTATGAAGAGTTCCTCACCTTTGAGATGAATCTGTCATTCCCATTCCTAGGAACAAGCGGGACGCTTCATGGCTGAGAAGGAAACGATAGTGCAATATTCTGCACGGTGAGGAGTTTTTTTCTTCTCTTACAAGAAAAGGACGCAGTAGATCTTAGCATTATAAGGAGTACCTCGTTTCTTGGGAAGGTAAGATGCTGTACTGCCTAGGGTGACGGAAAGTCTTCATCACTGCAAAGGGCAAGATTCCGTATTCCTTAGGATAATGAGAAGTTCTGCATCTCTGAGAAAGAAACGAAGATGTAGTTTTTAGTATAGTGAGGAGTCATTCAAGATGACTCAGATTGCATTCGGACCCATCCTTCATTTGAAAGCTTTGCGATGCTATTGGTTTCTTGCACGTAATCACCTTCCCATCTCTCTCTCTCTCTCGTTCTCTCTCTCTCCTTCTGTCTGTCTCCCTCCCTCCCTCCCTCCCTCTCCGTGGCCGTCTTTCTCCCTCCCTCTCTCCCTCCCCTCTCTTCTTCCCCCTCTGGAGGAGCCGAATAGGAAGAAACAGACGACTACGGATAATAACGACAAGGACAACAACAACAACGACAATAATGATGATAATGATAATAACAATAATAGCAATGATGATAATAATGATAAATAATAATAATGACAATGAAAATGACAATAATTATGATGATAATACTACTGCTACTACTACTACTACTACTACTACTACTACTACTACTACTACTACTACTGCTAATGATAACAATGATGATGATGATGATGACGATAATGGTGTTGATGGTGGCGGTGATGTCAATGAGGATGATGATGGTGGTGGTGGCGGTGGTGTGGTGGTGGTGGTGGTAATTAAAATGTATTCCTCCTCCTCCTCCTCCTCCTCCTCCTACTACTACTACCACTACTGCTGCTGCTCCTCCTCCTCCTCCTCCTCCTCCTACTACTGCTGCTGCTGCTGCTGCTCCTCCTCCTCCTCCTCCTCCTCCTCCTCCTCCTACTACTACTACTACTACTACTACTACTACTACTACTGCTGCTGCTGCTGCTCCTCCTCCTCCTCCCTCCTCCTCCTCCTACTACTGCTGCTGCTGCTGCTGCTGCTCCTCCTCCTCCTCCTCCCTCCTCCTCCTCCTCCTCCTCCTCCTCCTCCTACTACTACTACTACTACTACCGGTAAGAAGAAGAATTAAAAAGGAAGAGAACAAAGAGGTAGAGAACAAGGAGTAGGAAGAAAACAAGGAGGAGGAAAAAAGAAGGAGAAGAAGAAGCAGACGAAGAATGAGGAAAGAACACAAAAATAGATGTCTGTCAAAGCAATAGAGAAGAAGAAGAAAGAAGAAGAAGAGAAGAAGAAGAAGAAGAAGAAGAAGAAGAAGAAGAAGAAGAAAGGAAGACGAAGAGGAAGAAGAAGAAGAAGAAGAAAAAGAAGAAGACGGAGGAGGAGGAGGAGGAAGAGAAGGAGGAGGTAGAAGAAACCCGAACGAGAAAGAGAAGCAGAAAAATAATTAGGAGAGAACACAAAAATATAAGTGGCTGTCAAAGAGAGAGAGAGAGAGAGAGAGAGAGAGAGAGAGAGAGAGAGAGAGAGAGAGAGAGAGAGAGAGAGAGAGAGAGAGAGAGAGAGAGAGAGAGAGAGAGCAGAAGAAGAATAAGGAGAGAATACTAAAATATAAGTGGCTGTCAAAGAGAGAGAGAGAGAGAGAGAGAGAGAGAGAGAGAGAGAGAGAGAGAGAGAGAGAGAGAGAGAGAGAGAGAGAGAATCAACAAAGAGCATCATTCCTTCATGTAAAAGAAAAGACCGTCTGACTAGGCTGAGCGGTTTCAGCTTTCCTCCACGATGGCGCCCTGATGGAGTGCCTCTGCACAATAAAACAACAATAGCGGCAAACTGCCTGAACACATTAGAGGCAACAACAGTGAGGAGATAGGACACTTTTTTTTTTTTTAACGGGGAGCAAAGTGAAATGGGTGAGAAGGTACGGGGAGTGGAGGTAGGAGTTGAGGTGGAAACGAGACCCCCTCCCCCCCCCCCCCCCCCCCCCCAAAAAAAAAAAAAAAAAAAAGAAAGAATGAAAAAAAGAGAATTGCTGTGTGTGTGAAAAAGAGAGAATCGTTTCACCAGGTGCAAGAAAGGTGTACTGGTAACGTTTAAACAAACAGAGAGAGAGAGAGAGAGAGAGAGAGAGAGGAGAGAGAGAGAGGAGAGAGAGAGAGAGGGAGCCGAAGAACAGGGTCACCAGAAGTGAAAGAACTTCAGCTTTGTATCCGATCATTATCACACTTGCAAACAACAACAAAAAAAAAAACAACAAAAAAAAAAAAAAAAAAAAAAACAACAATCATGACTGAAATGTGTCATTAAAAAGAAATTCATTCATCACTTTACGCATGACTGACGTTTGAAGTTGGGATGCCTCAATATCAGTGTAACGCCAAGAAATGCCCCCCCCCCCCAACCCCCATCCCCCACCCTACACACACCATCCCCTACACCCCCCCCCCTTGCTGTTCAAATGGCAGAAGTTAGTCTGCTGGTGGCCCAGAGGAATTGCAGGAAGTCAGTCTGGTCCTTCCCAAGGTTGGTCCTTCCCTCCCTAGACCTTCCCCCGCGCAGTCTCACAATTATTATTATTATTATTATTATTATGAATACTTATATAGCGCCTATTCTCGGCTAGAGACCAAGCTCTAAGCGTTTTGCAATCTACACTCATTTACACAATAACTCCCCACCAGTAAAGCTGGGATATGAGAGTCTGAAGAATACTCAATAAATCAAAAAACAAACAAACATTCAAACGAGCAAACAAACA
>CM031608.1:41717734-41720234 GCA_018398815.1 Conus ventricosus | reverse complement strand
ACCCAGGTTTGCCAGTGATTTTCCTCCCACACTGAAGGGGAAACGTCCTGTAAACGGGGAACTTTCCCTGCACTCTCCACCACCACAGCGCGAAGTGGTGCTGATTGAGATCAGCCAACGAAGGCCTCACAGAACAAGAAAGTCCACGTGTGTTGATCTGCGGGAGTGTCGGACTCCCCACACGACCTGCTTCCTTCTGCGCCGTGAAGTTTTTGTTCACACCCACTTCTTTCCACCTGTTGAAATGCAACGGCACGGGCAGAAGGTCGGGTACATTCCTGGGTACATTCCACAGTCAGGAGGCAGTCAGGTCAAAGAGCTCTGCCTGGTCAAAGAAAGAAAGTCAGAACTAAGTTCCAGTCCCAGGCCAAAGGCGTGAAAGAATATACAACACGCACGTGTTTCATGTGAAGCTAGGGACCTCCGAGCCATACACACCCAAAAAACAAGCAAAACAAAAGTTAAAACAAATTGTCTGGCCACACAAAAAGCATGCACTCTGTTCCAGACAGGCAAGGGAAACCATAACTTAGTGTCACGACCAAATCTGGTCCGTGACAATGTAATTGCTTTCTTCGTACACTCAGACAGTAACCTCAGAGGCACCGACGAAGGCTGCTGTGCGGCGAAGACCCTCCAGAGATCCATAGAGCTTCTCCCTCGTCGATGTGTCAGCAGGCCAGGTCTCTGCTCTTAGCATTTTATTGTGGGACAGTCCTGCTGGAAGCGTTCCACACTTATTGGAGATGTACCGCACAGGCCCCCCAAGACTCACCAATTTGCAATTTTGTGAACAGATGGTGTTTGAGTCTGGAGTGCCCTGTCCTCAATCTCACAATGCTCACTTGGACAATGTGCACGAGGCGGACAGCAAGATACATCACACCCAATAACACATACCTACTCAATCCAAATTTCTCTCTTCTGACAAAAGACACCGCTGTTTTAGGTGTTAAAAACCGTCTGACAAATAGCTTGTCCACCAAAACCTCGTGTGCACGTCCTCCAGCCCCTGACCCTGTTTCTATATATCTCACCCGTATCCCTCTCCCACAGCAAACGTGTCTCTGACTCCATCAGTTGTGTTGTGCTTCAATGTAAATGGCTGTCATTTAGCTTAATAATGGTGTGCGTGCGTGCGTGCGTGCGTGCGTGTGTGCGTGCGTTTGTGTGTGTGTGTGTGTGTGTGTGTGTGTGTGTGTGTGTGTGTGTGTGTGTGTGTGTGTGTGTGTGATTCAGCATAAGCATATTGAATCGTGTGTGTGTGTGTGTGCGTGTGCGCGTGTGCGTGCGTGCGTGCACGAATCAGAAAAAAAAGAAGACAGAAAGTTAAGACAGATAGATTGAATAACAGAACGGAAGACAAATTGAACCATAGAAACGGTCGAAAGAAAGAAAGTGGGAAAAAAGGGAAAACAAAAAGGAGAAATAAAGGAACTAGGAAAGAAGGGAAAGCAAGCAAGAAAGACAGACAGACACAGACACACAATAGGAAAGAAAGACAGAAAGGAAGTCGGAAAGAAAATGGAAATCACCAAGAAAGAAAGAAATATATTCTGAAACAAAAGAAAGAAGGACGGGTTAAAGAGAGAAGGTAGAGGAAGGTAGAGGAAGAAATAAATACATGCAAACACCGCAGAAAATAAAAAGACAGACACAGTAATCTGTAAGCCAGAAAGCTAAAGCTAAAGAGCACACACGGCTCAGCAAGAAGAACAAGGGAACAACTCTCGAACACCACAATATTGTGATGACAGTCGGGAGGAACAAATAGAAATCATCACAACACGTAAACCGGGTAAGTTGTGTGCGTTGAACGGTTATACAATACATGTTCTTACAGCCTTGTTTTCGGTGCATCAAGTAGGACCTAGAATCTATTTTCGTTTTCGGCCCACTCTTTGGGTTTTTTTTAAAAATCATGATTACAAGGACTGCTGACTGCTTTTGTTCTGTTTTCCTGGTTTCTTTTTGGTCTTCTGCTTGTTCCACTATCTGCACACACACACACACACACACACACACACACACACACACACACACACACACACACACACACACACACACACACACACACACACAACACATGTGTGTGCCCGCACGGGCGCTCTTTCAGTATACATGCCAACGACCGCTAAACTGGATTTTTCGACTTTTCAAACATACTTCTAAAAACGTTCTGATTCACGTGAAAAAAACAACAACAACCCACAACACACTAAAAGTTTGTCTTAACAATGTTGGCACTAAAACCGAAATATTATATAACGATTTCTTGGACTTATTTTCAGATTTTGAACACTCATTATATTCATAATTCTACCAATGAAATATTGCTTTTTTTATTGTAAATAAAATAAATGTACTTATGACTGCGACGTACGTTGCTCCGGAGAACAGTTCTTTGTACAGGAACAAAACAAAAGAAGATGAAAATATTTCACAAGAACAAGCTGTTCTCAACAATGTGAAGATGAAGAGTTACATCGTGTAATTTGTG
>CM031608.1:41710234-41712734 GCA_018398815.1 Conus ventricosus | reverse complement strand
GTGTGTGTGTGTGTGTGTGTGTGTGTGTGTGTGTGTGTGTGTGGTGTGTACATGTATGTGCGTGTTTGTGTGTGTGTGTGTGTGTGTGTGTGTGTGTGTGTGGGGTGTGTGTGTGTGTGTGTGTGTGTGTGTGTGTGCTTGGGGTGGGGTGAAATGATAAAAGAATCCAACCATTTCTCAACGGACCAGTAGATGCCAGAATGGTGGAAAAGGGAAACGAGAAGAAAGTGCCATTCACATATAACTTTACAAAAACAACAACATCATTACAACAGAAAATCCATGAGGTTATGCCTGAAGATCCTAGACAATATGAAAGGGAGGTCACACAGTCTGAATCGTTAGCTCTGCTGGTACATAATCCAAGCATTGTTAATCGCATTCACGCTGACAACAAATCAGAATTGTGTTAACTTTTATTTTGCTTGGATCTCCAAAGTGATGCAATACCCTGCTAGCTAACCAAACACATACACGCTGAACAGATGATAGGGGAGAGGAAACATGCACAAACTATGTTCCAAACAAACCGTAGACTGGGGATATCAGTACACAACCACTCTGTCATAGAAGCTTTCAATCCAGAGAATACATTGACTGGGTTGAAAGTAGTGCAGGAAAACCGGAGAGAAGTGTTGAGGAAGGGAAGGGGGTAATGGAAGAGGAGGGGGTGGAAGGAGTTCGGTGAAGGTGAGTGAGGAAAAAGGGGCGGGGAAGGTTAGGGCGAGGAGGGTGGCGAGGGAAAAGAGGGTGGGTAGTCAATTTACACCTACTGCAGTTGCAGCAGTGTCGGTAAGGTTTTGAGATCTGGGTTGTGTGGCAAGACGTACCCACAGGGAGTTAATCAGCAGAGGCTCAATGTGTCTGGCCTGTCTGATGGGCGGCAACTGTGGAGGGGATTTCTGGTGTTGAGGCATTTCTGTACTGCAGACGTAGGGGGTGTAGGGATGGGATGTAGATGGGGATAGGAGGTGATGACCGTTGAGACCATTAAGAGAATTTTTTTTTTGCTGTCCCAACCTCTGTGCCACCTCAGAGGCAATGCACCCACGCTGCTCATTCCGACACCAAGGCCACAGCCACAGCCCGGTCGGCTCTGCCGCAGCCCCGGCACCGGCAATCCACAGGGAGCTAGCAGTCAATGTCAAGTCATCAAGAGGCAACCCACCGGAGGAGACACTGCACTGCTGCCAAGTCACTTCGGTGGTGTTCAGTGGCGCCTGTTCTGATCTAACATACGCAGGACACCACCTACTAAGCCCCCTACTGACGACAATAATGCTTAGTCGCGGAACCAGTGTGAGTGAGCTCTCCCTCCGGAGGGCGCCTCTACGTCCGTCCAACGACAGCCCCCATGGACTCGCCGATACCGGTGATCCGACGGAACCAAACCAAGGCCACAGACGTGGAGAGGACATCGAAATTGAGGTCACCATGAGAGCAGGGCATGAAGGGCCACAGAATTTGAGACTTTTTTATGCTGATCGATGAGAATGAGTATGATTAAGATGATGCTACGGATTTCCGGTCTGAGACTACATGACAGGGCTGTACTCTACGCTTCCTTTCATAATATATCCCAGCGTCAAACAGGCCCGAGAGATACAGGCACCTGGAGTGTTGGTCAGGAAATTTGAGCAACACTCTCAAAAACGCATCCATTAAGTGGATGAAACTCGACTGTGTTGTCCCAGTCTTCCCAACTGAGTCTGCAGCAAACTCAACTCTGGGTAGGAGCTGGTCGGGGCAGAAAAACCCACATGACTGATGGGATTCGAACCCACGACCTCCCAGCCAGGAGTCCTCGACGCTAACCACTTCGCCATGGCGGCTGGTCCATTAAGAGAATTTATATTTAGAGAAGGAGAGCTGTTGTGGAGATGGTGAAGGTATTTTGCATAGCAACCCACCAAGTCAGTGCACAGTTGTGCTTTTAAAGGCTCTCTTCTATTGAGTCGAACGTCAACCTAAATATTCTTTGTAGAGTTGTGTCAGTTTATTTTTTCTTCAGCTCTTTTTGTTTTTCCTCTCTTTCTTTTCCTTTCTAATTCAAGTTAGATAAGGGATTCAGTGCAATTCAATTCATGTTTCCTCTGGAGACTGGTCAATCAGGAGGGATCGTTTTAGAGCTGAAGAACTGAACTTCATTTCACATAAAGACTTGAGTGGTGGTGTGCCTCACTTATGAGGTGTGTGTGTGTGTGTGTGTGTGTGTGTGTGTGTGTGTGTGTGTGTGTGTGTGTGTGTGTGTGTGTGTGTGTGTGTGTGAGTGTGTGTTTGTGTGTGTGCGCATGCGTGCGCGCGCACGTGTGTGTGTGTGTTTGTGTGTGTGTGTGTGTGTGTGTGTGTGTGTGTGTGTGTGTGTGTGTGTGTGTGTGTGTGTGTGTGTGTGTGTGTGTGTGTGTCTACGAACATGCGTGCATGCTTGTGTGTGAGCCTAAGCAAGTGTGGTTGTGTGTGTGTGTGTGTGTGTGTGTGTGTGTGTGTGTGTGTGTGGTGT
>CM031608.1:41705234-41707734 GCA_018398815.1 Conus ventricosus | reverse complement strand
TACTACCAAGATGCATTATGTACGTGTTTGTGTTGATTTGCATTTTGCATATTATTTTCTGATTCCATTTTAGTTTATGTGTGTAATACGAGGGTTGACTGCCAGAACCCAGTATCTCATACACACACACACACACACACACACACACACACACACACACACACACACACACACACACACACACACACACACACATATATATATATATATAAATAAAAGAGATACTGGGTTCTGGCAGTCAACTCTCGAATATACGTTGGCACTTTTCCTTTGTTATTCTGTGTGACTGCACACTGTCAGGTGCCTGTTGTTAATTGTAAATAAGATGTTATGTCCATCTGTCCTTTACTAATGTCAAAATTATTATTACTTGAATCGTAGAATGACGTCGTACGCTATTTGTTTGATGGCAAAAGACTAAGAAATATATGGATGAATCATAGTCATTCACTGTAAGCGACATGCACGGAATTAAAGTGGTGGTGTATTTTTAAGCGCTGTTCAAACTACAGTCGGATGCGTAGTGGCTTGGTGGAGGATTAGAAAATGTGTGTGTGAGGGGGGGGGGGGGGGTAGGGAAGGGAAAGGGCAGGAAAGGGGGAGGGGGGGGGGGGGGGGGGAAGGGAGGAATATGAGAAAAGAGGAAGAAAGGAAGGAAGGGATTGAGAGGCAGGATTCATGTACACAAACAAACCAGGCTATCTTCAGCTTTATATCCCAGCCAAACACGAAGGAATTACTGTTTATCAAAAGAGAAGCGAGATACACGTGTGTTGATGTAGTGGCGCCAATAGTGTTTTTTAACACCGGATATTATTTGTAGAACATATGGGACTAGAGGCAGGAAAAACCGGGACAAAGAGTGGGAGTAGGGAAATGGTGGAGAGGGCTGGGGGGAGGGGGGAGACTGCATCGAGGTAAAAACCTCTCCGTCGACGTATATTTCAACGATGTTGTTCGGCACAGTGAGAAAACATCGACATGACTCACAGAGCAATGCTAAAAGCAAATCCAAATGCAGCTCCTTTTCTATCTGGCTCTGAGCTGCTCTGGAATCGGATTGTAGGCTCTCACGAACGCACAGGTACTCTGCGATCCTTTTAAGACAGGCACTGGCTCGCAGACGTACACCGTTCCACACATGGGTGCTAATTGACATGTAGCTGACTGAGGTTTGGAGCAGAGTCAACGCAGGATGGTCAAGTAATGGTCAGTGATATTCAATGCTCCTTTCAAAGGGCATATGTTTAGGTCATGTGTGAAAGTGACCAACGCCCGTTGTGAAACTGGCTGAAAAAAGGATTGACGTTCGTAAGGATGTAGCTAGTTACTGATGGCTGTAATCATGTCAACACACACCGTTTGAGAAAAGTGTCGTCATCTTAAACGCATATCTTCCCGCACACGCACGGGGGGGAAAACTGTACTATTATGCATGTAAAATATGCCGTAAACCTCATCTCGAACGGATCGGCAATACGAACTTTAAAAAGCGAAACACAGAGAGAGAGAGAAGAGAGAGAGAGAGAGAGAGAGAGAGAGAGAGAGAGAGAGAGAGAGAGAGAGAGAGAGAGAGAGAGAGAGAGAGAGAAAGAGAGAGAGAGAGAGAGAGAGAGAGAGAGAGAGAGAGAGAGAGTTAGTTATTAAAAGTGGGTTGGGGGTATAATCATAAAGAATGCATTTTTTGATCCAGCCCTTTAGGGGAAAAAACTGCATGAGATGCATCCAGCGTCCCCCTCCCCCCCTCCCCCTCCGCCACTTCTTCCCTAGAACAACACCTCCACCTCCATTTCCCTTCCCCATCCCCTCTCCCACGTACCCCAGCACCCATCCTCCCACACCCGGCCACAGGTCCACCCCCTATCCATCACCAGAAACACACACGAAAAGAAAGGTAAACATCACTACATTTTATCACCCTTCACACTGCGCAGGATCCTCTACCTGTCAACGGGGCATGGCGCAATACTTCACTAAATTAATAGAAGAAAAAGGCGAAAGGGAAGAAGAAGAAAATATCAAGAAGGAAAACAAAATCCATGGCAACATTCCCAAATCCTGCATGAAAAAACACTTCGAGAGAGAGAGAAGAGAGAGAGAGAGAGAGAGAGAGAGAGAGAGAGAGAGAGAGAGAGAGAAGAGAGAGAGAAGAGAGAGAGAGAGAGAGAGAGAGAGAAGAGAGAAGAGAGAGAGAGAGAGAGAGAGAGAAGAGAGAGAGAGAGAGAGAGAAGAGAGAGAGAGAGAGAGACGCGATTCAAGATCTCTGTCAAAAGTCAATTATGTTGTGTTGTGGTTAGATACAGTCTGGGCTCACGTTTGTTTAATCTACGGATTACGTTATCTTACTTCCTTACCCTGTTGTGTTTTTTTTTCTTTCCCTTTCTGCTGTTACCACTACTACAACTATACTCCTGCTGCTGCTGCTGCCGCCACATATACCACTATAGCTGCTGCCGTGCAGTTACTACTATTGTTGCTGCTGCTGTTGCTACAGCTGCTA
>CM031608.1:41697734-41700234 GCA_018398815.1 Conus ventricosus | reverse complement strand
TACATTCTCTTAGTGACCAGGTAAACAAACGACTGTAAGCATAGGAGAGCTGAGAAGCACACACCTTCAACAATTTTCCACAGATATTATCTGGGCCCATTGCCTTTCTCACATTTAAACGTTTGAAAAAGACTGAACATCATTTTCCTCAATCACAACAGAATCACTTTCATCAACATCTTTTTTAACATTGCTTTGGAGTTCTTCCTTCACTTCCTTTAATTCTCTACTAAAATCTTTATCATCAAATCTACAGTAAAAATCGTTTAGCTTTTCTGCAAATTGCTTCTGTTCTTTAGCTGTTTTTTTGTTACTAATATCTTGATTTGAGTATTTTTCTGAACCTGATAAAACCTTTATTCCTTTCCATGCATCTCGCATATTTCCAGTCTGGAACATGTTTTCTACTTTTCTCTTGTAAGCTCTCTTTGATTCTTCAATCTCTGTTTGCAGTTTCTTTTGTACAACCTTACGATCGCTTTTATTGCCTGATTGAAAAGCTATTTTTTTCTCATTTAGAGTTACTTTCAGAGATTTTGTAACCCAAGGTTTGTTGTTGGGAAATATTTTGATAGTTTTAGTAGGTACAATCATGTGTTCACAGAAAGAAATGTAGTTGGAAATAACATCAGTGGCTTCGTTAATGTCAGAACTAGAATTTAAAAACAAATTCCAATCTGTACATTCAAAACAAGCCTGTAATTCATCAATACTTTCTTGTGTCCAACACTGCACTTGCTTTTTAGTGACAGGTTGTGTTTTCACTTTTGGTCTGTAAGCTGGCAAGAGATGAATGGCATTGTGATCAGACTGACCAACAGGGGGGAGCTGAACAGACCTGTATGCAGATGGTATATTACAGTAACATAAATCAAGTACTTTATCCTTTCTTGTAAAACATGACACATATTGTTTAAAAGAAGGCAGGTTTGAGTTGAGGTCACAGTCATTAAAATCTCCGAGGATAAAGCACGGTGCGTCAGGTGAAATAGCCTGCAGAGCGTGAACACAGTCCGTGATTTCTGCGGCTGCACGTGCAGTATTTGCGGAGGGTGGCACGTAAACAACAGTCATGAAGAGCTGTCCAAACTCGCGTGGCAGGTATTTCGGTCGCAGTGACACTGCTAAAAGTTCAATATCACGCGTACACACTTGACGACGCACTTTAACGTTCTCACGGTTACACCACTTCTCGCTCACATACATACACACCCCTCCCCCCCTTGATTTCTCTGTCACGCACTTGTCTCTGTCCATTCTCAGTGGCACACCAAATCCATCCAAAGCTAAAATGTCATCTGTTATTTCTTCACTCAGCCAGGTTTCTGAAAAACACAGCACATTCGCATTTCTGAATTCGTTTAAATAACGTACGTTTGCTTGCAGTTCATCAAAATTATTGTTCTGTGAAACTGGTCTGATCGATCGGATATTGGCTAGAAGGATTGACGGGAGGGGGGTGTAAATACCGTTCTTCTTCAGTCTGTTTCTCACTCCCCCTCTCTGTCCTCTCTTCCTCTTGATCGATTTGCTGTCTTTCCGGTTGTCTTCACTTGATCGTTTCTTGAAACTTGCTGATAAAATGTCTGGTGGAAATAAATGAAATGGGTGAGCGCTGCTGTCTGCAAAGTGTCTGAAATTTAAAAGTGTGTCACGGGTATAACACATGCCTGCATTGTTTACATGTCCGCCATGTTGGAAATGCGAAACTGCACTATCACACAAATTCAACAGAAAAGATATCACAGTCATTAAAGCACACAAACTTGCTGGGTTTACACTTTTCATCTTGAACACTTTATAAATCATCGTGCACAGTTCCAAATCCAAACACAATGCACAACAGCCCCAAAAGATCACAAATTCGCAGACAATCGACCACAGCGTCGCTACTCGTGCAGCGCCACCTCACATGTACTCCTTTCTGATCTGTACTCCTCTCTGACATGTACTCCTTTGTGACATGTACTCCTTTGTGACATGTACTCCTTTGTGACATGTACTCCTTTGTGACATGTACTCCTTTCTGATCTGTACTCCTTTGTGACATCTACTCCTTTGTGACATGTACTCCTTTGTGACATGTACTCCTTTGTGACATGTACTCCTTTGTGTGATGTATTCATCATGGCCGCACGCATGTTCAGTCTATCCTTGAGCAGCATGAGTGTGCCCGTTGGCACATTCCTCTTCGTCCCCTCTGCTGGCAACCGGTGTACAGCAGTACCGAGAAACAATAACATCAGCAACAACAGCAACAACAACAGCAACAACAACAACAACAACAACAACAACAACAACAACAACAACAACAACAACAGCAGCAACAACAACAACAACAACAACAACAACAGCAACAACAACAACAAAATTGCGATAAAATGAAATTAAAGAAAAAGGCGTTCCATGTTTTTAACGATAATAATGGACTTGGTCCACGGAGAATACAGAAAGCGGTATCGACCAGAATATCGCGCGGGTGAAGCAGATGATTTCATAT
>CM031608.1:41655234-41690234 GCA_018398815.1 Conus ventricosus | reverse complement strand
TTTTCTTTTAAATTGAAATTAAGTCATTTCCGTTTATGAGGGTGAATGCGTTTGTCTTTTTCTAGCTTTTATTGCATTTTGGCCGTACACCCAGACTGAGTGAAAGAGAGCTTTAAAAGCAGGTGTTCGCCGATTATATATCCGTTATGATGTATTCGTTCGTTCGTTCGTTTTTGTATTTGTATTATTCATTTTGTTTTGTTTTTGCTGTCCCATTTTCTGTGCCACCTCAGTGGTATTGCACCCACGCCGCACATTCCGACATCCATGTCCACACCCCGGCGCCAGCAATCCACAAGGAGCCGACAATGTCAAGTCGTCAAGAGGCAACCCACCGGAGGAGACACAGCATTGCTGCTGACGTTGCTGCTGCTGCTATTGACGACAATAATTGCTTACTCGTGGAGCCGGCGTGAGTGAGCTGTTTCTCAGGAGGACGCCACCACGTGCGTCCAACGACAGTCCCCATGGACTCGCCAATACCGGTGACTCCGACGGAATCAAACCAAAGCTACAGACGTGGTGAGGACGTCGACTCTGAGGTCACCATGGGAGCAGGCATGAAAGGCCACAGAAGTTGAGACTATTAATGCTGATCAATGACAATGAGGATGATGAAGATGATGCTACGGATTTTCATTCCGGTCTGAGACTCCATGACAGGGCTGTACTCTACGTTTACTTTCATAATATATCCCAGTATCACCTCGGCCCGAGAGATACAGACACCTGCAATGTTGGTCAGGAAATTTGAGCTGTGTGGTCTCAGTCTTCCCAACTGAGCCCGCAGCAAACAACTCTGGGTAGGAGCCGGTCGAGGCAGAAAAATCCTACACGACTCTGATGGGAATTGAACCCGCGATCTCCCAGCCGGGAGTCCGCGACTCTAACCACTTCTCCACGGCGGCTGCTGTTTATTTATTGGTTTAATTATTTGTTTATCTATTTATTTATTCAGCTGCCTAGTTTGTCGGTCCTTCGGAATTAACCTGCAATATTGATTACAAACACACTCGCACGCACAGAGAGAGAGAGAGAGAGAGAGAGAGAGAGAGAGAGAGAGAGAGAGAGAGAGAGAGAGAGAGAGAGAGAGAGAGAGAGAGAGAGGGCACAAACAGATCAACACGAAACACCATGATAGCTGTGGAGGGGGAATACAATATAGAAATTCTGAAATTAGTTGCCAATATTCCCTCCCACTTCCTCGCCCCCCTCCCTCCCCCCCATCCCCCCCCCCCTCACACACACACACACACACACACACACACACACACACACACACACACACACACACACACACACACACACTCTTCCTCAGCACCGTTTTCCTCCCGCAAAACGAAAAACTAATAACATCAGGAATCATCCCCAAAGTGCATGATGCAGAACTTTGAGTGTACACGGCCAATACTTGCCCAACAAACAAGCAAACAAACAAACGAAAACCAGACAAACGGACGTTGTTTGCCTCAAAACATAATGGCAAGCCTGAATGCCAGACAAGACATCCCTCTAGATATTCACTTGCTCTGCACGCAGCTGATGGCGCTTCCAGCTGGTCGTCGGTGAGACGGACAAAGAGAGGCAGACAGAGACATTAAACAGACAAAACTGTAGTACAATACAAACATCATTTTTTTTTCTCCCCGGACGGCATTGAATCAGGACGCACGCACGGCACGCACGCACACACAATCGCACACCCTACACACACACACACACACTACACACACATATACACACACACACACACATACACACACACACACAGACTTACACACGCGCCGCCGCAGCGCGCACGCACGCACACAAGGCGCGCCACGCATTCACGCACACACACACACACCCAACACACACACACACACACACACACACACCCCGACACACACACACACACACGCACACACCAACACACACACACACATGCACGATCCTTTAAGCAGACATCTTTTGTTTTCCGGAAAACAAAAAGACCACAGAGTATTTTATTAGTTTGCACGTTAAAAGCCAGTCCATTCCTTTCCGGTGTTCCCCTTCTAGCACTTTATGTTCCGCCCCTCCTCCTTTTGTTTGCCCGCAGTTTCTATGGAGAACACTTGTTAAGCCTGGGCCCACTTCAGTGAATCTCTTCCTCACTATCTCTCTTCTTTCTTCTCTGCACCTACCAAAGGCCCCCCCTTTTCTCAACCCTTGGCTCTTCTTCACAAGAAAAAAAAAACATTTTGAAAATTCCCTAAGCGTTCTCTGAAATCTGTCTGTGCGAAAGAGCCTTCAGTTTTAGAGCACCGTCTATTTGGAACTCCCTCCCTCAAGACCTTCGAATCAGCCCAACTCTTTCTTCTTGAAATCTCAGGCTCAAAACTTACGTCATCCAAAAAAAAAGGCCTATTCTCTTCTGTAGATGACTAAGATTCCTCTCCAAAATTCCTGCCACAACTCGTGCGTGAGGCAGTGTATGCCATTATGGCGTCTGCCATGTGTATTTTCTTTTGCTGTGAGCATGAATATTGTATGAATAAGTGCAAATGGTGAATGTAAGCGCATTGAGTTGTACAACAAGAAATGCGATATAAAAGTATTATACATCATCACATCATCATTATTATTATTATTATTATTATTATTATTATTATTATTATTATTATTTATTATTATTATTATTATTATTATATATTTATGTATATGAACGGGACAGTTAGCTTGTACACAGTCGCCAGACGGCCCCAACACAGCAAATTCAGTTCGCACCAGTGTTGATGCGGTTTGTTGGCAAGGCATGTCACAAACGGCGAAAACCCAGGGACGTGAAGTGACGCAAAGTGCTAAAACAAAGAGTTGTCTTCCTTGTATCCCTCTACGGCGAATGCGTTGACACAGGGAAAGAAAAACGTAAAAAGAAACATCACTATACCGCCGAATAAAAGAGACAAATAAATTACAAGACAAAAGACGGCGCGTTTCGACCACTGTTTTTCTCTTCAGGCAGACACACCTACATGAAGCATGGCGAACGAAGAAAACGACAATCACTTCCTCCTCAAATCCAGGCGCAAAATGGATATTGGATGGAACACGAGGAAACGTTTTCCAACACCCATCCCTCCCTCCCTCCGCCCCGCGCCCCCCCCCACTTCCCCTCCTCTTGTCCCTTTCCTTTGGAATCAGATGTCTGCTCAAACATGTGCACTTCTCCGGCGGACGTCATTCCAGGCATTGTCAGCACTTCAAGAGGCGGGGGAAGTTAGACCTGCAGGGAAACAACAACAACAACAACAACAACAACAGACAAACCCGATACGCTGGCAGGTGCCTGTGGATATTCGGACAATGGAACATATTTCGTACTCCTATAGTGTCTAGGTTTCATCAACTGGATAACTTCTGATCTCTTAAACCGGATCAGTTTGTTTCAAAAGGTTTCTTTGTATTACGCAAAACGCTGCGCGGATGGAATCAATTTCTGTATAGAAAATACATGGATTTTCTTAATGTGTAAAGAACATCCTTTATTATCCTTAACGCAAAGACATTGAAATTAGGAGACACGTGCATTTGTTAATGATTGTCTTGACATACAGCATATCACTTATAGTTTTATTATTTAAACAGATGCGTGAAAGGAAAAATTGGGTCATGATTTTTACTGCAGAGAGGTTCGATAAATTCATATTGGATGCTTGCTAGCTTTGGTTGTTTCATCGAGTAAACAATGTGTTATCAGATTTGGATGTATATTTTGGTATCCGTGGCTGCCCACATTTGTGGTCGTTCCCTCCCTGCCAACTGTGCATGTTGTCGTGTATTTATGGTAGTTTCAATATTAGTGAAAAAACTCATTGGGTGGGACTTATTATCAAACTCATCGAATCTATATCATATGTTACTGATGAATTGTTGACTCTCATGTTTCACCACAGCCAACACCTTTTAACACAGAAGGCTTCCAAGTCACACACGAATGCGATGAGTGAATCTTGATTATTGATATTAAAAAAAAAGTCACTTTCTTGTGCCATCTCCCTTGTTCTCTGCACTGGGCCTTTCTCATTTCCTATCCCTACCAAATCCAAGCTAGTCACGTCAATAGCAGTGTATCGGGATCCTTCAATATGAATTCGCCGATGGCCACCTGACAGCGGAGATCGTGCGCTGGCAGCCGAATCGTTTTTCGACGATGTTTAGTAAGAACGTGTTCTGATTCAACAGGTCCGTCACATATCCATTTAGTCTACCAAGCTCACTACCGCCCGTCCTCCCCTCCCCTCCAACTTCCCTTTGCCCCTACCCCCAATCCCAACCCTCCTCCCCGGCCCTCATCCACCCCTCCCCGCTCGCTGCCTCCTCTTCCATACAGGTTTGCAATCACCGCTGTGTCCCAGATTCACGAGCACCTCCCCTCCCTCCCCCCTCTTCCCCGCCCTTCCGCCCTCCCCCGCCCCGCGCCGCCCGCCCACTCATCCCAGTGCTGCAGGACCGAACCACGTCTCTCTTGCCCAGCATGGCATCATCGCAGACCTTGAACAAGGAAGGAAGGAACGCCTGAAGCACATGCCGTTGAAGGCGTGCTATAACAAATCCACTTAACGCAACGGAGACCTATTTTGTTCCCAGAGTACCTAGCTGGCTACACCATGATGTGAGGGTAGTTTCAGGTGTGGGGGATAAAGTTTACAGGCAGACGGTACGAGGCCAGTCAGGCATAAAATGAAGTCAACGGGGGCTTACAAGTCCTAAGGGGGACGGGAAGGGGTGGGGCAAGAGAGGCGGATGGGGCAGGGGCAGTTTAAGCAGGCTAATACAGACAGTGCCTGGACCGAGGTCATATAAGAAGAGTGTCTCCACAGAGCTAGGGGAATCGTCTGTGTTGTTCCAATCGTGTTTTGAAACGGCCCAGGTAACTAGTTTCAGGACTATGTATGGGTCGGAGCGGCGCAGCGCGCGCGCCGTGTGTTTGTGTGTATGTGTGTGGATTGTGAGTGGTGTGTGTGTGTGTGTGTGTGTGTGTGGGTGTGTGTGTGTGCGTGTGCGTGCGTGCGTGCGTGCGTGCGGTGAGGAGAGAGGAGAGAGAGAGAGAAGAGAGAGAGAGAGAGAGAGGAGAGAGAGAGAGAGAGAGAGATGGTAGGGATGGGTAGAAGTGGGGGATAATAGATATGAATATGAATAATTCTCAATAAGTGATAGGCCAAAGCCTCTGATGCAGAGAAAGGCGTTATAAGGCATGTTTAGCAAACATAACAACATTATTCGAACACGCCTCCAAACCACATTGCATACAAGAAACAAAAGCACCTGAGTAACTTCTGAACATACAATAGACATTGTGAATCTCTTTGAACTACACGTGCACCCATCGCCAGCTTCAGAAGAGTAGTAACATTTCTGACGGCTTAAGAGATTCATTCGAAGTCATTGAGCAACAATGATACCTATGCTGAGAGGTGTGTGTGTGTGTGTGGGGGGGGGGGGGGGGGTGGGGGGTGGAGAGAGAGAGGAGAGAGAGAGAGAGATAGAGAGAGAGAGAGAGAGAGAGAGAGAGACAGAGAGAGAGAGAGAGAAAGAGAGAGAGAAGATTCTGATTCAGATACAGGATTCAGATGATTTATTCATTTAGTCCTTAGCCCATAATGAAGGGGTATGTGAACATGTAAAGGACAGTAATCATAAGCAATCATATGATATGCAGGTCAAAAGAAATCGTGCACATAATCAAGAAGAAAGCAGATTTCTCTTAGTTTAAAGGCTTTTGTTCAGAAACAAACGAAAAAGGTTTGACAATTTCAGCGGAAGTGATGATTAAAAGCAAACTAAGCTTAAACAAAGATGGCTGTCTATAAATTTGGGCTTAAATAAACTTTTCTCTGAATGCTTCTAAGAGCTGGACACACAGGACAAAATTTATTTGCTGTTTCCTGTGATTCTCTACAACAGAGACAAATTAAATCACAAGTCTACACGTTCGATATGCTAAAATAATGGCAAGCTAATGCGGTATTCCTAAGTCTGACTTTGCTGTTCCACATGCTTAAAATTCTATCCAAATCTATGTCTAAGTAAGTTCTTCAAGTCAAGAGAACATGAGAAATGCCGTAACAATCAAACCTGTCACTATTATGAATAGATCAGAGACCATCTTTGCCAGCCGCAATCACCAATCGCTGACGAAAAAGATGTAACAATACTTTATTTCTTTTCACCATTCCCTGTTCAACCCAGACGAATCCAAATCCCGTAATTCCAACAAACAGAGCGCACTTTGGTTACCCAATTATTTGTTCCCTTTTGATCGAGAGTGACACAACATATTTGTATGCTTATACGAGTAATACTAGAATCTTCATGTAAGCAGGTTTCAGCCAATAACAAACACAATTTTAACGGAAGAAGCAATAAAATAGAGGGGTATCGACCATTTTTCGCCTTAAGAATAGATCATTTGGAGTACGTCTTCAACACCCAGGCACTTCTTCAAAGCAAAAACATTGAACCGATTCACAATAAATAGCCGCTTTTTTCCAATCCCCATAACTCAGAATCCATAATGCCCATCGGCTGAACCGGGGTGTCAAAGAGTTTGATAATAACGTGAAAGAGAATTATTTAGAGTATATAACTTTCTCATAATAACAAATCAAAAGAACATTTTTTGCCTTACTAGACAAATCCTTGCATCAACCACGAAACTCCAAACGTGTTGAGAATATTATACCCAAATACCTGAGGCATTTGACAACTGGCATAAACTGTCATTAAACAACCACCGTTCACGAGCACTTAGATATCCTCCTTTTACGGAATACTATGATATTTCTTTTTTCCAATAACTTTTAACTGCAGAGATCCAGCTGCAGCGTGTGTAATCATTCAGTTGGGTTTGTAGACCTATAACAGTTTTCTGATATCAAAATAACATCATCGCACCAACAACAGAATAAACAATTCAAAAGCATCAATCGGAAAGCAAAGCACCATGTCTACATTATTATCACCTCAATAGCTAACTCGTTGAAAAACAAAGAAAACAAATAGGCTGCATGCATCTCCTTGTTTTGACCCCTCTCGAACAATTGAAATAGGTCAGAAATATTCGCTCCACAACGAACCCTTGTTCTTACTTTATCATACATACTGCAAACACATTTAAGAGTTATTTTACCATTAACCAGACACCATTTTAAGTAAAACAGCCAGAGAAGATTTCTATTAATGGAGTCAAAAGCTTTTCGCAAAGTCTATGAAAGCTACCGTATAATTTCCTATTATAAGAAAATTGTTTCTGCACCAGTCGAGCAATGTAAACATATGTCAATATTGGAATAAACCCTATTATAAATCCTAGCTTGAATGATCACACTGTGATGAATTTTCTTCTATCCATTCTGCAGTCCTATGGTTAAAATGAGTCCAAACAGTTTACTACTATGGTCACTACTGAGGGAAATCCCTCGGTAATTGCTGGGCTTATTTACGTCACCCTTCTGTAGAACGGCAGCATAACTGAATTCAGGTCGCCAGTATTCCCGGAAATATAACCACTATCAAATAATTTATTAAACAATTTTCAGAAAGAAGTTTACCACCTGGTCAGACGAATATGAGTGTTTATATAATTCACCAATGATACCGTCAGGAGCCGGCTGCCTTACGATTTTTTTCAGTTTTCTTTAATGCCGAACAATACTATCTTCCCTGGGATGATTGGCCGGTTCATATAGCCATCATCGTTCAACATCAATCAATTCTTCGATTGGTGTGTTGTCAACATTTATATCTAATCGTTTGGAAATATTGAAAAAAAAAAAAAAAAAAACCATACATCAATAGTAAATTGTTTTTCTGAGGCTGTTTTCCGTTTGAATGGGAAATCTGTGAATGGTATCCCAAACTCCTTTTGACATTTTAAAGATGAACAAGTTTATTCATTAAAGACTTATTGAACTCTTTCTCTTTCCTCTGGTAACAATTCTTGTACTCTCGCCGTAGCGATTGAATAAGCCGTTCCTGTCTTCTATTTGTCAAAGAACGAACGACTAATTCCGGAATATCTCCAACAGATCTTTTGCTAGCAACACACTCATGATCTTACCAATCGCTGAAGTTTTTATACTGCTATCCCAAACTAAGCCCTCTTCATACAATCAGCACTTTCTTTTATGCAAGCATTAAACAAATCTAGCGCGCGATTTATTCCACATCTTAACCAAGTATATTGCCGCTTCTAGTTTTGTTTGGGTTTCAGTAACTAACATAAGCGTCTCTAGAAACAACCAGCGTTCAAACGAAACGTTCCATACCAGAATTTCTATGAACAACGTTTTTCTGTAGCTTGATATTGTCATGCACAATACCTTCTTTAGGAAAAGTAACAGTAGTGACACAGGCAAAATGAGCAGAGCAATGCGTTCCAAGACATTCAATGTACATGAATCATACAAACGAGCAAAAAGATCCAAGAAAATTAGTTAAATAATCGTCAACACTGCATCATGAGTCGGAAAAGTATGTATAGCCGACCCTTCAAGGTCCACCGCTTATCATGCCCCATTAATAATACTCCAAATCAATGCCGTACAAACATTCAATAACAACTTCCATAGTTATTCAAAGTGCGTCGTGAGAATTGTCGTTAAAACTAAGAGGATGGCTGTCGAATTGCAGATCCGAGATTATTGTTCAGAGATAGCACTTTGTGAAATGTTGACGTTCTAACTATTTAAATCACCATTTAAAATTCATACACATCTTAGAGAACAACAGATCAAAGGATACATTCTTCCAGCAGATCAATGCCATGTTGATGTCAAAATGGACATAAAACGAGTAACCTGTCAGGGGGTATATAAGTACAAACAAACAGAACATCCCTATCTAAACCAAACAGTTTTTTATTAAACAAAAAGACACAGAAGTTTGAGTGATAACCGTCATAAATTTAGCAAAGAAAATACTCATTTTTTATCAATCAAATGTATCCCAGCCCGATCCCCTCCCTTGTTTTGAAAATTTAACTCGCAGATTTAACAGAATATTCCATAACCAACTAAAGCAACAGCATGGCACTCTTCTATAAATTTCAGTTAAACACACAAAATCAACTTAAAAATAAAGGACAGAAAATCAGAATCATTAAGTTAGAAAACAAACCATTTCCATTCCAGGGTTAGAAAAGAAAAAAAGGATTATTTACATCTGTACAATCCGAGCTCGATAACTGTGCATCGCACGTGCTTTCTCTACACATTGACGAACTCACGCGTGACCCACAAAACCCCGCCAATCACTGCCACTGCCCCAGTGACAGGTGTTTCAACCGGTGCATCTTTTTGTGCCTTTCCAGTTCTTGCTACACCCAAAAACTGTACGAAATATTCTTCTCCAGTGGCCGCCACCCCCCTATCTGGACTCTTTTTAGGTTGCAGTGGTCTCCAGGAAATACTTTTTTCCGTCAATAAGTAGATGATCAAAGATCATCGTTGCTCGTTTCCCTTCAGACCTTGCCTTTTTCAGATGAGGGGAAAAGGTCCACGTCTATGGTTCGCACACGAAAAGAAAAATCCTCTCCCACAAAAAAATCGCTACCTTTCAATTTCCGCTTTTCTTTCAGAATGCGTACCTTGTCCTTATAAAAGGAACAAGGGCAATTACAGGAGAGTCCGGTTTGGGGATTAAGCTGTGAACTCGATCAAATTCGATGTCCCGAGTTCAACCAAGTTTGATCAGTCAAAGGTCATGGTTTTTGGCCTTCGGCACGTTCTTTCCACAGATTCATCTGACTTTAGAAATCCGTAGAAGATTAAATTTGTTGCTTTTGATCTTCCTTCTAAGTCCATCAGTTTTTAGTTTCTAATTGTTCAATTCTTGACATGAGTCAAATTATTGTTACAAAGATTTGAATTTTCTTCTCCTTAAAGTCTCCCATCTCGTCCCTCAGATCATGTCACACCACTTTGTAACGCCTGCGAACCTGGTCCGCTTAGCATTTGAACACTTCTCCCCCCAAGTCCGTAAATTTATCGCCCATTTCTCTATATGCACAGTTCATTGATGTCAACATACCCATAATGTCCGCATTGTGGGTTTGTTGAGAGGGGGTGGGGTGTCGTTCGTTGTCGCTGTGCCCGCCGTGAAGCTTAGTCTTGTCCCACACTGCCCTGCGTCCCTGACTGCCAGAGCCTGTCTGCTCAAACTGCCGTCCCTGGGTCCTGGTTCTGCTCACCGTCCCACAAGCGTAGCAGTAGGTCCGCCCCAGAAAATCAACGTGAGGGAGGCAGGCCTACACCACACCGTCTAGCCGAAACGTGAGTCAGCATGGCGATCCGCATGGCCGCCTTCTTCCTGCTCGCTTCACAACATAAAAGCGATGTAGATGTGGACGAACGTACGCACAACTCGCTCTGAAAGCAAGTGACTGGCTGAAGGTCATGGTGACCTTCCGTAGGTACTGGTATAAGTTGAGAACGGTATTGTGTAGTATCGCCAAAAAAGAAGAAAACTCCAGAGCGTGCAATGCGTGACTGCTCAACTGAAACGCATGTTCACGACCCCCCCGAAGAGAGAGAGAAGAAGAAAGAGAGAGAGAAGAAGAGAGAGAGAGAGAGAGAGAGAGAGAGAGAGAGAGAGGAGAGAGAAAGAGAGAGAGAGTTAAGAAATTCTTATCTAAGCTTCGTTTTACAAATAATCTGACCTGACACTGTAGGCCAGCGAGAATTGGACCCTTATTATAAGGCCGACGATGATATCATCGGGACCCTATGGCCGTAGAAGACTCAGGGACTGCAACACGTCCACGCGCGAAAATCATTCCCCTTGTCTCATACTGGCCCTGGGAACATTGCATCGTTAGCGCTTTGGGCTCATGATCATTATGAAAAGAAAAACCACTACGTTACGTCGGCTCTCCATGGAAATTTGGAAATGGAAAATCACATAATAAAAAGCCACGAGCAGGACAGATGGTCAAATAACGGTTTAGCTTTTTAGTTCTGAAAAGAATGGTCCCATTCCAGGAAAACTAATGAAAAGAAAACCAACATTTTTTGGCCGTGTGTCGTATATGTTTAGTATTCATGAAGACGATTTGAGCATTCATTCTGAATTTAGGAAATAAGAATTTAAACAAGGCGTTGGTATGGAATCCATCCTGTTTCAGACTGACACATGCAAAACTGGCACAGATGTGGCTTTAAAGGCTGGAGTCAGATGTGTGTGTGTGTGTGTGTGTGTGTGTGTGTGTGTGATTGTGTGTGTGGTGGTGTGTGTGTGTGTGGTGTGTGTGTGTGTGGGGTGTGGTGTGTGTGTGTGTGTGTGGTGTGTGTGTGTGTTTGTGTGTGATGATTGTGTGTGTGGTGTGTGTGTATGTGGTGTGTGTGTACGCGCGCGCGTCCGGCTCGCGTGAGCTGTCTATACATGTTTCCTGTAGGTGTGCCCAAAGAACATTTTGGCACTGTTTTCATGTATTTTTATACTCAACAAAATCACCCTGGGCGATGAAAGATTGTCCAGATACCCCCGAATGGTATAAATCACAACGAGGGCAATGCACCAATGCTATGCCCACCACCTCTCCCCCCCCTCCCCTCCCTCCCCATCCCCCGACACACATACCCTCCAGCTCCCTCCACTTCCCTCCACAGTCCCTACCCAAAAGCCCCCTGTCTAGTCTTTCTCAAACTTTTACCTCTCCTCTTAATCCTCACACCCCCACGCACAACTATTTGGGGGGGGGGGGGGGGGGGGGGGGTGGGGGGGGGGGGGGGGTGGGGGGGGGGGGGGGGGGGGGGGGGGGGGGGGGGGGGGGGTGGGGGGGGGGGGGGGGGGGTGGGGGGGGGGGGGGGGGGGGGGGGGGGGGGGGGGGGTGGGGGGGGCCCTCCTCTTTTAAAAAGTGCTAAAGGTTGTTTTTTCTCCTCCGTTTCTAGTCCTTCGTCCCGGTGGTCTGTTCAGTAGCACCCCGCTTTCCCTAACAGGCAATCACCGTCGTTCAGGACCGCAATCAGATCGCTCGCCTCTCCCGTCACCCTGTACCCATTTCACATCAACCTACTCCCCACTCACCACCCTCGTAACCCGCCCCGCCCCCCCCCCCCCCACGCCACCTTCCACTTGTCTACAACCCCGCTCTCTTTCTCCTGTTCCACCTTTCTCCCATCTACCAGATTTTCGTTCTGTCCTCTAACCACACACTTTTGAAACCAGTGAATATAATTATCATAGATCGTTTGTGTCAAATAGAAACTGTCGGCTGGCAGTCTGATCAGGACACTTGTCTGTCCTAGCGACCTTTTTTTAAAAGTTCATTTTGGTTTTCTTTCCTTGTTTTTGTTTCACATATCCCCCGCCCCTTGAGCGGCAGGCTCCCAGGCTACTCACCCTGTCACCACACACACACACACACACACACACACACACACAACACATCACACACACACACACACAACACGGCCATTGCCGGCGCCCGTCCCGTCACAAGCTCCTTCCCACCGTCCAGAGGAAGACCCTTAGTCAGGTCGTCAGGCCGAAGCCCCTGGAGTACTCTAGTGATACTCTGATAGTGCCGCTGTGATTAGCTGAACACTGATCCAGCATTCCGCAGGCACCATCTGCCGTGCCCCCCCCGGCGGACGACAGTCAGTGCTTGGTCTGGGCTAGCGTGAGAAAGGATCGCCTCAGGAAGGGTTCCCATACGACTTAGGTAACAGTGGCCTTGACCACACACTCCGTCTAGGTCTGGGTATCGAGGCCTGGGTAAACAAAAAAGTGTGATAGTCATTTTCCCGGTGTTCTCTCTCTCTCTCTCTTCCTCTCTCTCTCGATCTCTCATCTCCGTCTCTCCCTCTCTCTCTCTCTCTCTTTCTCTCTCTCTCTCTCGCTCGCGTCTCTCTCTCTCTCTCCTCTTAAAAGATCTTGGGAAATTGAATCACGAACACCTAATAGCCTTGTATATGATAAACGAACAGGTACCCTATTTACATAAATTCGGTCGTATAATTGTGGTTATAGTTTTTGGTTAAAATTGAAAGAATGCGTGAGAGTAGATTGCCTATAGGGCTCATTTCGTATGGTGTTTGCTTTAAATGAACGTGTTAAAAGAAACTAGGTCATTAAATGTACGTTTGCAAACTGTATGGGTTGTCGGATTGAATCAGGCTTTCGTGTCGACTGGTGAAATTTCCCAGAAAAGTTTAAAGACATACTGGATTCATGTCAGGTACAGGAATGGAATTTTCATCTGAATAATGGGTCATAGATGTATTTGTATTTGCGCAGTCCTTGGCGGCGCCGTTCTGACATTAAACCTGACCGCTGCGTAATTTTTTCGATAGGGCGAACTTTTAAAGTATATAAAGTACAACATCAGGCTTGTATTTCTGAAATTGCTGAGGGCATATCACCGATGGGCAACCTCATAGCGATGCCGATCTGACAATCACACTTTGAAGAAGGATGCAGGACAATGAAGTGCAATTTTGTGTTGTCTTGCCCTGTCTTGCACAAGTTAAGAGCTCAGTAATATACCGTCCAAATGTCATTAATTCCCAAGTCAGTTTAGTTTAGCAGTTCTGTGCAATGTAATGCAGGAGCAAACTGTTCGAATTTTTTTTTCCAATTTATTTCTTTAAAGCACATTCAATGCGATCATCTCTTTCTATTATAAAATACTTTCTGAATGTAAGTTATTTATGTTTGGCGAGCGGTTGCATGTGCTGAAGATCATTATGAATAATTTACCACCCCCCGCCCCCCCCTCCGCCATTCATGAGGGGCATTGGCCGCTAACCAAGAATAAATCATCTTGAGTTCTTGACTCTCTCTCTCTCTCTCTCTCTCTGTTTCGCTCTCCTGTGTCTCTCTTCTCTCTCTCGCCACTCCTCTCTCTCTCTGAGCGTCGTCTCTCTCTCTCTCTCGTCTCTGTCTCTCTCTCGTCTCTCTCTCTCGTCTCTCTGTCTCTCCCCCCTCGGGTCTCTCTCTCTCTCTCTCTTCCGTGCTCGCTGCTGTCTGTTCTGGCTGTATGTGTAGGTGAAATGGAGGACCAGCAAAACGGGAAGGGGGCTAGAGAGAATGCAAGAACATAGAGGTGGGGGGGTGGGGAGGGGGAGGGGGGCGAATGATGACCTCCAGTAATGTTTAGTATCCTGGCAGAGCAAAAGCTCTTCATTCTCATGAAAAAAAAAGGCATATAAATACAGTCTTCTGAAGTTCGGGCGTTGCTAATCCAAGTGACAAACAGTGAAACTACAAGACCAAACAACAACGGGTAAAATAAACGGACACGAGTTAAGACCGGTCGTGTGGCTAGCGTTTGAAACGTGTATACCTTTGACCTTGCGTTTGTCTTTGACCTCGCTTTTACCTTGACCTCTGAAACACAATTTGGGTGATACACGAGGGACCTCGCATTACTCTTTGACCTCGCATTGATCTGTATCCTCGATTTATCTTTGCATTGCGCTTATACTGACATAGATGACCTCTCCGAGGGACTGCGCGGCGAGTGTGATCATATATCCCCATGTTAGCTAGCGGCCTGAGTAGCGGCGGTCTCAGTGCGAGCCCATCTAGATATCCTCTTCCCCCCCCCTATATCCCCTGCCCTCTCCCCTCTAGGGGGGGGGGGCTACCTAGATATTCTCTCCCCCCTCCCCCCCTATACCCCCTCCCTCTCCCCCCCACACTACCTAGGTATCCATTCCCTTCCCCCTCATATATCCCCTGCCCTCTCCCTCCACCTACTAGTAGCCTTCTCCTTCCCCCCCTCCATGATATCCCTGCCCTCTCCCCTCCACCTACCCTAGATATCCTATCTCGCCTCCCCACCTATATCCTCCTCCCTCTCCCCTGCCAACTACCTAGATCGCCTTCTCCCTCCCCCCCTCCTATATCCCCTGCCGCTCTCCCCTCCACCTACCTAGATCGCCTTCTCCTCCCCCCTCCATATATCCCCTGCCCTCTTCCCCTCCACCTACCTATAATGCGCCTTCTTCTCCCTCCCCGCCTCCAGTATATCCCCTGCCCTCTCCCCTCCACCTACCTAGATCGCGCCTTCAGAAACAGGAAAACACCGATTCATACTCACTTTGCTACTCCACGCACGTTGTTTTGGGCGAAAGTGCCCTAAAGAGCCGCCCTATTCCGGTTCCTGACAAGTAACCAAATAATAACGACCCTACAAACAAACATACTGTGCATGGGTTTAATCCGTTTTTAATACTAATTTACTAAGGTTTTCAGAGATTAGCGTAGGAGAAAGTAGCCAAAACTGAACACTCCCCAATAGAGTAACGTAGGGAAAAGCGGCCGCGAACTGAAACGCGCTTCATATACAAAACGGTGTCTTGTTCCCACGCTTTCTTTTCAGGGCGGTGTCAACGACCCTGCTCTGCAGGTGGCAGGTAGAGGCTTTGATTGCTAGTTGCCGGCCCTACCTGCCCAGCACTTGGGTGTTTTTTCTCCCAGGGGGATTCTACGTTAGAAAAAGGTTTTGAATCGGCAATTACTTTTTCAACAGCTTTATAGTTAAATGTGTGGAAGACATGGAATCAGCTACAACTTTTATATAAACACACACAAACCACACACACACACGCACACACCCACACACACATACCCTCTACACATGCAAACACACACATACACTACATGCAACACACCAACGCATCATACACACACACACAACACACACACACAGAGGCCGCTCCACACACAGAGGCCCCACACACAGACAGAGACAGAGACAGGAGGGGCACATACCACACACACACAGGCAGGACCAAAAAAATCAATACTGCCGAACCTCTCTAACCCCCCTCCTCTTCACCCCCGTGGGGGGGGTGCCTTCCAGCCTAGCATAACATCAATTTCTAGAACGTTCGGTGCCCCACTCCCCGCGCGGTGTCGCTAGTCTGGCCTGACCAAGCACCGAGTGGTAAGCGTAGCTGGATTGTGTGTGGCGGGTGGGCGGGGGGGGGGGGGGGGGGGTTCGGTCGGGGGGGGGGGGGTGGGGGTTAACAAGTAACCCACACATGGGGATGGGGCAGAGGTATTGGAGGAGGTGACAGGCTGGGGGGGTGGGGGGACGAGCAAGACGGTTTTATGGTTTGCGGGTTTGTGGTGGGGAGTGGGGGGGATGGTGGTTTGAGGGGGTGTTGAACCGGTTTACTGAAGAACAGAGGCTGATCTTAAAGGTTTGTTGGCTTGTTGAAGACAATATTGTTGACAAAGATACAGCTAGTTTTTTTAAGACGTGTTTGGCTATCCGATGAGATTGTTCCGAAAAGTTTGGCCGAAGCAAAACAAACCATCACGCGTGATTGTTGGGCAGCTAAAAGCCATGTTAAAAAAACATGGCGTTTCATTCTTAAGGCGGAGGTAAACATGGCTTGATTCGTATTTGAAACATTTTTGCTGTTTTCCTCCCAGTAAAAATGTTCTCAGTTTGTATTAGAACTTGATTGATTGTTAACTTACAGATCAGTGTTTATGGGGGCTAGCTGATCAGTGTATTAAGATTGGATACCTATTCTACCTTTGCTAATTCAAACCATTTATCCTGCCTAAAGTGTGCCCTTATGCAACTGAATGGCGATTTTCGAATGTTCTGGCAAACAGAACTAGATAGGGTTTAGGCAGACCTTAGTACATCTACCATTATGAGAGGAGTAGGTTGTGTGGCCAGCACTATCTTCCATTATAATCTCCAAAATACAATGACGGATGTACTACTACTTGCGATTAGAGCCGCCATAAAATCTCGTCTACAGGCAGGAATTGTGTTACTCTGCCAAAGCCAGTTGCAAGCCTGGTTGAGAAAAGAGGAGCACAGCAAACCTAGGCCAAACACCCCTATGTGGATCGCATTGCCGCCCGGGGCTCCGCCCCAATGAAGTCAGCACCTGCAATCTCGGTGGCAAACTAGGATCAAACGACCCTATGTGATCGCTTGACTACAAAGCGCAGCAGCACCTGCAAAGCTCTGCGGCAAACAAGGCCAAACGACCCTATGTGACACTTGGGTTGATTGAGGTTGCGCGCGAGACACAACCTGTTTAGGTCACAAAGCAAGAAGTGGCCCTAGGAGTTTCACTTTTTGTTATGTTTGTGGTTTTGGAGTTACCCTACCCCAACACGCACTCAACGTCCCCCCACCCGCCTCCCCTGCTGTCTATTGTGTGTTGTTGTTTGTTGTTTGGATTTTTGTCCTGCTGCCCCCAGACGCATGCACACCCCCCACCCGGTTGGCGCACCTGCCTCAACCACCCCCACCGGCACTGGCATGCACACAACAAGTTCCTTCGAAGTATTTTAAAACAAGTTAGTCCTCAAGTTCTTACTTAAGTTTACTTCAAAATGTCCGTAAGTCATTCTCAAGTTATCCCCAAGTTTTTAATAGTACTTAATAAGTTTCTTGAATCAAGTTCTTAAAGCAAGTTCTTAATAATTTCTTGAAAGTTCTTGATTAAGTCATCCTTTAGTACAACTAAGTTTCTTAATAAGTTATTCTTATAATAATTCAAAAAAATACAAGCTATGTTTTTACTAAATAGTAGGATGCCTAATATAGTACACACACGCCTCAAAATACGCGTCTTGTTTGAGGATTTCATTGCACAGCGTTCTCTGTGGGCATAAAGTCTTAAAGGGAAGGTTATACATCCGACAGCAAAACCGGCATTGATTCCAATTCGGTCTATGAGGAAATGTCGTATTATAGACTCCATGTCTTTATTTATTGACCCCATCCATTTCTAATACGTACGCCAATATCTATTTATTATTTAAAAAATTTAAAAATTTCAGATCTTAATATTTATTCATTTCAAATGGATCAAAAAAATGCTTTGTTTATTGGCTGGTTTTGCATGCTGGTGTCTTTTTCTGCATTTTAGTGGCTCAGATTTTTTTGCTAGCTTTCGTTTCTGTTGCCATTGACTGTATATAATTTAAAAACCATATAACCGCCCCGACCATACTGGCTACAATGGCGCCCAAAAATGGCAACAGTTTTAAGTTCAATATTCCATGAAGACATTGTGGTGCTGTAAGGTCTTGTATCGCATGGAGTTTTTATAGCCGGCATTGAACCAACTTGTTCTGGCGCTGGCGGGCGTTATGTTTTCATGATGAGCTATATTCTGTAACAAAAATTTTTTTGCTGTTACCACGCTGCTAATTTCTTTCCTGCTTTAACACGCCCAGGATGAGGATTCTTTACACTGGTCCCCACCCTGTCAGTGTTTTCTGCCTGATTTCCTGGCTTGGTTACTTTTCTCCCCACCTGATTCTGGTTCTGAAGAATTTCCAGCTCGTTCATTTTGAAGGGAACAAAATCTATATGATTAAAAGTATTTAAGCCCCCATGAATTAATGCGATAACAATGTTCAAATCTGTGAGTATAGATCCCATCCAAGAACTCTAATGTCCTTGTTAAACTGGATCTTTTGCGTTAAATCATACATTGACGTAAATCTTGTCAGGAATCATGGGAGCAAATCTACTGACTAGGTTTAGGTGTATCAAACTAAGAGCCGTTTTGCCCCCACACTTTTTCCAGGGTCTCGACCCCAGCTGCGCTTCATACCTGTTATGATTAACTTTAAAAATGTCTTGCGGCGGCATCTGTATGAACTGTTCTATGCTGAAATTCAGTTCCGAGAACTGTTTTGTTTCCCACATGCTGCCAAGGAATACAGCCTCTCATTTTTGGCATAATAGCTTGACAAATAACTGGTCATCATAAGTTCGGGAAGGGTTTAGGGCTGCCTTGTAGCTGTAGGAGATCATCACTGTTCATGTTTTTTATAAATATAATTATTTATTTCTAAAAATTGAGCACCGAAAAAACTGTTCCAACCTTGTATACCATTCTGCTGTTTAGTGGAGGCCTAAGTGTAGGATACTCAATGCTTTTGGTAAAAGCTTGTTAAGAATTAATCCAGCAGTCTTGGCAAACTAGACTTTGGAGGATTCAGTCAAAGCTGATTGCTATCATTGCAGCTTCGGTTGCCACGAAAGAATTTCTAGTTAAGCAAGGAATAATATCCAGACAATATACCTATGTAAGAAAAAAAAAACACATTTATAAAAAATGGCTTTCCACTCGCAATAATGATAGGCGGCTCTGGGTGAATGCGCTTGCTTTTACGGAAGTAATTTCAGGCATTTAGGAAACTGCGGGATGACGGCGAGAGAAAAACAGACATAACAAAGCATGGAGAGCAACTAGCAGCCCCTGCCCAAGACGCCTAAGAAAAGCAGAGACTTGAGCAGTTAGCTTTTATTAATGACACACTGAAAGAACAGGGCATGCAGCCTACACATTTAAAAATGTTGATCAAGCAATTAGAAAGAATATAATCTAGTAAACAGGCAAACCGGTCCAGACATTCCCCCCCCAAAATTCAGTGACTTTTATCAACACATCAGAAAAACCACAAAGATGCAAGAAATCGCGTTTGATTGTCGTGGTATGACGTCGTGTAATTTGTTGCGCATAATATTGGCTGAATAAAAAAATGGAACAAAATGCTATTATTTCCCGCCAAAGGATATGAAGGTATCGCAAGCAAAACAAACTAAAGCCAAGCGGCAGGAGTCGTGAACAAACCGAAGGAATGGTTATCTAAACAAGCACATTTGGCAAATTTATTTACACTGCCTCTAGACACCGGAAAAAAAAATACAGAGACCCGCACTTTTGTTAATACAACTCAAACGACACCCATCAAATGGATCTTTTATATTTACCCTCAGAAAGATTAGAACGAAAAAGATTAAGTACGCACTCACAGACATAGACCTGCTTCAAGGTACAAAGATGCAGAACCATTAACACAAAAGAGTGCTTCTGCTGCTGCTGTTTGGCCAAACAACTGATAACAACGAGGCCCATAACTTATCCCGCATGAATCAAGTCAATGAATGGAAAAGAATTTACAGGCCAAGTGAATCAATTAATGTTAAAACACAGAGTTACTATTAGAAGAGGCATTCCGGAGTTCACAGATCACAGTCTTTAGTTGAAAACCTTTTAACAAACAGTTAGCCGAAAGACTTTTCTCCTACCAGTATCACAGAGAGCTTATTGACTATTCTCGCAAACGACAGAATGGGTTAAAGACTGCCCTCAGTTTTGCGCGCAATTAATAATGAAGATTAAAAGGACTAAAGCCAGTAACCAAGTAATCAAAAGAAAAACAATAAATGTTGCGGAGAGATCTTCATCCGGCAAACTATGGTACCATTTGGAGGTGGAAAAGTAAGGTACCTTTATTTACCGGGGTAAGCAGAAGGGGACACATCGCATCAGGCAAACCGTATCCAGTTTGGGAGTTTTGACCCATATGAAATAAAAAAGAATGGTAAAGATGAATCCGCCCCGTGTAGTATTTACGAGAACAGACACAACAAAAACAACCCAGCTCCTCAAAGATCTTTTGTGAGAAGAAGAACTGCAGATAATCCCGCCAGACACTGTTCCGCTTTTAATTAATTTTACGTAAATATATTTGAGTTTAAAATGGAAGCTCAGATGAAAGCGCAGAACGAAAACAAGAATGGTAAAGGAAGAGACCTCGAAAATGATACGGGAATCATTTCAGCCTGTAAATGCTAGTTCCGGAACATTTTCGAGATTAAATCAATGCATGCTAAATCATCAATCATCCTACAACTCAACGCCCCCCCAAATTGGGAAAAAGAATATCATGAAATAATAAAAAAAATTCGAACTCGTCAAGCAAACAGAAGAAAAGAGTATAAATGAATGGATGAAGCTATGAATTGATCTTATAAGACAAGTTGATAGAAAAATAAAACCCCTGTTTTGCGGCCCTCCAGTGCACCGATTGCATATGAAAACTGGGGGGGGGTGATTAACAAACACCCGTTTGTGTTTGTTCTATCCTATGACTTCTTCTTGTTACACATTTGTGGGTAGATCTCCATGTAGATTGATCGCAGTATTATTACGTTGTCATGATGAAAAGTCTTTATTGCCAAACAATGCTTCTTTTAGTTGTCATGTGATATGTGTGACTGCACAACGCTGCGAGATAATTCCCTTTGCTTTCATACGATTTTCGTCCTGGCTCGAAAAATAACTGTATACATTTTTGACCTACACCAACATACGTAGCACCTAATCACCTTTCCAGATAATTCATCCTTCATCTTTCCTAAAACCTTCTTGTAAGTAATTGATGAATGCAAAGGCGAATCTTTAGAGAAATCAGATGTATCAATACCATCCCCATGGCCTTTAGCCGACTACGGTTTTCCATGTCTTTATAGATGTCTTCAGTATGGGATATCTATAACAAAAACTATCTGTATCTGTGTAAAGCACCTCTGGACTCAGGATACAGGGCTTAAAGTATCAGAAAGACTCTAACATCAAAAGCTTTGATAATTCTAAACAGAAAACCAATAAAAACGGGCTTGTCCAATTTGACTTTCTTTTTTTTCATCATTTGCCAAAAAGGTGATCATGAAATTTCTGAAGGTACCTGATAATTAGGTTTTGAAAGTCAGCTTAATTTGCTTTCGTTCTCTCTGGTGATCTAATCTGACATCTTTGCGCTTGTGCGATTTCTCCATAGTCTGTTTCATGCAACAATCGCTACTATGTGCGCTCTTCATCAGCTTGAAAAAGTCTTTTACTGAAGCATCTGTGGATTTAGTTCAAAGATCAGTGTTCTTCATGATGTAGGGTTTCATGAACTGTTTCCCTTGTCAAAGCAATTAAGCGATGAACAGCTGTTACTTTAAACCATGTCTTAAATAAAATTGCAGAAAGTCTGAAATGACAGACATAATTTTTTTTTGCTCGAAGATTTGGCACAAGTTTTAGGTGGTTCTCTGGATCCATCTTTAGACTTTCTTCTGCTGCTAAGGATAGTCCAATTATGCAGGTCTTGGAGTTCATGAGGATATTGCTAAGTCAACTCTAAATGAAACAACGCTGTTGATTCGGGCGTTAAACTGTTTCAAGCCACTTTAAAGCCTTTTGAATATGTATTTCGCACCTGTGTACATCTTGAAGTACGTAATTTTTTTGGGAAGTGATTGCGCCATTGCCCCCCATACAGATTTGTGTGCATCTGAAATACATGAATAGTTAGAGACTTTTACTTGGAATCATAGTCGTCTATCAAGTTGTTTGTTTGCTTTAGCATAAATGAAGCGACGCATACAAAGTCCTCCACGCAATCCGTTTCAATGCACTGACTCATTGTAAATCTGACAAGACTTCATATCTGTACTCCAGTAAACTTTAAGTAAGCATCCCAACTCATCCCGGGCGCAGAATATAATGCGGTCAGGATCCAAACTGTAAATTGTATCATGCAGTCTGTTCTATAAATTTTCAAAGACGTCCGCCAACAAACATACATCTCCATTAAATAAATAGGAGTCATGATAGTCTCCCATCGTTTTTACAATCTAACTTTTTGGCCAAGCATCTTGAGCATGCCGGTAATCGGAGTCGCTAATGTCCTTTCCCTCTAGAGACTAGAAAAGAACGCGCCTTTAGTGGAAAGTGTACTTCGTCAAACCTTTCGCAACTGTTTCATGTACTCATAAGGGTAAAACGCCGCTATCTAACCAGAGTTGGGTCCCAAATATTCTTTCCGTTATTGGGCAGGCTTTAAGGACATAGCCAGTGACTCATTGATCCATCATGTGCGGCATAGAGTCATAAAAAGACTTTTATTTAAAGTGACAACACATGTACTTTTCAGATGACTGTGCAATGCAAGCTACCCATGAAGGCGCTGGTTACTGCTTGCCAAATCTAAGATGAGAGTCTTAACCATCGCAAGTTATGAAAGAAGAAGGGCAGCTCCATGACTTTGGTTCAAACTTAGTTGAAGATTGGCATTTGTTATGCGCCGCTCCTGCAAACTACCACTAAATGTGAATCATGGTCCTTACTGTGGGGTTTACACTCTTGGACGTTAGCTCTAAACCGCAAATCCAACAATTGCGTGTCTGAGTCATACTGTTGTTGGTCTTTAGGAGTTCAATTATGATTTCAAGATAAATTCAGATTATTAGAACAGTTCATTACGGCACATTGCTGCATGCTTTTAAGAAATGTTTCTGCAAGCATCTGGTCCTCAATAATAATATCTGGAGCTGAATAGGCGCCATCCGACCTGACAATAATGAAGTCAAATGAACAAATCTGATGATTACTCAATGACGACCTGTTTTTCGAAAGTTTTTGTGGCGCTGGCCCCGTCATAAGTAACAATGAGTGATTCGAAGTCTGCGTACACAACATATTAGTATGTTGCACAAGCCGTTTCCAGTTCTTAAAACTAACTTTAGATCCGGGTGGGGCGTAATTATTAGTTCTGTATCTACAGTCAGCTGTGCCGATACAATGTTCTTATGTTCGCGGGGTCGCGGGGCTTTGAACAGATGGCATTCTTGTTAAATCCATTTTTCTGCAGAATTCTTGTTTATGCCCAATGTTTTGAAGTAATGGGCCAATAATCCTAATCATTGTGCGGTATCAATGTAGTAATGCGCAGCCCCTCCTGGTGAAAGCATCAGCAGTAAAGTCAACATTGGCTTTTGTCTGGATAACTATTGTTGGGCTGTTCTTGGACACCTCTAATCGGCACCAAATCTGTTTTCCTATAGCCCATTGTATACATTAACAGTTATGGTTTGATGTTGTTCTTCAAACAGATCAATGGAATTCCACGCTAACGGGGAAAGGAATTCCACTAAAGTTAAGATCATTGATGTAAGGGCGATAGTTAGGACACTCTCCTCTGCGGTATTTTTGCGGGCGTAAATGCAGCCTTGCAAAGAACACACCACATAAAACATTTGTTGGTCTGTATTGCTTACAAGTTTAGAACTGCTTTTTTTAGTCGACTGACTGCTTGAGTAGTGGGAATGTGGAGACATGCCAACAATCGGTGCCATACTAGACTGTTTTAATCTGATATCTCTAGGACTTTTTTGCGCCCTCTGACCAACCAGAGCCTCTCATTTTGGCTTCTTCAGGCAGCAGCGTCAAACTGTGCAAGCAGTTACGTGTCTGCCCAACCCAGGCTTTCAGTCATTAGAAGGAAAGATAAGTCTGCTGTTTGTTTGAACCCAGACTTCGAGATTTTCTTCATTTATTGTTACATAGTCCATTAAAACAGCTACATTACTTTAACTGCGGGTCTATTGTTAGTTTACTGGAACTTGAGAAATGCATGACCACACGTTGCCCTACGCTTGCTGAGTCAATGACTTCTAAATCAATATCATTCAGTGCTGCTTAACAAATTTTCTGCATTGCGTGTCAAAAAATTCGTCTGTCCTTCATATATCTTAGCCAAGTTGAGTCATCTTTTCTAACTCAAAATATTTAGTAATTAAAAAAAAATTACTTAATCCAGAACCTATATCAACGTCTTTTTGCGCTTGGACACATAAACTAAAGTATAAACGCCCTTTTGGCATGTTAATGTGAGCCTGTTTAGAACAAGATAATGTTTCGTTTGACTTTTTTAAGCATTCCTTTTTTATTCTGCTCGCGTCTCTGGCTGTTGAGAAAAACTTGTTCCTTGCCTTTCTTTGAAGATCAAACTTTTGTCTTTTGTAGTCATCAAAATGGCCTGTAAAAGCGATTAAATTCTCATCCGTGATGTTTGAGTCAGCTAGCGCTTTATTTATTGTCAGTTTTGAACGAGCTAAGTTTAGCCGTATTTAGTTGAACCATAGCTGTGTGCTTTTTGGAGTTTTTAGTTTTTTTTTTTGCTAGCACACTTACAGCTAATGAACACAGACCGAGAGCTAAAGACAAGACCCGCCTAGAGGAAAAGCTGCGGGTGCAACCCTATGCCTGTTGCTAAGAGGACCTACACTACGTTCCCTGCTGATATAGCGCTTATAGTCGATTTCCAGTATTAACATATGTACGGCATTAAAGGCAGCAGAATACCTTCGTTTGGGTTTGCTGTATTTTGAAAGGTCCTGCTCTAAAGTTTTTTTTGCATTTGTGTTAATGTTTTGTTAATCTGAAAGGTTTTTTCCTTCAGGGTTTCCTATAACGACAGAATTGCCTGCTATCTCGTCTTTTGGCGGTGCTGTAGGCACCATTTGGATAAACGGCTGAACGACAATGCTTTTTATAAAATAAAAATAATTTAGTTGTATATCTTGTAATCTGCTACTACCATAGTCAGCTTCGCATCATATATAAAAACAAATGTACCTTAAGCGTTTATCGGCTTCTTCTTCTTTAACAAATTGAATGTGATTACGTACTCTCACAGTTCTTCCCGCTTCCCATGTAACTGATTTATCCTCCGTTGACCTTAGGTCAATCCATAAACCGTATTTTGTTGTTAAATAATATCAATTCTTACACTGTGAAGGTAGATCTTTAGCCGCAAGTCTGCTTTTGGACATCTACCCCTCCCACCCCCAAAAAATTTTCTTATTTCGTCAAAATGAAGAACAAGGTCTAAGTCCGCTAGCATAGATTTGTTAGGACTGCCCTCATCGAACATGTACTTCGTTATTTTTGGATTAAAAAACTTTTCACTTCTCTTTGAATGGGTCATCATCTGTCACAGCAGCAATAAAATACTTTAAGCGATCTTGCTGATACGCTAAAACTAAAATTCCATATAGTGTCTGCCCTGCTTCTAGGATATTTGTATGATGACGCACGTTTTCGTAATATATATAGAGTTGGGAACGTTATATTGTTTCTCAATCAGCTCTGCTAAATCAGGTTGCTAACACGTCAAACTCTAACGAGATGTCAGAAAAGCTGTACTTTGCTTTCGGTGTCTGTTGAATTGATAACACGTTTTTGTATTCATTAAAAGTGTAGTTCATATGACAATCTGTCTTTAATGCTCCTTGAAAGTATGGGGCAATGCGCTTTAACAACTCAAAATCTAGGGAAATGGTAAAGCGATTACCATAAACCCATACGCATAACCTACAGCTAAAGCCTTTGCTCGTTTTAGAATCCTGAGTCAAGTTCGCGCCTATTCCTTAAGTTTTAGAGTGCTTCATCATTGCCGATTCCTTGAAACGCAAGATCTTCCCTTTCATTCGCGGTTACACCATAGAATCAGAATAGGTTAAAATATGACTGCAAGTTGTTTAAAAGAAAATACGTTCTTGCCCCTCAAGTTTACAGAAATTTTCTTAACGATTGCCCGGTCCCAAATTCTGGCCAACTGTTCTGGTTTGGTCGGTTGATTGAAGGCGAGTTCTATTTTAAAAGTAAGCCCGTGCAGAGCCCTGGCACGATCAAATCAATCCCTCCTAGGTCTGGAAATTCTAACAGTAAGAATTTGATCTGCTCAAATAGATGGATTATTTGGAACAGTAATATTCCGTTTATTTTCCCCGCACGCCAAAGGTTCTTTCAGCTTTCTATACGGGCCAAGAATCGACCATATTGCTTGTGACATTTTTTGTATAAACAAAATAAAAAGTTAATTATTTAAAAAACCAGGCAGGAATTGAAGGCGAAAGAAGATTTAAGATGTTTTTGATCCTGGAGACACATGAGTGAAATGATCCCTTTGACAGGCATCGCTCGCGCTCCTCAATGCGACGTGAATTAACAGAAAGTACGGTCGGAGCATTTTACAAAAGTTTTAGGTCAAGACACCGCGAGATTTAAAGACCCAAATGATTATTGAATTAGAAGAGGGTCATTTGTTTGTAAAGATCGATCAAAGGAGAATCTGTTCGTCTTACGAACTAAACCCTACCCATCACAGTTTTAGCCCAGAGTACAATTATACAAAGACTTAGTGTAAAGATCAAAATCGCCGTTGGTCTTGTTAGACCAAAATTAGATAGGGATGCAGTTGCTAAACTTCAAAACACACTGCAAGAACTCGCCAACAGATACCAAATGCAAACATGGAACTAAAGAAATAAAATCAACCAGCAGGTGAATTAATAAATGTAGATAGAAGCAGAATCCAGTTTATCAGAAGAAACAGCGTTGAATAAAGACCTATCCACGACTCACCGCGTACCCATTGCAGAAATAGAGGCCCTTGATCAAGCTTTGCGAAGGATCAGAGGCGAATTAAACAAACAATTTAGCAAAACATAGGTGAATCTAGATGAGCAAATAAAAAAAGAGAAAAAGAAAAACACGCTTGAGGCTGATGACGCCAAAACTTAGGCAATGATATTAAAGAAAGAATAAGACAAAGACTAAAAATCTTGAACAAGAAAGATCAGCAAGACAATAAAGTGAACGACTACTAACCGGGGCCAATTACGAACTCAAGAAGTGAATAGAATAAGAGAAAACGTATCGAAAAAATTTTATATGAAACACAACACTAGCAGAACGAATACGAACGCTGTTTAGGAGAGCATGTGAGGTCACATTACAAGCGTTAAAGCGGCCTTTAGATTTGCAATAAGTACACTGTGATGGCTATTACAGAGGCGGTGTGGAGGAGCAAAAGTGTTTCAGTACCGTCCGCCGCCATCGCCTCCCCCTGAATAAATCATGGGTAAAAAAACCCATTGATCCTCTTGCGAATTTATTAAAAAATAGCTGGTAAAGGCCGTGAAAAGTCTTTACTAACAGGAATATGGGGAGATATGGTCGGCTGGCTTTTGTCTACTAGCAAGCAAAGTAGTTGGCTTTATGGCCGAGCACCGTATGGACATTAAGTTCTTGTAATAGTTTGGGTCATATTTAGTAAGATAAAGACAAAGTTAATCCTAGGCCAGTTAACCAAGACAAGCGCTGTTCTTTTCATATTCTTGTCGTCGCGAACGAGAGTCCGCAAGCATTGCTGAGTCTTCACTATGACTTGTATGGGTTTGGACTTTCAGAATTAGATGACTTAATCTTGGGCGTTCTTTTATTGTTGTAATATTACTGCTCAAGAATTTATGTCGTTTTTCCCCAACCTTCTGTTTCATGTGCTGCTATAAAATTTCAATTATTATAGTTTATTATTATTCCTACCTGGAGTCTGAGGTCAGAAGTCAGCATGTATAAACCAGTGCCCAACAGCAAAGTCTACGTTCGTCGATCTTGCGTATGTAAAACATGTTGTACGCTTTGAATACTTGAGGTAAAATCAACTGTAGAATTAATGGCGACCTCTCAATTTGCTAAGTATTGTTATTGTGGCTCAAAGCCGTAGAAGATCAGTTTATGCTTGATCTTGTCTGTGCTGTGAACCTAGCAAACACCAAACGTAAGTGCGAATAGAGTCGTTTATTCGTTCTATTCCGCCCTAGTTAGGCCCTTAGAAGTGTCTAAATAATGTTGTCCATGCTGTTTTAATGCTCCATGCTGTAAGGACACCCGCCGGGCTCAACAGTTGGCCTGAAAAGAAAGTTTTGAAGGAAGGTATGCCAGTCAAGTATACTTTCTGGCGAGCCCCGAAAATAAAGGTCCCGCCTAGTCCATGATTATGACCAACTTTTGTCTAACGCATGTCTTATCTTAATGTTAATATTGAATTCGTTTACAGATCCTTTCAAAGCCTTCAAGTCTCTTACTGTGCTGAGTGGATTAAATGGTTTGTCCATTTGTAATGGTGCTCGCTAGTTCATCAAAATACGTCTGAAGGTGTAATAGCAATGAAATCTGTACACTGACCTCACGCAAAGATCATGGGAATTAAATGATCGGCATATACGCCACTCCACACCCAGTTGATGCGCAAAACACAGCAAAGTTTACTGGTTCTGATTAAAACTGCAATCGGATGACTAACACACGCATTCGGATGTGCTCAGTTTTCATAGGGGGGGGTTAAGATAGCTCTGCAATGGAGTCCTCACGCTTTTATGAAAAGAGGCAGATTCTGGTCACAGCAATGTCAAGAGTATCAGTTGCTATATTTTTTAAGATTGTAAGTGTGGCCCAACAGAAAATTTTGCATTCATATATTTGAATGCACTCATTTTTTTTCGTCAAAAAAATGTTGTAAACAATAACAACTCAAGACCGCCCTTCGTTTTTAGAAACTCCTTTGATAACAATTGCGGGCCAAAATGGTCGCGCTCTCATGAAATATTCTACAAAGTCGTATGTTTAATATAAAGCGAGCCAAGGAGAATAATAAGGTGTTTCTAAAAGTTGAACAAAAACAGACAAAGTTAGCGATTAACATACCTGATGGTATTACGGTTTTGCTCACAAAAGAAGCAATGAGTACTTTGACATTACCTCAAACTTAACAATGCAAAATCTATAAAACAATGTTAACATTCAAGCCTGAAGAAGAAGGAGGTTACTATTTATTGATAAAGAGCTATCTAAAATGTTAGGCTTACGGCTAACAATTATTGATTTAGAGTTACAAACCCCGACCAAAACTACTTATGAGGGGGAAAGTCCCTCGAATCTGCATTAGCATTCATTACTCTATGTTCATGGTGGCTGAGCGAGCACGTGATGAAAACTTTTGACGGAAGGGGCCCTCAACTGTATTTAAGAGGCTCTTCTTCCGTCAGGGAAAGCTCATATTGCGATTATGAAATTATACAATTCCCTAATTTTACAGTTTAAAGGATTAGTTTGTGGAGGGTCGGATCATTTAATATAAAGATCAAGACAAAACAGGGAAAGTCGTATAATGTGAAACCTGCACATTAGTTTTTGCAACAGAAATAAAGCGTTCTAAAAAGATAATGTCGCGTGCCAGAAGAACCAGGAGTTGACATTACGCCTGTAAGGTGATAACTTAAGATTAAAAGACCTGCAGACGTGCGGACTTTGAACAGAATGGTGAGATTGGCGCTTTGAATGGGTATGTTGAGTACACTAAAATGGTGGATTAAAACGCAAAGAGTTGGCGACAGCAAAAAGTTTTCCTAAACGGAACAACAGCGCATCTAGAGGCACATAATGTTGGCCAGTATGAATATAATATATTTCGAATCCTGACCTCAATGGCACTTCGAACCATATTTAGAATGGGGAAATAAAATTTGAATCATAAGCCATTTTACATATTTAGACCGTCAAAAAAGTTTCAGAAAAGCATTCACTCTGGCCCTTTACATGTAAGTCTTATGCCGGACGACAATAGTCGGAAAGAAATTGAAATAACGCGTAAGGAAAAAGCAGTAACATCCGCCACAGAAAGAACCGTTGTAAAAAAGCTACTACAATTACAGTTTCGTTTCCACGCAGAAATTAGGATACCACGTTCCATGGATTTGAAATTTCTGTCTTTAAAGATGTGGATAGTGATGGGTTTGTGGGCGTTAGTGAATGACCTTATAAAGGAATTAATATTGCCTGGCAAAACTTAGACGTTAACGCCTAACGTTTTGTCGTCGTTCTCACAATGGTGAGGATATTAAGACATCATAACACAAGCAACAAAAATCACTGTAGACTTAAATAGAAACAATCTTACAGAACTTAATTGGATTAAGGTGCTTAACACATTAGGTCTTGTAGGGTTTTATTATACTGAACAGGTTTTTGAACAGAAAGTATGAAAAGAAAATAATAACTGGATTAGATTAAATTCTTCTATCAAACCAGAGCAGTTAAACTTTATGAGCAACAACTCCTCAATGCTCCTATAATTTGTGGGCAACTGGTTGTGGAAAAACAATATGTATCCTCGACCTGTTACAAACAGTTTTCGTTATTAATTTTAATCATATTGTGGTTTTCTGTCCAACACTAAATGGAACAAAGCATATCAGATAGAAGGTTTATAAGGCCAGATGAAGAACAGATATTGTATAGTTGATCCTAGCAATAAACTGATGAGTGTTTTAGAACAGTTTTTTATAACTTTTGAAGGAACGGCAGACACTATTTAGTATAGATACTGTTCGTCAGAAAGAGCCATAGTTAAAAAGAGAAACACTTTGTCGAAACTAGCGGTCAGCGGAAGACATGCTGGGATAAGTGTGTGGATTTTATGCAGAAATATAACTCGGTTTAAAGACTTTAGGAGAAACAGTTTAAAAGACTGTAGTTTTATTTCACATGAAAGAAACAGAACTCATTTGAAGAATGTTTTCGGCGAAAATGATGTTATTGAAAATGATCAGAAAACATAGAGTAAACAAAAACTGAAAAGCTGAAAACTTTAAAAATTAGTATTAGAAAACGGATAACCCAGCACAGTAATGTTTGTTTGTTAGGTCGTTATTTGGTTGGTTACTTTGTCAGAGAAACAGGAATAGGCGGCTTTAGGCACTTTCGCCCAAAAACGTGGTGGAGTAGCAAGTTAGTCCTGAATCGTGTTTCCGGTTTCTCTCCTTCTCCTCCTCCCCCCTCCCAATATCCCCTGCACTCACCCCTCCTCCTACCTAGATCGCCATCTCCCTCCCCCTCCCATATATCCCCTGCCCTCTCGCCCTCCACCTACTAGATCGCCTTCTCCCGTGCCACCCCTCCCATATATCCCCCGGCCCTCTCCCTCGCTCCCCTCCACCTACCTAGATCGCCTTCCTCCCTCCCCCTCCATTATCCCACTGCCCTCTCCCCTCCACCCAGCTAGACATCCCTCTCCCGTTTCTCCCCCCCCCCCCTATATCCCCTGGCCCACTCCCCCTCCACCATCCTGACATCCTTACTCACCCAACCCTACCTCCAAGCAAGCAGGAGAGAGAGAGAGAAGAGAGAGAGAGAGAGAGGAGAAGAGAGAGAGAAGAGAGCGAGAGAGATGAGAGAGAGAGAGAGAGAGAGAGAGAGAAGAGTGAGAGAGAGAGAGAGAGAGAGAGGAGAGAATGCAGTAAAAAAGCAATAGCAACTGCTCCTCAGCCTGTTTGAAACAAGATGCAAAGCAGATAAACTTAAAAACTCCCCCAGTGCATGAAGTACAAAAAAAACAAGAGAAACCAATATTTAAATCAGGTCACTATAGCACTTTCTCCCTTTTGGGTGGTAGATATTTTGTAATGTAAGAGAAAGAAAAAAAAATGCTGCTACGTCTTCCGCGGGAAATGAACCCCGGTCTTCCATGCCTGACAGGCGGGGAAATGAACCCTGTCTCTGCCTGAACAGCGGGGAAATGGAACCCCTGTCTCCTCTCCTGCCTGACAGGCGGGGAAATGCACCCCTGTTACTCTGCTGACAGGGCAGGGAAATGGAACCCCTTCTTCCTCCTGACAGGCGGGAACTAAACATGTCCCCTGCCCTGACAGGGCGGGGAAATTGAACCCCTGTCTCACTGCCTGACAGGGCGGGGAATTGACCTCTGTCTCCTGCTGACAGGGGCGGGAATTGAACCCCTGTCTCCTGCCTGACAGGGCGGGGAACTGAAACCCCTGTCTCCAGCCTGACGGCGGGAACTGAACCCCTAATCTCCTGCCTGACCGAGGGCGGGGAATTGAACCCCAGGTCCTCCCTGCCTGACAGGGCGGGGAATTGAACCCCCGTCTCCTGCCTGACAGGGCGGGGAAATTGTTCCCCTGTCTCTGCCTGACAGGGCGGGGAATTGAAACCCCTGTACTCCTGCCCGACAGGGCGGGGAACTGAACCCCTGTCTCCTGCCTGACAGGGCAGATGGGAATTGAACCCCTGCTCCTGCCTGACAGCGGGACGTGACCCGCTGTCCCTCCTGCCTGACAGGGCGTGGGAACGAACCCCTGCTCCTGCCCTGACAGGGGGGAAATTGAACCTCTGTCTCGCGCCTGACAGGGCGGGGACTTGAACCCCTTGTCTCCTGCCTGACAGGGCGGGGAACTGAACCCCTGTCTCTCCTGCCTGACAGGGCGGGAACTGAACCCCTGTCCTCCTGGCCTGACAGGGCGGGGGAAATGAACCCCTGTCTCGCTGCCTGACAGGGACGGGGGAACTGAACGCCCAGTCTCCTGCCTGACAGGGGCGGGGAAATGAAACCCCTGTCCTCCTGCCTGAACAGGCGGGTGAAGTGAACCCCAGTCTCCTGCCTGACAGGGCGGGGAACTGAACCCCTGTCTCCTAAACCTGACAGGGCGGGAACTGAACCCTCTGTCCTCCTGCCTGGACAGGCGGGGAACTGACCCCTGTCCTCCGGCCGTCACAGGGCGGAAATGAACCCTCGTTTCTCCTCCGTGCCTGACAGGGCGGGGAATTGAACCCTGTCTCCTGGCCTGACAGGGCGGGGAAATTGAACACCCTTCTCCTGCCTGACAGGGCCGGGGAATTGAACCCCTGTCTCCTGCCTGACAGGCGGGGAAATGAACCCCCTTCCCTCCTCCTGACAGGGCGGGGAAAATGAACCCCTGTCTCCTGCCTGGACAGGGCGGGGAATTGAACCCCTTCCTCCTGCCTTGACAGGGCGGGGTAATGAACCCTGTCTCCTGCCTGAACAGGGCGAGGAATTGAACCCCTGTCTCCTCCTGACAGGGCGGGGAAATAAACCCCTGTCTCCTTCCTGACAGGCGGGGAATTGAAACCCCTGTCTCCTGCCTACATGCGGGAAATGAACCCCTGTCTCCTGCCTGAACAGGGCGGGAACGAACCCCGTATCCTTGCCCTGACAGGGCGGGGAATTGAACCCCTTGCCTCCTTCTGATCAGGGCGGGGAAATGAACCCCTGTCTCCTGCCTGAACAGGGCGGGGAATTGAACCCCCTGTCATCCTTGCCTGAACAGGGCGGAATGAAACCCCCTGTCTCCTGCCTGACAGGCGGGAACTGAACCCCTGTCCTCCTGCCTGAACAGGGCGGTGAACTGAAAAACCCCTGTCTCCTCCTGACAGGGGCGGGGAATTGAACCCCTGTCTCCCCCTGCCTGACAGGGCGGGATTTGAACCCCTGTCTCCTGCCTGACAGGGCGGGAATTGAACCCGCTGTCCTCCTGCTGACAGGGCGGGGAATTGAACCCTGTCTCCTGCCTGACAGGGCGGGGAATTGAACCCCTGTCTCCTGCCTTACGGGCGGGGAACTGAACCCCTGTCTCCTGCCTGACAGGCGGGAATACTAACCACTGTACTACCGAGGAGCTTACAGAATTTGGCTTACGATGGAAGTTTATTAGACCGTTATTGCTTAAACTGTACATCACAGAAAAAATCATTTATAGCCATTAGTAAAGGCTTTTTCCAGTAAAAGGAAACATCGGACATCATCCGTGACTCATAATGAACATATCTACAAATTTTCAGAAAACTCGATCCAACAGTTTTGTCTGGAGCGATTGGAACACATTTTGACCACAGACAGACAGACAGACAGACAGACAGACAGACACACACACACACACACACACACACACACACACACACACACGCACGCACGCACGCACGCGCGCGCGCGCGCACGCACGCACGCACGCACGCACGCACGCACGCACGCACGCACACACACACACACACACACACACACACACACACACGGACAGCATTTCTTCGTTCCCATTGTAAAGTACTCCCTGTTCTTTAAGAACTGGGAGTGCGAAGAAGAAAAGAAATCTTCAGACAGCGGGAGAAAGAGCGTGAATACATTCTGTTCAACAGATAAAGAATCGTTCGGTTTTGTTTGATTTTGTTTCGTTTTCTTTGTTCCATGCAATCAAAAAACCTAATAACATGCCACACGGCACGTGCATACACATTTTGGCACTCACTGACTTAATCAAAAGACACACCTCATCAAAAACCTGGATTGAAAAGCCAAAGAAGTTATCTGAATTTTGTAGCTTTTCCGCAGCGGTGCTCAAATACAGCTCCAACTCTGTTGCAATGCGGATTGTCACAACCCCACAATTTATCGCAATGCTTCAAAACATGACGAGCTCCCAGTTGCAATATAGGCTTACGTGAGAGAACGAACGAACGAACGAACGAACGAACGAACGAACGAAATTTATTTTACCAGGAGAATGAGATAAGCAATATAAATGCTGTGTTTCCACCCAGCCCTGGGGCAAAACGACAGAAAACAAATTAAAGATCAAATTAATGCAAATACATATACAAGGAATAAACAATGACACGCTCTTGCATAGTTCAATAGAAATTACCTATTATCAACGCCATTGACAAACGAACGCAATAGAAAAATGTGAACATAGCGTGCAAGGGGTGTGG
>CM031608.1:41637620-41655134 GCA_018398815.1 Conus ventricosus | reverse complement strand
TGCTTATTAGAGGGATCAAAAGGCTCACACACACACATATCTGTATTGATGAAGCTCCATGGAAGGTCCTCGAGCGAGGAGCAAGGGAAGAGTTAAAAAGCAGAGAGGAGAAGGAGTATGGAAAGAAGGAAGGAAGGAAGGAAGAAGAATGAGAGAAGAAGAAGAAGAAGAAGAAGAGAAGAATGAAAAAAAAAGAAGAAGAAGAAGAAGAAGAAGAAGAAAAGAAGAAGAAGAAGAAAAAAAAAAAAAAAAAAAGAGAAGAAGAAGATGAAAAAGAAGAAGAAGAAGAAGAAGAAGAAGAAGAAGAAGATGAAAGGCGAGGAATGAAGAGCAAGAAGGAAAGGGGAGCAGCAGCAGAGGAGGAGGAGGGGAAGAGAGAGGGGCGCAGAAGGAGAAGGCGGAGGAGTCAGATAGGAGAAGGAAAAGGCGTGAGAAGAAGAAGAAGAAAAGGAGAGTTGGATAGGAGGAAAAGGGGGAGGCAAAAGGAAGAAGAAGAAACAGTAACAAGACAGGATAGTATGTAGACGTTAAGGAGGAGAAAGAAGGAGAGAAGAAGAAGAAGAAGACGAAGAAGAGAAAGACGGGAAGAAGAAGAAGAAGAAGAAGGAAGACGACGCTAAGAGGGAAAAGAAAAGAAGAAGAAGAATGAAAAAGGAGAAGAAGAGATGAAAAAGAAAAATATAGAAGTAGAAGAAGAAGAAAATAAAAATATAGAGTAGAAGATGAAGAAGTAGGAAAAAAGAAGAAGAAGAAGAGAAGAAGAAAGGAGGAGGAGGAGGAAGAAGAGATGAACGACGACGACCAGAAGAAGAAGAAAAGATGAAGAAGAGGAGCAACAAACAAGAAGAACAAGAACAACAACTAAAAACAACAACAACAAACAAGATGATGATGACAACAACAACAACACCAAGAGATGATGGGACAACTACAAACAACAAACAAAACAAGATGATGATGATGACGACGACGACGACGACGACGACGGCGGACGACGATGATGGTGATGATGATGATGTCTGATGATGAACGAGACCGACGACGTGACGACGAGTGTGGAGAACAGGAAAACACCGATTCGACTCACTTGCTACTCCACCACGTTTTTTGGGCGGAAAATGCCCTAAAGCCGCCTATTCCTGTTCTCTGACAATTAACCAAAAATAACGACCTACAAACAAACATTACTGTGCGGGATATCCGTTTTTAATACTAATCTTACTAAGTTTTCGAGAGTATGCGTAGGAGAAAGTAGCCAAAAAAGAACACGCACCCATAGAGGTAACGTAGGGAAAAAGCGGCGTGACTGAACGCGCTTTCATATACAAACGGTGTCGGTTCCACGGCTTTCTTTCAGGCGGTGTCAACGACCCTGCTCTGCAGGTGGCAGTAAGCTTTTGATTGCTGTTGCGGCCTACCTGCCCAGCACTTGGGAGGTGTTTAATTTCTCCCGGGGGGATTCTAAGTTAGAAAAGTTTTGAATCGCAAATTATTTTTTCAAAGCTTTAGATTAAATTGATGTTATGGAAAGACATGGAATCAGCCTAAAACTTTATATATTACCACACACACACACCACACACACACACACACACACACACACACACAACCCTCTACACATGCAAAACACACACATACCATACATGCACACACACGCACATTCACCCACCACACACACACACACACAGAGGCCCTCCACACTAGAGGCCCACACCACAACAGAGACAGAGAAGGGGTCCACATACACACACACACACAGGACAAAAAATCAATTACTGCCGACCTCCTCTACCCCCTCCTCTTCACCCCTACCTTCCCGCCTAGCATTACTATCAGATTTCTAGATCGTCTGCCCACCGTCCCGCCGAGGTTGTCGTGTTCTGGCCTGACCAATCCACCGAAGTTAAGCGTAGCACAGAGCTCCATGACAAGGTTACCCACACAATCTTTTCGCTGACAGTCGGAGAGCAGGCGGTTCTACTTGTGCGGTGGGTGTGTTATTTAATAAACGGTTTACTGAAGTACAGAATTCTTGTATATTATAGGTTTGTTGGTTGTTGAAAGACATATTGTTGACAAGATACAGCTAGTTTTAATACGTGTTGGCTATCGATGAGATTGTTCGAAAGTTGGCCGAAGCAAAACAAACCATCACGCGTTGATTGTTGGGACAGTAAAGCCATGTTTAAAAAAACTTGGCAGTTCATTTTTAAGGCGGAGTTAAACATGGCCTGTATTTCGTATTTGAAACATTTTTGCTGTTCCTCCCAAGTAAAAATGTTCTCAGTTTGTATTAGACTTGATTGTTGTTAAACTACAGATTCAGTGTTTATGGGGAAAGCTGATATGTGTATTAAGATGTGTATTACTTTTCTACATTTTCTTAATTTCTAACCAGTTTATCTGCTTTAAGTGGGCCCTTATGCAACTGAATGCGGATTTCGAATGTTCTGGGCAAACAAAACTTGATAGGGTTAGGCAGACCGTAGTAACATCTAACAGTATGGAGAGGAGTAGTGAGTGGCCAGCCCACTATCGTCATATAAATGCTCAAAATACAAGAGGATGTTTACTACTACTGGCGATTAGAGCCTCCATAAAAGCTTGCAACAGCAGTAAATTGCTGTAACTCTGCTTAAGCATTGCAAGCCTGGTTGAGAAAGAGGAGAACAGCAACTAGGCTAAACAAACCCTCTGTGATCGCTTGCCGCCATATGACGTTCAGCACATGCAAGGTCGGTGGCAAACTAGGTCAAACGACCTATGTGTGATCGCTTACTGCAAAGCGCTGGAGCACCTGCACAAGCTCAGCGGCAAACTAGGCCAAACGGTCCGATGTGATCGCTTGGGTGTTGATTGAGGTTGCGCGCGAGACACAGCTGTTAGTCACAAAGCAAGATAGTGGCCTAGGAGTTCTACTTTTGTTTGTGTGTGTTTTGGCCTACCACGCACGCACGTCACCCCACCCCCACCCCTGGATGTCTATTGTGTGTTTGTTGTTTGGTGGTTTGTTTGTCCTGCCCCACGGCATGCACCACCCCCACCCCCACCTCCTCACCCCACCCACGCATGCACACACTCAAGTTCTCTAAGTTTTTTAACAAGTTATTCTAAAGTTTTACTTACGTTACTTCTAAGTTGTCCTTAAGTCATTCTCAAGTTATCCCCAAGTTTTGAATTAAGTCTTAATCAAGTTCTTGAATCAAGTTCTTAAGTAAGTTCTTAATAAGTTCTTGATAAGTTCTTGATTAAGTCAAATCCTTTAAGTACCAACTAAGTTCTTATTAAGTTATTTTTATAATATCAAAAAAATACTAGCTATGTTTTTATCTTAAATAGTAAATGTCTATGATAGTACACACACGCCTCAAAAACGTTGTCAACGTGAGGTGTCTTGCTCAGCGTTCTCTGCAATAAATCATATAGGGAAGTTTTTACTTCCGAAGCAACGCATGATTACATTTCTTGGTCTATGGAATGTGTTTTATTGGACTCCATGTCTTTATTTATTGACTTCATTCATTTTATAAAATACGCATGATCTATTTTTTATTTAAAAAATTTTAAAATTAAGTCTTAAAATATTATTACATTTCAAATGGATCAAAATATTGCTTTGTTATTGGCGGTTTTGGCAGCTGGTGTCTTTTTCTGCATTTAGTGGCTCAGATTTTTTTGATAGCTTTCGTTTCTGTTGCCATTGTGTATATATTTTATAACCATAATCAACCGCCCCCATCCAGCAGGCAATGGCGCCAAAATGGCAAAGTTTAAGTTCAAATATTCATGAAGATTTGGTGCTGTAGGTCTTGTATCGCATGGTGTTTTTATAGCCGGCATTGAACCAACTGTTATGGCGCTGGCGGCGTTTATGTTTCCATGATGAGGTATGTTCTGTAACATAATTTTTTTTGTCTGTTCCACTCTGCTAATTTTTTTCTGCTTTAAACACGCCCAGGATGAGGATTCTTTTCAACTGGTTCCCACCTGGTTAAGTGTTTTCTGCCTGATTTTCTGGCTTGGTTACTTTTCCACCTGATTTGGTTATGATGATTTTTCTGCTCTGTTCATTTTGAAGGGAACAATATCTTATAATGATTAAAAGTAATTAATCCATGATTAATGGCGATAACAATGTTCCAAATCTGTGTATAGATCACCCCCCCCCCCCCCCCCCCCCCCCCCCCCCCCCCCCCCCCCCCCCCCCCCCCCCCCCCCCCCCCCCCCCCCCATCCTAGAGACCTAATGTCTTTGTAAACTGGATTTGCGTTAAATCATACGTATGATCTTGTTCAGAATCAATGGGAGCAAATCTTACTGATAGTTTAGTGTACAAAACTAAGAGCCGTTTGACCCCATCACTTTTTACCATTCTCGACCCCAGCTGCGCTTCATTTACTGTTATATACTTTAAAAATGTTTGCGGGGCATCTGTTGAATCTGTTCTATGCTGAATTCAGTTACGGAGGAAAGCGGTTTTGTTTTCCCACATGCTGCAAAGAATTCAGCCTCTCCTTTTTGGGCATAACCTAGCTTGATCATTAACTTGGTTCATCATTAAGTTCGGGGGAAGGTTTAGGCTGCTTGTGATGTAGGAGATTTCACTGCTTCATGTTTTTTATTAATTATAATCTATTTGATTTTCTAAAAATGAGCACGACAAAAAACTGTTACCAACTTGTATACCCATTCTGCTGTTATTGGAGGCCTAAGTGTAGGATACTCTATGCTCTGGTTAAAAAGCTTGTTAAGAATTAAACCAGCAGATCTTGGCAAACTAAGACTTTGAGGATCAGCAAAGCTGATTGCTTATTCTTTGCAGGCTTCGGTTGCCACGAACGATTTTCTAGTTAGCAAGGAATAATTCCAGACAATATAAATATGTAGAAAAAAAATACATTATAAAAAATGGCGTCACTCGCCAATAATGATAGGCGGCGCTGTGGTGAAGGCGACTTGCTTTTAGCGGAAGTAATTTCGCATTAGTAAACTGCGGGATGACGGCGAGAGAATAAAGACCATAACCAAAGCTATGGGAGCAACTAGCAGCTGCACAAGGGACGCCTATGAAAAAGCAGGAGACTTGAGCAGTTAGATTTTATTAATGAACATGAAAGAACAGGGGCATGCAGCATACACATTTAAAAAATGTTGATAAAGCATAAAGAATCGTATCTAGTAACAGCAAACCGGTCAGACATTGCCCCACAAAATTCAGTGACTTTTATCAACCATCAGAAAAACAAAAGATGCAAGAACTCGCGGTTTTTTGTCGTTGGTATGACCGTCGTGTATTTTGTTGCGCATATATTGGCTGAATAAAAATGAACAAAATCTATTATTCACCCAAAGGATATTGGAAGGGTTATCGCAGCATACAAAAGCTAAGCAAGCGGCAGGAGTCAGTGAACAAAACAGCGAAGGAATGGTTATCTAAACAAGCAATTTGGCAAATTTATTTACCTGCCCCTAGACGAATTACAGTGACCGCACTTTGTGGAATACACTCCAAACGACACCCATCATATGGATTTTTATATTTTACCCTCCGATAGGATTAGACGAAAAAGATTTAAGTACGCACTCAAGTCATTGACATGGGCTTCAAGGTACCAAGATGCAGAAACCATTAACACAAAGAGTGCTGTGTCTGTCTGTTGCTGATTGTTGCCCATTACAACTGATATATCACCGAGGCCCTTTAAAACTTATCCTCTCATGAATTCAAGTCGATGTTGGAAAAGAATTTTATGGCCAAGTGTGTCAATTATTGTTAAACACTGAGTTATCTATGAGAAGAGGCATTCCGGTGTTTCAAAGATCACAGGCTTTAGTTGAAAAACTTTAACAAAACAAGTTAGACGAAAGACTTTTCTCCTACCCGTATCACAGAGAGCTTATTTGACAAATTCTCGCAAACGAAATGGGTTAAGAAGACTGCCCTCAGTTTTGCGCGCAATGAATAATGAAGAATTTAAAGGACTAAAGCCAGTACAAGGAATCAAAAGAAAAACAATAAAATGTTGTGAGGAGAGTCTTCATCCGGCCAAACTATTACCATTGGATTGAAAGTAAGGTCCGTTATTTACGGGAGGATGCTGAAGGGGACACTCGCATCAGGGCAACCGATCCAGTTTGGGGTGTTGACCCATTGAAAAAAAATGTAATTGTAAAGCGATGGAATCCGCCGTGTATATTTACAGAAGAAATGACACAACAAAACAAACCAGCTCTCAAAGATCTTTTGTTTGAAAGAAGAAACTGCGTTAATCCCACCAGACACTGTTCGCTTTATTTAATTTACGTAAATATATTTGAGTTTAAAATGGAAGCTCAGAAGGTAGGCAGAACGAAACAAGAATGGTAAGGAAGAGACCTTGAAAATGATACGGGAATCATTTTCAGGCGTGTAATGTATTAAGGAAACATTTTCGAGGATTATTCAATGCTGCTAAATCATCCAAATACCTACAACTCAACCCCCAAATTGGGAAAAAGAATACTTGAAATAAAAAAAAAAAAATTCGAACTCGTCAAGAAACGGGGAAAAAGATTTAAATAAATTTGATGAAGTTTTAAATGATTTTATAATAAGTGAGAAAAATATAAAACCCCCCCTGTTTTGGGCCCTCCAGTCCCCCATTGCATAAAAACTCGGGATTAAAAAACACCCGTTTTGTTTTTTGTTCTATCAAAAGACTTCTTTGTTACAACGTTGTGTGATCTCAGTAGATTAGATCGCAGTTTTACGTTGTCATGATAAAAAGTCTTTTTGCCAAACAAGCTTCTTTGTAGTTGAAGTGATATGTTTGATGCACAACCTGCAGATATTCCCTTGCTTTCTTAAGTTTTCCCTCCTGGCTCGAAATAGGGGTTACATTTTTGACCTTAAACCAAATACTCCTTAAATCACCTTTCCAAAAATTTCACCTCATCTTTCCTAAACCTTCTTTTTTAGTAATTGAATGCAAAGGCGAATTTTTAGGATAATCAGATTACATACCCCCGCAGGCCCTTTTAGCCACTTGGGTTTTTCCATTTTTATAATGTCTTCAGTGGGGTATCTAAACAAAACTTCTGTTTTGGTAAAGCATTTTGACTCAGGATACGAGGGCTTAAAGTATCAAAAGAAACTCTAACATCAAAAGCTTTGATATTAAAAAACAAAAACCCAAAAAAAAGGGGGCTTGTCCAATTTGACTTTTTTTTTTTCATTTATGCCAAAAAAAGGTGCATGAAACTCTAAAGTCCTATAATTGGGTTTTTGAATCAGCAAATTTTTTCTTCGTTCTCTCGGGTGCAATCTACATCTTTTGCGTTGGCGGTTCCCATATCTTTCCAAAAAGCGTTTGTTCATCACTTGAAAAAGTCTTTTTTGAAGCATCTGGGGATTTGCAAGTCAGTGTTCTTCATATGTGGTTTCATGAATTTCTTGATAAAAAGAAATTAAAGCATAACAGCTGTTAAACTTTAAACCATGTCTTAAATAAATTGCAGAAGTTGTAATGACAGACAAATTTTTTTCCCCTCGAAATTAGGCAAAGTTTGGGTGGTTCTCTTGGATCCATCTTTAACTTTCTGCTGCAAGGATAGCATATGCGGTTCATGGAGTTCATGAGGAATCTAAGTCAACTTCTAGAATGAAACCCGTGTTGAAGGGCTTTAAAACTTTTTAACCACTTTAATCCCTTTGAAATTATTCCCCCTGTGTACTTTTGAATTAGAAAGGAAAGGGGATTGCGCCATTCCCCAAACCCAACAGTTTGTTTGCATCTAAAAATGAGATAGTTAGACTTTTTACTTGGATAAAGGGGTTTCAAAGTTTTTGTTGTTTGTTTTAAACAAATGAGCGACGCCAACAAATTCCTCCACGCAATCCTTTTCAATCATCTAATCATTGGAAAATCGACAATAAATCAATCTTTCCCATAAACTTTAAGAAAGCACCCAACCACCCGGGCGCAAAAAATATAATGCGCGGGAAACCAAACGTAATTTTCATGCGGTCTTCATAATTTTAAAGGGGACGTCCGCCAAACAAACTACACTGCCATTAAATAGGATTCTGATAGTCTTCCCACTTTTTTACAATCTAATTTTCCCAACACTTGAGATCCCGGGGTAATGGGAGCGTAATTCCTTTCCTTAAGAATAGAAAAGAACGCCCCTTGGTGGAAGTGTATCTCGTAAAACCTTTTCCCCAAACTGTTCATGTACTCAAAAGGGTAAACCCCCTTCAAAAAGGGTTTGGGGGTCAAAATATTCTTCCTTATTGGGCAGGATTTTAAGGGCATAGCCAGTGACTCAATGCCCATCATGTGCTGCATAAGCAAAAAGAATGTTTTTTAAAGTGAAAACATTTTTTTTTCTGATGACTGTGCAATGCTGTACCCTGAAGGCGCGGGTTACTGCTTTGCAATTAAGAGAGAGTCGTAACCCGCAATTTAAAAAGAAAGGGGCAGCTTCCTGTCTTTGGTTCAAATTTAGTTGAAGTTTTGTTTTTGTTAGCGCCGCCCCTCTAAATTTCCCCAAAATGTGCTGGTCTCTTCTGGGGGTTTACACTTTGGGACGTTACTCTAAACCGAAAATCCACAATGCGTGGCTGGTCATCGTTGTTGGTTTTTAGGATCTTTTATATTTCAGAAAAAATTCAGATTATTAGAACATCTTTTACGCATTTGCGATGCGTTTTAAGAATTTTCTGCAGCATCTGGTCCTCTAAAAATTTCTGGTGCTGAATGAGCGCCATCCGACCTGACAATAATGAGGCAAATGAAAAAAATCGATGATTACCTTTAAGACTTTTTTTTTTTAAGTTTTTGTGGCCTGGCCCCTCAAAGGAAAAATGGTGTTTCGAATTTGCGAAACAACATAGGAGAATGTTGAAAGCCGTTTCCTTTTCTTAAAACAAACTTTAGATCCGGTGGGGGTAATTAGTTCTGTTTTTACGTCAACTGGGCCGATAAAATGTTTCTTATGTTCCTCGCGGCTTGAACAGATGGCATTTTTAAACATTTTTGCGAATTCTTTTTTTTATCCCCAATTTTAAAGTAGGGCCAATAATCACTCATGTGCGTATAAAAGTTAATGCGGCAGCCCCCTGGTAAAGCACAGCGTAAGAACAGGCTTTTGTCGGGTTTACCTATTTTTGGGGCTGTTTTGGACATTTTTAATCGGCCCAAATCTTTTCCTCCCCCCTGGTAGACAAAACTTTAGGGGTTTTGTTTTGTTCTTCAAACAATCAATGGAATCCCGCTAACGGGAAAGGAAATTCCACAAAAGTTAAATCATTGATGAAAGGGCGATGTTAGACACTCTCTCTGCGTTTTTGCGGGCGTAATCACCCTTCAAGAACACACCCACATAAAACATTTGTTGTCTGATTCTTTATTTTAGAACTGCTTTTTTTGCGACTAATGCTGGGGGTAGTGGAAGTGGACTTGCCAAAATCGGTGCATACTTAGACTTTTTTAAAATCTGATCTCAGGACTTCCCCCTCTGCCCAACCCAAGCCTTCTTTTTGGCTTTTCACAGCGCGAAAACTGGCAAGCGTTCCTGCCCAACCGGCTTTTAAGTCATTAGAGGAAAGAATAGTCCTTTTTTTGTTGGACCCAGACTTCTAGATTTTCTTCATTTATTTTTACATATCAATTAAAACAGCTAACATTACTTTAACTGGGGGGTCTTTTGTTAGTTTACTTGGAACTTGAAAAATGCAGACCAAAACACTTCCCGTACTTCTGGATCAATGACTTCAAATAAATATCATTCATGCTCTTGAAAAATTTTCTTGCATTGTTTTAAAAAAATTCGTCTTGTCCTTCTAATCTTACCCTGTTGAGTCTCTTTTCTACTCAAAATTTTTATTTAAATTAAAAAAAAAATTACTTAATAAACCAATATCAACGTCTTTTTGCGCTTGGCTCAAAACAAAAGTAAAAAACCCCTTTGGCATTGTTAATGTGAGCTGTTTAAACAATTTTAATGTTTCTTTTATTTTTTTTTAAGCATTCCTTTTTTTAATCTGCCGGCTCGGCGTTGAGAAAAACTTGCCCTTGCCTTTTTTGAAGATCAAACTTTTGTTTTTTGTAGCCCAAAAAAATCGGCCTGTAAACGATTAAATTTTTCATCCGGATTTTTGAGTATACGCTTTATTTATTGTCAGTTTGAACGACTAGTTTACCCGTTTTAGTTAACCCAAGCTGGTGCTTTTGGAGTTTTTTTTTTTTTTTTTTGCAGCAGCACTTAAGCTAATAACCCGACCGAGAGCTAAAGACAACCCCCCCTAGGGGAAAAAGCTGCGGTGCACCTATCCTGTTGCTAAGGGCCTACACTCTTTTCCTGCTGATAGAGCGTTATAGTCGATGTTCCAGTTTTAACATTTTAAAACGGCATAAAGGCAGCAAAAACCCTTCTTTTTGGTTTTTTGCTTTTTTTTTGAAAGGTCCGCTCAGTTTTTGTTGCATTTTTTAATGTTTGTTAACTAAGGGTTTTTATTTCGGGGGTTTTCTATAACACAGAATTGCCTGCTATCTCTTTTTTTGGGCGGTGCTGTAGGCACTTTTGGGGATAAACCTGAACGCTCTTTTTAAAAAAATAAAAATAATTTAGTTTGTTATCTTGTAACCCTTTCCCTTTAAATAGTCACTTCGCATAAAATTAAAAAAAAAATGACTTAAAGCGTTTATCGGTTTCTTTCTTCTTTTAAAAATTGAATTTTATTACGTCTCTCACAGTTCCCCCCCCCCGCTTCCATGTAACGATTATCCTCCTGACCTTAGGTCAACCCAAAAAAACCCGTTTTTTGTTTTTAAAATCATCAAGTTTTACATGTAAAGGGTTGAACTTTACCCGAAAGTCGCTTTTGGGACTTCTACCCCCTCCCCCCCCCAAAAAATTTTTCTTATTTTCGTCAAAATGATGATAGGCTAACCGCTAGCATAGATTTGGTTAGGACTGCCCCAATCAAACATTGTACTTCGTTATTTTTGGATTAAAAAATTTTTCACTCCCCTTTTAAATGGTTCTTCACTTCACACAGCAATAAAATCCCTTTTTAAGCGATCTTGCTGAGACGCAAAAAACTAAAATTCCATATGTGTCTGCCCTTTTCAGGATATGTTTATATGACGCACGTTTTCGAAATATAATATATTGGGACTTAAATTTGTTTTTAAATCAGCTCTGCTAATCGGGTTCTAACAACGTCAAACCAACGAGATGTCAAAATGCTGTATTTTGCTTCGTGTCTTTTGATTTGATAACCGTTTGAAAATTCTTAAAATTAGTTCATAGACAATCTGTCTTTTAATGCTCCTTGAAAGTATGGCATGCGCTTTAACAACTCAAAATCTAGGGGGGGAAGGAAAAGATTTCCCAACGCAAAACCTACAGCTAAAGCCTTTTTGCTGCTTTTTGCACCTAGGGAAGTTTTGGGCCCCATTCTAAGTTTTTAAGGGGTCTCATTCCCATTCCTTGAAACGCAAAATTTCCCTTCTTCGCGGTTAGCCATAGATCAGAATAGGTTAAAAATATGTCGCATTTTTAAAAAAAAATACTTCTTGCCCCCAAGTTTTACAGAAAATTTCTTAACGATTTCCCTTCCCCAAAATTTTGGACAACTGTTCTGGTTTGGTCTGTTGTTGAAGCGATTCTTTTTTAAAAGAAGCCCGGGGAGCCGGCACGACAAATCACCCCCTCCTAGGTCGGGAAAAAAACAGTAAGAATTTTTCTGCATCAATAGTAAGGATTTTTGGAACATTTAAAAACCGTTTATTCCCCCCCACGCCAAAAAGGGGTTTTTTCAGCTTTTCTATACGGGGCCCAAAAATCGAGCCATTGCTTGTGACTTTTTAAAACAAAAAAAAAAGTTTTAAATTTTTTAAAAACATGGCAGAATTGAAAGGGAAGGGGAAAAATTTTGAGTTTTGACCGGGACAACATGGTAAAAAGACCCTTTGACACGGCATCGCTCGGGGGCCCTTTAATGCGACGTGAAAATTAAAAGAAATTTCGGTCGAGAAATTTTTCAAAAGTTTGGGCAAGAAATCCCAAATTTATGACCCAAATGAAAATTTTGTTGAAAGGGTCCCTTTTTGTTTGTAAAGCATAAGGGGAACTGTTCGGCTTACCCCAAATAAACCAACCCAACCCCGTTTTTAGCCAAGAGTACAATTATCAAAAAACTTAGTGTAAAAGATCAAAATCGCCTTGGTCTTGTTAGACCAAAAATTTAAAAAGGGATCATTGCAAAAATTCAAAACACACTGCAAGAACCCCACAGATAACCAAATGCAAAACATGGAAATTAAAGAATTAAAAAAAATCAGCGGGAATTAATAAATTAATAGAAGAAATTCCATTTTTTTTGAAGAAACGCGTTTTAAAAACATACAGACTACCGTACCCATGCGAAAATTTTGAGGCCCCTTTACAGCTTTGAAAGGACAAGCAATTTAACAAACAAATTTTGCAAAAAAGGTGAATAGATGGCAAAAAAAGGAAAAAAAAAAAAACTCGTTGAGGCTATACCCAACTTAGGGCATGAAATTAAAAAAAGAATAAGACAAAGACTAAAAGATCTGAACAAGAAAGATCAGCAAGACTAGAAGTGACGACTACTAACCGGGCCAATTACAACCAATGAAAAATAAAAAACTATCGAAAAAAAATTTTTTTTTATGAAGAAAACAACAGAACGAATACGAAAAGCTGTTTAAGAGCATGGAGTCACATTGCAAGCGTTATAACGGCCTTAGGATTTGCAAAAAACCTGGTGATGGATTTACAGGCGGTGGGGGAGAGCAAGTTCAGACCTCCGCCGCCATCGCCTCCCCCCCCAAAATCATGGGTAAAAAAACAGCTTGATCATCTTGCGAATTTATTTAAAAAAATTAGCTGGTAAAAACCCTGGGTGCTTTACCCGGAATATTGGGGAATTGTGGGTGGCTTTTTTTCTACTGCAAGCAAGTATTGGCTTTTTGGCCCAGCATTATGGACATTATTCTTTTAATGTTGGGTTATATTTAGTAAGAAAAAGCCAAGTAATCCCAGGGCCCTTAATCCAAGAACAAGCGCGTTTTTCATTTCATGGCGTCGCGAACAGAGTCCGCAAGCTTTTCTGATCTTCAAGATTTTTTGGGGTTTGGACTTAGGAATTAATACTTAAACTTTTGGGGTTTTTTTTTGTTTTTAAATATTACTGGCTCAGAAATTTTTGCGTTTTTCCCCAAACCCTGTTCATTGCCCCATAGAATTTCATTAAATTTTAGTTTATTATTATTCCTACCCGGGGTCTGGGCAAAGGCAGCAGTAAAAACAGTGCCCCAGCAAAATCACTTTCGATCTTGGTATTTTAAAACATGTTGGGACCTTTGAAACTTGGAGGAAATCAACTGTAGAATTTAAGGGGTCCCCAAAAATTTTTCTAAGTATTGTTTTTTTGCGTCAAAACCGTAGAAATCAGTTATGCTTGATCTTGCCTTGGGTTTTGAACCCACAAAACACCAAAGTAGGCGAATAGATGTTTTTCGTTCTTTTCCCCCCAGTTAGGCCCTTAAAGTCAAGTAAATTTGCCTCGTTTTATGCTCTTTCTGAAAAGGCCCGGGGCCCAAAAGTTGGGGCCGAAAAAAAAGTTTTGAAAGGGGGATGCCATCAAGTTATACTTTCTGTGCGTGCCCCAAAATAAAGGGCGCCTAGGCCATGATTATGACCAACTTTTGTCTAAAGCCGTCTTAAAAGTTAAATTGAAATTGTTACAGATCCTTTCAAAAGCCTTCATGTCATTTTGTTGTGAGTGGTTTTAAAAGGTTTTTTTCATTTGGTAATGGTCCGCAGTTCTCAAAATACGTCTGAAGGGGTTTAATAGAAATGAAATCTGTACACTGACCCACCAAAGGATCATGGTATTTAAAAGATCGGCAACGCCACCCCCACCCCTTATGCGCAAAACACAGCAAAATTTAACTGGGTTTGATAAAACTGCATCGGGTACTAAACCACGCTTCTGGATGTGCTCGTTTTCAATGGGGGGTTAAGATAGTCTTCAAAGGGTACTCACCCTTTTTTTGAAAAAGGGGTCTGGGTCACGCAAGTCAAAGTATCAGTTCTATATTTTTTAAAATTTATGTGGCCCCAAAAGAATATTTTTCATCAATATTTAATGCACTCATTTTTATTTTGTTCAAAAAATGTTTGTAACAAAACAACTCAAAACCGCCCCTTTGTTTTTAGAACATGCTATTTAAAACAATTGGGGCCAAAATGGGGCCGCCCCCATAAATATTCTACAAAGTCGTTGGGTTTTAAAATAAGCAAGCCAAGGGGGAAAAAAAAAGGTTCTAAAAGTTACAAAACAGGGGCCAAAGTTAGCGATTAACAATACCCATGGTTAACGGTTTTGCCACTAAAAAAAGCAAAGAGAACTTTTACATTACTCTCAAAATTTAAAAATGCAAATCTAAAAAAAAATGTTAAAAATTCAAACCCGAAGAAGAAGGGGGGTTTCATTTGATAAAGAGTAGCTAAAAAATTAGGGTTTTTCGGCAACAATTTTTTGATTTAGAGTTACAAACCGGGGCCCAAAAAACTTTAGGGGAAAGTCCGCTCGATTTGCATTACACATTACTCTATGTTATTTGGATGAGCTGAGCACTGATAAAAATTTATGACGGAAGGCCCCAACTGTTTTTAAAGCTCTTTCCCTCAGGAAAGCTGCATATTGCGATTATGAAATTTTACAATTCCCTAATTTACAGTTTAAAGGATTAGTTTGTGGGAGGGTCGGATCATTTAATATAAAGATCAAAGACAAAACAGGGAAAGTCGTAAAATGTGATAACCTGCACATTGTTTTGGAAATAAAATAATGCGTTACTAAAAAATAATGTCGCGTGGGCCAGAAGAACCAGAGTTACATTAGCGCCTGTAAGGTGTATAACTTAGAATTAAAGACCTTGCAGACGTTGCGGACTTTGAACAGAATGGTGAGATAGGCGCTTTGTATGGGTTTGAGTACACTAAAGATGGTGATTATAAACGCAAAGAGGTTGGCGACAGCAAAAAGTTCCTAAACTAGAACAACTGCGCAATCTAGAGGCAAATAATGTTGGCCAGTATGAATATAAAATAGTTCGAAAACCTGACCTCAAATGGCACTTAGAACCATATTTAGAATGGGAAATAAAATTTGAATTCATAAGCCCATTTACATATTTAGCCGTCAAAAAAGTTTCAGAAAAGCATTCAACTCTGGCCCTTTACATGTAAGTCTTATGCCGGACGACAATAGTCGGAAAGAAATTGAAATAACGCCGTATGGGAAAAAGCAGTACATCCTCCACAGAAAAGAAACAGTTGTAAAAAAAGCTTCTACAAAATTACAGTTCTTTCCAAGCAGAAAATTAGGAGACACGTTCACAATGGTATTTGAAATTTCTGTCTTTAAAGATGTGGAGAGGGATGGGGTTGTGGGCGTTAGTGATGACCTTATAAAAGGAATTAATATTAGCTGGCAAAACTTAGACGTTAAACGCCTTAACGTTGTTGTCGTCGTTCTTCACAATGGTGAGGATATTAAGATCATAACAACAAGCAACAAAATCACTGTTGACTTAAATAGAAACAATCTTACAGAACTAAATTGGATTAATCTTACACATTTAGGTCTTGTAGGGTTTTATTATACTGAACAGGTTTTGACAGAAAGTATGATAAAAATAATAACTGGATTAGATTAAATTCTTCTATAAAACCATGGAGCAGTTAAACTTTATGACAAAAACTCCTCATTGCTCATTAATTTGTGGGCAGACTGGTTGTGGAAAAACAATATTTATCCTCGACCTGTTACAAACAGTTTATCGTTATAATTTTAATCATATTGTGGTTTTCTGTCCAACACTTAAATGGAACAAAGCATATCATGATAGAAGGTTTATATGGACAGATGATGACATATATTTAGTTGATCCTAGCAATAAACTGAGTGAGTGTTTAGAACAGTTTTATAGACTGTTTGAAGGAACGCAGACACTATTTATTATAGATGACTGTTCGGCAGAAAGAGACATAGTTAAAAAGAGAAACACTTTGTCGAAACTAGCTTTCAGCGGAAGACATGCTGGGATAAGTGTGTGGATTTTATGCCAGAAATATAACTCGGTTTTAAAAGACTTTAGAGAACAGTTAAAGACTGTAGTTTTATTTCACATGAAAGACAGAGACTCATTTGAAGAATGTTTGCGCGAAAATGATGTTATTGAAAATGATCAGGAAAAACATAGGATTAAACAAAAACTGAAATCTGAAAACTTTAGTAAATTAGTATTAAAAACGGATAACCCTGCACAGTATGTTTGTTTGTAGGGTCGTTATTTTTTGGTTACTTGTCAGAGAACAGGAATAGGCGGCTTTTAGGGCACTTTCGCCCAAAAACGTGGTGGAGTAGCAAGTGAGTCTGAATCGGTGTTTTCCTGTTCTCTCCTTCTCCCTCCCCCCTCCATATATCCCTGCCCTCTCCCCTCCACCTACCTAGATCGCCTTCTCCCTCCCCCTCCATATATCCCCTGCCCTCTCCCCTCCACCTACCTAGATCGCCTTCTCCCTCCCCCTCCATATATCCCCTGCCCTCTCCCCTCCACCTACCTAGATCGCCTTCTCCCTCCCCCTCCATATATCCCTGCCCTCTCCCCTCCACCCAGCTAGACATCCTTCTCCCTTTCTCCCCCCCCCCCCTATATCCCCTGCCCTCTCCCTCCCACCATCCTGACATCCTACTCACCCGACCCTCTCCAAGCAAGCAGAGAGAGAGAGAGAGAGAGAGAGAGAGAGAGAGAGAGAGAGAGAGGAGAGAGAGCGAGAGAGAGAGAGAGAGAGAGAGAGAGAGAGAGAGAGAGAGAGAGAGAGAGAGAGAGAGAGAGAGGAGAGAATGCAGTAAAAAAGCAAAGCAACTGCTCCTCAGCCTGTTTGAAACAAGATGCAAAGCAGATAAACGTACTCCCAGTGCAGAAGTACAAAAAAAAAAGAGAAACAATATTTAAATCAGTCACTATAGCACTTTCTCCCCTTTTGGTGGTAGATATTTTGTATGTAGAGAAAAGAAAAAAAAATGCTGCTCTCTCCGGCGGGGAAATGAACCCTGTCTCCTGCCTGACAGGCGGGGAAATGAACCCCTGTCTCCTGCCTGACAGGCGGGGAAATGAACCCCTGTCTCCTGCCTGACAGGCGGGGAAATGAACCCCTGTCTCCTGCCTGACAGGGCAGGGAAATGAACCCCTGTCTCCTGCCTGACAGGGCGGGGAACTAAACCATGTCCCCTGCCTGACAGGGCGGGGAATTGAACCCCTGTCTCCTGCCTGACAGGGCGGGGAATTGAACCCCTGTCTCCTGCCTGACAGGGCGGGGAATTGAACCCCTGTCTCCTGCCTGACAGGGCGGGGAACTGAACCCCTGTCTCCTGCCTGACAGGCGGGGAACTGAACCCCTATCTCCTGCCTGACAGGGCGGGGAATTGAA
>CM031608.1:41630120-41635120 GCA_018398815.1 Conus ventricosus | reverse complement strand
AATTAATGCAAATACATATACAAGGAATAAACAATGACACGCTCTTGCATAGTTCAATAGAAATTACCTATTATCAACGCCATTGACAAACGAACGCAATAGAAAAACGTGTGAACATAGCGTGCAAGGAGTAGTAGGAAAGAGGGAAGGATTCGGGCAAGGGGTAGGTTGGGGGTGAATGGGGAAGGTAGCAAACAATATATCTCAAAAAGGACATTAACTTTAAAAAAAATCACACACACACACACACACACACACACACACACACACACACACACACACACACACACACACACACACACACACACACACACACACACGGAAGATAATAAAAAAAAATGTTGCTTGATAAAGATAAAATATTTATGTAGATGCTGTTAATGTATTATGTTTCATTGTTTGAAATAATGAATGTTGATGTGCTGCCTTAAAAGAACCAGTGCTACCATTTTGTTTGATATTTATTGGCAGAGAGGTCCAAGGCGTTCCAGAGAGAGAGAGAGAAAAGAGAGAGAGAGAGAGAGAGAGAGAGAGAGAGAGAGAGAGAGAGAGAGAGAGAGAGAGAGAGAGAGCGCTCACGTATAGATTTTGTTGTCTTCAAAGAATGAAAAGCAACCTGACAACTTAGGCATTTTCGCCATGCATTAAGGCAGTTGTGACGATTCACGGGACCATGTACACACATTATAGCCACCAGGAGTGAGGAACTCTACACGTTTTGACGCATGGCGACATTTCGTAGGGCCCTCCCCGCATTTTTGTGAAAACTTTGGACAAATCATGGGATTGCGATATCGCACGATGTTGTTGACCCACAAATTCGTGGTCAGGGAGACTCGGGTGTCCATGCTGACGAAGCTATCTAAGACATCTCCCCTTGTTTACTTTGAAAGCCAAGTTGCCGTTTTTCAGGACAGCTATTAAACAAACCAGTCACATATCAGCCACCTCAGCATCTCCGACAAGGTTTCCTTTGGACAAACAGGCCTCTTTGGCTCACCCCCTGGCGGTCTGCCCCTTCCTATGCCCTCCACGTTTTCTTTCCATTTCTTGGCCTGGAGGAAAATAAACATTGCGACACCACGCATGCCTGTTGAAAGCACGCCATCCCTACCCCTTTACCCCGTGAAAGAAAGGTAATAAAACAAAACAAATCCTTTTCACCAAACAACCCTAACCAACCCTCCTCCCCCACTCCCCCCCCCCCAAAAAAAAAAAAAGAAAAAAAAAGAAAAAAGAAAGAAAGAAAAAGAACACAAAAAATTAGGAGAGAAATGTTGTTTCTTTCCTTTTCACTGTCATAATTGAACCACGTATGAACCACTCACGCTCTGGTGAAAGAAAAATGTATTCTACTCTATGTTGTTGTTGTTGTTTTTTAATCAAACTTCCTTACGGTCAGAATTGGACAATGTAAGCTGAGCAGCAATATTACATTTGATTCTTTTCCATATACTACAACGTGATCAAAGTTATTGGAGCAGGCTTGTCGCTGACTTCCCTCATATTTTCACCTGTGTTGGAACCTTAAGTGGATCAAGCTGACAGACTCATTAACTGAACTAATATGCATCAAAAGGTGCTCGAGAGAATGCACACTTGTAGTGTAAACTTATCGTCTGTAAAATTATATGAACCAGGCTGCCTCATTTTAATTCTTTTGCATACTACATGACCTTTTCCAATAAAAACACAAGTCATTGATTTTTGCTGCGAAGACTTATGATTGTTTCTTCTGAGCAGCGTGTCTCTACATGAGGAGGTGAAGTTGTCTTCAGTATTGGTTTGAACTTACCGGCCTCAAGTTGTCTCACCATGGAAGCGCAAGTTACCTTTCTTGTTTCTTTTTTTAAAAAGAGAGGGGGTTAGTTACTGCTAAGGACATTGACAAACAAAGCACAGGACAAGACACAATGCGTTTCGACCTCTTGGGTCTTCTTCAGGCAAAACACGCACACACACACACACACACACACACACACACACACACACACACACACACACACACACACACACACACACACACACACACACACGCACGCACGCACGCACGCACGCACGCACGCACGCACGCACGCACACACACACACACACACACACACACACACTTACACACACATACACACACACAAAACGGATCACATTTAACATTTAGGACAGTACAACCAAAGAACGAAGAGTGACTTATCGGTCCATGTGTTCAGAAAAAAATGGCCGCCAGACGGAAAACGTTTGTCAGTGTCCTTGGCGGTAACTAACCCCCTCTCTTTCTAAATGTTGCTTCATTCTCCGCCCTCAGTCACTCCATATTGAAACTTTCTAGTTTCTTCCCCACCGTTTGCTCTGTTCATGGAGAGAAAGTAATGCCAGGCTTGATGAGCATGTCTGTGTTGCACGACCTGCATCAACCTGACAGACCTTCAGACTTGTGATGCAGTGCTCAGTGTTGAAACACTTGAAACAGAAGAAATCCGCGCGGATTTCTATCAATAGCACGTTTCCATCTTTTAATTTCTAGACAAAGTTTAATCTTTCACTGTATTCAGAACTCTTATACTTTATCGTTCACAGAATGCTGATGTTTGCTTTTTATCCGATAGATTCTTTTTTTTTAAAGATACAAAACAGCTTATTGTGGACAGCCCCCTTTGTTCTTGTCTGGAAGTGCTTCTCGTCAGTAAGAAACAACGATCCAGCAACAAATTTGATTGCTTATAAACTGTTGCTGCTTTCGTCCTGGTGAGCTCCATTGTGGACAACAAAGAGACATTAGGAGAACTCGCTGTTGTTGAATTCTTCTTGTACCCAACTTCCCCCTAAAGGCAAGTCTGTCTCTTTACGTTACTGATGTCTGCTGAAAGTGCGGGGCCACGTGTTGCTGCCAAGACGGTCTTCATGAAGCCAAACAGCAGCTTTTGTTGAGGTTTGGTAAATGAACCACTCCTAGACGTGTAACTAGCTTCTGTACAACTGAGGTTTTGAATCCTCGTCTTGTACCTCTTCTGTTTGACTGTCCTAAGCTTCCTATTTGTTTGGCGAGGAAGATCGAAGCTTTGATGACAAGATCTGCTGATGTTTCTGGTGTTCTGCGGGGTTCTCGTTGGTCTCCGTAACTTCGTCCGCTATAATTTGGTCGCTTAACGCGCAAATATGTCTATGTCGGTGAGAGTATGTAGACTAGTAAGTTGATCTGAAACAGGTGACGATGGGAAAAACGCGCGAACTGAACACACACACACGCACACACACACGCACGCACGCACGCACGCACGCACGCACGCACGCACGCACGCACGCACGCACGCACGCACGCACGCACGCACGCACACACACACACACACACACACACACACACACACACACACACACACACACACACTGCGCGTGCACACGTGAGCACACACACTCATATACTCAGCCACACATGCACGCCTGCAGATATTGCACATGTGCACATACTCGCACCATAAAATCTCTCTCTCTGTCTCTCTGTCTCTGTGTGTCTGTGTGTCTGTCTGTCTGTCTGTCTGTCTGTCTGTCTCTGTCGCTGTCTGTCTGTCTGTCTGTCTGTCTCTCTCTCTCTCTCTCTCTCTCTCTCTCTCTCTCTCTCTCTCTCTCTCTCTCTCTCTCTGCGTGTGTTCGAGCATGCGAGCGTGCGTGAGTGCGTGCGCGCGCGCGCGCGCGCGTGTGTGTGTTGTGATATTCCCTGGGTGGACCATTATTGCCAGCCCCGCCGGAGTTGCTGAAGTCTGGACCATCCGTTCAAAGTCGACAGTGGCAACTCCCAGATTGGTATCACCGCTTCACACCGCAATGCACAAGTCACAGAACACTATACTGCTACCAGTGAAGAGTTTGATAGGTATACAAACAATGGCCCATTTCACAACGGTATACAAACAATGGCCCATTTCACAACTCCCCCACCCCCCTCACCTGCCTTCCCTCTTCCCCACCCCCACCCCATCCCCGCCATTTAAAACAAACAATTGTGGGAACATCATGTCTTAGGAGATTCCAGTTGAAGGCTAAATCACGCAGCTCTTAACCACTGTCATCTCCGTGGCACCATCCAGGGGCAGCGCCAGTTGATCACTCCTGCTGTCCACACGCTGAGGCCAACCTGACGTTCGTGCCTCATGCATGATGTTCATAACCACTGTCAGCACTGACCTCAGTGGCACCATCCAGGGGGCAGCGCCAGTTGATCACTCCTGCTGTCCACACGCTGAGGCCAACCTGACGTTCGTGCCTCATGTATGATGTTCATAACCACTGTCAGCACTGACCTCAGTGGCACCATCCAGGGGGCAGCGCCAGTTGATCACTCCTGCTGTCCACACGCTGAGGCCAACCTGACGTTCGTGCCTCATGTATGATGTTCATAACCACTGTCAGCACTGACCTCAGTGGCACCATCCAGGGGGCAGCGCCAGTTGATCACTCCTGCTGTCCACACGCTGAGGCCAGCCTCACGTTCGTGCCTCATGCATGATGTTCATAACCACTGTCAGCACTGACCTCAGTGGCACCATCCAGGGAGCAGCACCAGTTGATCACTCCTGCTGTCCACACCCTGAGGCCAGCCTCACGTTCGTGCCTCATGCATGATGTTCAGTCGTGTCCTCTTCTCCCTTGAGGCCAGTCTACTGCAATGGACCCTGTCTGTAGTCAGTCTACTGCAATGGACCCTGTCTGTAGTCAGTCTACTGCAATGGACCCTGTCTGTAGTCAGTCTGCTGCAATGGACCCTGTCTGTAGTCTGTCTACTGCAATGGACCCTGTCTGTAGTCAGTCTGCTGCAATGGACCCTGTCTGTAGTCAGTCTACTGCAATGGACCCTGTCTGTAGTCAGTCTACTGCAATGGACCCTGTCTGTGGTCAGTCTACTGCAATGGACCCTGTCTGTAGTCAGTCTGCTGCAATGGACCCTGTCTGTAGTCAGTCTACTGCAATGGACCCTGTCTGTAGTCAGTTTACTGCAATGGACCCTGTCTGTA
>CM031608.1:41622620-41625120 GCA_018398815.1 Conus ventricosus | reverse complement strand
CTCTCTCTCTCTCTCTCTCTCTCTCTCTTCTCTCTCTCTCTCTCTCTCTCTCTCTCACAGCTGATTTTGTTCTGTACACAGTTTGTTATTAGTGTCCAAAAAGTAACTGACAGACGGAACAGAAATAGAAAGGAAATCAATAATTGCATAATACGTGTTACAGTTGTGTCATTGCTTATTTTTCAGGTTTGCTGCCACTGTGTAAAGAATTGTTGCTGTTTTTTTTTCTTTTCCCTTTTCTTGGATGTTAATCTATCGCCGTTTAGCAGTTTTTAGTCCTCGTGGTCTTCTTGTACATAATAAGTACATTTTACTATCATTACCTTATGCTTCCGTCGCGTGCGTGTGTGTGAGTGTGTGTGTGTGTGTGTGTGTGTGTGTGGTGCGTGCGTGCGTGCGTGCGTGCGTGCGTGCGTGCGTGCGTGCGTGCGCGCGCGCGCGCGGTGTGTGTGTGTGTGTGTGTGTTTCCTTTGCGAAATGCCAGAAAGTCTGGAAGCGTGGCCATCAAAAAGTAACGTGATGATCAGATTTCTTTTTAACAATATTATTTATGTAGCAAAATACCTTAATTTCACATATGTTAACGAATAGTGGTAAACGCTGTCATGTTTTGGGTTTTGCCGAATCCCATCTGACTGAATTTACGTCAGATTTAAAATGTCCCCATTCCAGGACATAATCTTATTTGTAAGGACGAAGAATGCCCCACGGAGACTCGGTTATTGTTTACATTCATAAAAGCATACACTTCAAACGCAAAACCGTATTAAAGAACCGTCTTCTTAGAAGCTATATTGTTATTTTTGTGAAGTTGCTAAATCAACAATAACATTTGACAAACGCATTCTAAATAGAAAAATCACAATACCACTCATCTAATTTTCGGCCACGTGGCCGAAAATTAGATGAGTGGTATTGTGATTTTTCTATACTGTTTTCTTCCCTTTGGAGGATTATGGCATTCTAAATAATTCATGTATTTAACAAAAACTCTTTGATTTTAAAAACCATGCCTTCTGACTTGAGCATCCCATTAATGGCTGTCCGTGAAGCAAACAATTTTCTGATTTCATCGAAGGAAGCGTGATCTCAAAGGCTGGATGTGACATGATGGCAACTTTCTAAAGTTAGCAGTTCTATCTGTTTCTTTCACTCACTTTCAGTTAAAGGCTGGATGTGACATGATGGCAACTTTCTAAAGTTAGCAGTTCTATCTGTTTCTTTCACTCACTTTCAGTTAAAGGCTGGATGTGACATGATGGCAACTTTCTAAAGTTAGCAGTTCTATCTGTTTCTTTCACTCACTTTCAGTTAAAGGCTGGATGTGACATGATGGCAACTTTCTAAAGTTAGCAGTTCTATCTGTTTCTTTCACTCACTTTCAGTTAAAGGCTGGATGTGACATGATGGCAACTTTCTAAAGTTAGCAGTTCTATCTGTTTCTTTCACTCACTTTCAGTTAAAGGCTGGATGTGACATGATGGCAACTTTCTAAAGTTAGCAGTTCTATCTGTTTCTTTCACTCACTTTCAGTTACAATCTATTCATTACTAAAACCCGTTTCCACAATCCTTCGAAACAGATAGGGTCATCCTGAGCCAGAAATCAAGTGATCCAGTATTATTTCAACTTGCAGACCTACCGCTCTTTTTTTAAGACCACGTGAGGAAAAGCCTATTCAGTCATTTTGAGAAATCTGATTTTTTTTTTTTTGCACCCGAATCAGTTTCGATTTTGGAAACACCTCTTACCACACAGCACTAACTAACCTAATTGATTAATGGCTTTCTTATACAAATAATAACAAAATTACTGATGTTCACTTTGTGAACTTTGTTTTGGCATTTGACGTGATTGAGAATGTTCTATTTTTAAAAACTTAGAATATATGATCTGTCAAACAAAACATCGGGACTCACGTCATCGTTCTTAACACAGACATCAGCTTGTTTTCAATTATGGGTATATCTTCTCTATTACCTATCAAACATGGCGTTCCTCATGGCTCTGTTCTGAGCCCTATTCATCTCTTGATATATTGTTACCCTCGTTGCTGTTGTTTTCATTTTCTTCGCTATTCTCACCATATTTTCTTACTTTATGTTTACTAAAACATAGAAGAATAGCAAGGCCAGACTGAAAAAGTAAGTACTGCCGAAAGTCTTTAGTATTCAGAATTACAATTCTTGATTAGTCGAGACTCTCTCTCTCTCTCTCTCTCTCTCTCTCTCTCTCTCTCTCTCTCTCTCTCTCTCTCTCTCTCTCTCTCTCTCTCTCTCTCTCTCTCTCTCTCTCTCTGCGTGTTCTATACTGCAAGGAGACACAGTCACTGTGCTCCAACACTGACACTTTGATGTTGTTTTATGTTGCAGGGCCTCCCGTTAAAAAAGGTGAGATGTCAATGAAGAAGCACCACACAGCACAAATTCCATTCTTCTTTCATTCTTTTCTCTTCTGTTTCTCTTTTTGTTTCTCCTTCTGTCTCTTTCCGTCTTATTTT
>CM031608.1:41597620-41602620 GCA_018398815.1 Conus ventricosus | reverse complement strand
GATCTTCATTTTTTTTTCTCACACCATCTGTAGACATTACACACAAATCATCTGCAGTGCCTTCGGGATGAAACCATCTTTTGTTCGCATCTAGTCCAAGTGTCCTACTTCTAAATCTAGCTAGCATATCCCATGTGCCATTTATTAGTAAGTACAGTCGGAAAAATGTTTCAGGTTGTAAGATACTTTTAAACGAGTAGAACCAGGAATACTTCATTATCACCTTCCTTCTTCAAATGCCAGTTTTGTTTATAACATGAGATGAGACGGTCTTTAAATTCCAACATAAATGTTCTTTTATCGCCAACCCCCTGACTGAACCGTACTACACCAAATCTGTTTACTGTCAAAACCTGATTTATAATAGCAACCAAGCTAGGCGTTCCTAACTCAAACTGATAAACATATCGTATGCTTGTCCATATAATCTGCTTGTAGCTAGTTGGGTAAGTTTTAACCAATATCTAACACATTTCCCGAAAGATCGAATGTAAAGAGGGTATCTTTCAGAATCACCATGTGCCATTGTATTTGATGAATGCAATGGAATATTTAGAAACCGTTTAATCGCAGAAGTATCTACTGTCTCCATTTGCAGATTTTCTTCAATCCCCTATATTTCTGCTACATATGTTAACATAGGCTCTATTTGTGTCTCAAATAATTCCAAAATGAAGAGGGATCAATTGCATGTTTGTATTCATTGCTCTGAGAATTTCTATTACTCCTTTAGTTCCCTTTCCTATACATTTCAGACCATCCGGAATGTAAACGAGAGAGAGAGAGAGAGAGAGAGAGAGAGAGAGAGGAGAGAGAGAGAGAGAGAGAGAGACAGACAGACAGAGACAGACAGGTAATTCACAGTATTGAGAAGTACAAAAAGCAACACAATATGATTCAATAAGAAGGGATAATACCAAACAAAAAGCGAGATATTAATAAAACAGAAACGAAGAACAAAGAAACGAAAAACCAATACAAAAGCAAGCAAACAGAAAAGCGGGACACGGAAACATGAACAGCAAGGGATGGAACACACACACAGCGCTATGAACAGCAAGGGGATGGAACACACACACAGCGCTATGAACAGCAAGGGATGGAACACACACACAGCGCTATGAACAGCAAGGGGATGGAACACACACACAGCGCTATACATGAACAGCAAGGGGATGGAACACACACACAGCGCTATACATGAACAGCAAGGGGATGGAACACACACACAGCGCTATACATGAACAGCAAGGGGATGGAACACACACACAGCGCTATACATGAACAGCAAGGGGATGGAACACACACACAGCGCTATACATGAACAGCAAGGGGATGGAACACACACACAGCGCTATACATGAACAGCAAGGGGATGGAACAACACACACAGCGCTATACATGAACAGCAAGGGGATGGAACACACACACAGCGCTATACATGAACAGCAAGGGGATGGAACACACACACAGCGCTATACATGAACAGCAAGGGGATGGAACACACACACAGCGCTATACATGAACAGCAAGGGGATGGAACACACACACAGCGCTATACATGAACAGCAAGGGGATGGAACACACACACAGCGCTATACATGAACAGCAAGGGGATGGAACCACACACACAGCGCTATACATGAACAGCAAGGGGATGGAACACACACACAGCGCTATACATGAACAGCAAGGGATGGAACACACACACACGCGCTATACATGAACAGCAAGGGGATGGAACACACACACAGCGCTATACATGAACAGCAAGGGGATGGAACACACACACAGCGCTATACATGAACAGCAAGGGGATGGAACACACACACAGCGCTATACATGAACAGCAAGGGGATGGAACACACACACAGCGCTATACATGAACAGCAAGGGGATGGAACACACACACAGCGCTATACATGAACAGCAAGGGGATGGAACACACAAAACAGCGCTATACATGAACAGCAAGGGGATGGAACACACACACAGCGCTATACATGAACAGCAAGGGGATGGAACACACACACAGCGCTATACATGAACAGCAAGGGGATGGAACACACACACAGCGCTATACATGAACAGCAAGGGGATGGAACACACACACAGCGCTATACATGAACAGCAAGGGGATGGAACACACACACAGCGCTATACATGAACAGCAAGGGGATGGAACACACACACAGCGCTATACATGAACAGCAAGGGGATGGAACACACACACAGCGCTATACATGAACAGCAAGGGGATGGAACACACACACAGCGCTATACATGAACAGCAAGGGGATGGAACACACACACAGCGCTATACATGAACAGCAAGGGGATGGAACACACACACAGCGCTATACATGAACAGCAAGGGGATGGAACACACACACAGCGCTATACATGAACAGCAAGGGGATGGAACACACACACAGCGCTATACATGAACAGCAAGGGGATGGAACACACACACAGCGCTATACATGAACAGCAAGGGGATGGAACACACACACAGCGCTATACATGAACAGCAAGGGGATGGAACACACACACAGCGCTATACATGAACAGCAAGGGGATGGAACACAACACACAGCGCTATACATGAACAGCAAGGGGATGGAACACACACACAGCGCTATACATGAACAGCAAGGGGATGGAACACACACACAGCGCTATACATGAACAGCAAGGGGGTGGAACACACACACAGCGCTATACATGAACAGCAAGGGGATGGAACACACACACAGCGCTATACATGAACAGCAAGGGGATGGAACACACACACAGCGCTATACATGAACAGCAAGGGGATGGAACACACACACAGCGCTATACATGAACAGCAAGGGGATGGAACACACACACAGCGCTATACATGAACAGCAAGGGGATGGAACACACACACAGCGCTATACATGAACAGCAAGGGGATGGAACACACACAGCGCTATAAAGAAACAGAAGGAGCTAGGTGAGAAACCCCAGTTGTGGCATGAAGCGATACAAACCAGTTAAAGGCAGAAAAAAAAATGCAAATACTGCCAGGCCCGGAAGGAAGGAAGGAAGCTAGGACAGTACAGAGAGCAGATATCAGGTCATACAAAATCAATAGAAAGAGAAAAGCAATGGAAGAGGCACCCCCCCCCTCTTCCCCCACCTCCACCCCCCTCCCACCCACCCCCGCCACCCGGCCTCCTGCACACACATATAAAACAATCGATTAAATAGTTCAGCTAAGCAAACAAAGCAAGGCAAGGGCAGATCAAGCAGACAAAGCAAGGTATGTAAGGCGCGACAAAGCACAGGCAAGCGAGAGAGAGAGAAAGAGAGAGAGAGAGAGAGAGAGAGAGAGAGAGAGAGAGAGAGAGAGAGAGAGAGAGAGAGAGAGAGAGAGAGAGAGAGAGAGAGCTGTGAGACAAAGCATAACAGAATATGACAGGCAGACAAAGTAAGATAAAACAAGGGAAACAGACCGTACGACAAAGCAAGATAAAGGGAAACAGACCGACAAAGCAAGACAAAGGTAAAGATGCACACAAAGCGACACAGAGAAAAACGGGCAGACAAAGCAAAACAGGCAGACACATCAAGACACACAGGAAATCAAGCAGACAAAGCAAAACAAAGTTAAACAGGCAGACACAGCAAGACAGAGGAAAACAGGCAGACACAGCAAGACAGAGGAAAACAGACAGACACAGCAACACAGAGGAAAACAGACAGACACAGCAACACAGAGGAAAACAGGCAGATACAGCAACACAGAGGAAAACAGGCAGACACAGCAACACAGAGGAAAACAGACAGACACAGCAACACAGAGGAAAACAGGCAGATACAGCAACACAGAGGAAAACAGGCAGACACAGCAACACAGAGGAAAACAGACAGACACAGCAACACAGAGGAAAACAGGCAGATACAGCAACACAGAGGAAAACAGGCAGACACAGCAAGACAAGGAAAACAGGCAGATACAGCAAGACAGAGGAAAACAGGCAGACACAGCGAGACAAAATGAAACAGGCAGACACAGCAAGACAAAACAGACACAGCGAGACAAAATAAAACAGACAGACACAGCGAGACAGAACAAAACAGGCAAACACAGCAAGACAAAGGAAAACAGGCAGACAAAGCGAGACAGAGCGAAACAGGAAGACAAAGCGAGACAGAGGGAAACAGGAAGACAGAGGGAAACAGGAAGACAGAGGGAAACAGGAAGACAGAGGAAAACAGGAAGACAAAGCCAGACAGAGGGAAACAGGAAGACAAAGCCACACAGAGGGAAACAGGAAGACAAAGCCACACAGAGGGAAACAAGAAGACAAAGCCACACAGAGGAGAACAGGAAGACAAAGCCACACAGAGGGAAACAGGAAGACAAAACCAGAGAGAGGGAAACAGGAAGACAAAGCCAGACAGAGGAGAACAGGAAGACAAAGCCAGAGAGAGGGAAACAGGAAGACAAAGCCAGACAGAGGAGAACAGGAAGACAAAGCCAGAGAGAGGGAAACAGGAAGACAAAGCCAGACAATGGGAAATAGGAAGACACAGCAAGACAGAGGAGAACAGGAAGACAAAGCCAGACAGAGGGGAACAGGAAGACAAAGCCAGACAGAGGAGAACAGGAAGACAAAGCCAGACAAAGGGAAACAGGAAGACAAAGCCAGACAGAGGAGAACAGGAAGACAAAGCCAGACAAAGGGAAACAGGAAGACAAAGCCAGACAGAGGAGAACAGGAAGACAAAGCCAGACAGAGGGAAACAGGAAGACAAAGCCAGACAGAGGAGAACAGGAAGACAAAGCCAGACAAAGGGAAACAGGAAGACAAAGCCAGACAGAGGGAAACAGGAAGACAAAGCCAGACAGAGGGAAACAAACACACAGAGCAAGACAAGCCAATGCAGACCGACAGAAAAGAAGAGCGGCTTTGCGAGCAAGTGATCTGCAGGCTGAACTAGCTCCACCGCACTGAGGTACAGTATGA
>CM031608.1:41577005-41590020 GCA_018398815.1 Conus ventricosus | reverse complement strand
GATCACAGCCGGGCCAGTGACACGGGCACTTACATTTGTCGCAGTGCTTCCGACGACATTGAGAGTCTGAAGGTCACTGTCTTGAACGGTAAGTTCATTCATCTTTCTTCACTCTCTGTTTTTTCTCGGTGTTAGACTCTGTCTGTCTGTCTGTCTGTCTGTCTGTCTGTCTGTCTGTCTGTCTGTCTCTCTCTCTCTCTCTCTCTCTCTCTCTCTCTCTCTCTTCATTCCCATCTCGCTCTCTGTATGCCTGTATGCATGCCCATGTGTGTTTGTCTATCTGTCTGTCTGCCTGCCTGCCTGTCTTTCTGTCTGTCTGTCTCCCTCCCCCCCCCCCCCCCTCCTCTCTCTCTCTCTGTCTCTCTGCCTGTCAGTCTTTCTGATTGGAAGTAATGTGTGCGTGTGTGCGTGTGTGTGTATGTGTGTGTGTGTGTGCGCGCGCGCGAGCGTGCGTTTGTTTGTATGTGTGTGTGTGCGTGTGTGTGTGTGCGCGCGCACGCACGCGTGCATGTATGTGTGTGCACGCGTTCACATGCGCGCTGTCGCACCCGTTCACATGCGCGCTCTGGCACGCGCATGCATTTTAGTGTACGTGTGTCTGTGTGTATAAAGAAGGTAGAAACACCGTCAAAAAGACGGTTCTCGTAAACCAGATTGTAGCTCAGGAGACACCAAGGAAACGCTCTGAATGCCCGCAGAACGAAAAGGTGTATCATGCACGGGGGGAAATATAGAGACAAAAGATGGCAAGGCCATCAGCAGCGACATACGATCCTCACCTGGAGACTAAACACTGCTTTCAGCCCAGCCGGCAGTTGACCGTTTCTTTGTTCGTTTGATGTCTGGAAAGCTGTCAACCACTGGACTTCCAGAACTCGCTGAGTAGAGTGGAGAAGGAAAACGGGGGGGAGATGGGTGTGCTGGAAAGGGGGTGGACGGGTAGATAGGTGGGGGGTAGTAGCTCCAATGCTGGTAGTGTTGCTGAATACTGCTGAATACTGCTGAAACAGCGTTAAGAGAGAGAGAGAGAGAGAGAGAGAGAGAGAGAGAGAGAGAGAGAGAAGAGAGAGAGAGAGAGAGAGAGTGAGAAGAGAGAGGGAGGGAGGGAGGGAAGGGAGGGAGGAAGGGAGAGAGCTAAAAGAGATACGTGAACGGGGAAAATAAAGAGATTGGGAGGAGGTACATTTGGGCCCATTTGGGAGGAGAGGGGTTAGAGCGAGAGTGACAACGATGGAAGGTAGGGGAACGACAGAGAGGGACAGAGGAAAAAGGGGATAGTAAAAGAAGAAAAAGGTAGGGTGGGAAGAGAAAGGTTGTGTGTGTGTGGGTGGGGGGGGGGGGGGGGACAGGGAGAGGTGGTTGAGGAATAGGGAGGAGGGGATGGAATGAGGAGAAGGTCTTTACATGCATGAGCAAATGAAATCAGCGGAGATGGAGACAAACAGAGATCGATGTTTAATCAAATCGCAGCCACAACCCCCCCCCCCCCCCCCCCCCGCCCAAACAACCCCTGTGCACCGACGGAGAGGGGGGAAGGCGTGGGGGGTAGGGGGGGGAGAAGGGGGGGGGGGGCAGTCAGTGAAGAAAGGGGTCTGCCAGACTATGTCTGTCTGTCAGTCGGTTTGCTTCTGTCTGTGCAATTTGTTTCGAGCAGTTAGTTACAAGAGGAGCAACTATATGAGGCGTTCAACGGCCCCGAGTCTGTTGGTTTTCTGGTGTACGATCCGTCTCAGTGGCAATGTTGGCGCCTGTTTGAAATGACCACCCTGTCTCCCTATCCGGCAGGAACCTATTAAGACCAAATTCCTGATTTGATGCATAGCTATTGACTTTCTCAACGGTGGGGAAAAAAAAAACGGCACTCAGAGCAAATTCATTCCGCACGCGACATGTTACGTCTGTAACAAATGGCGCTGATTTTATCTGTGTTTTCCTAACCTTCTCACTGATTGGGGGTGTTTGACCTTGACCTTAACAAACCCATCACACTTGAAAATGAAAAACAAACAAACAAACAGAACACGTAGTGCCCGGATGCAGCTATTACATATACGATGATTTGAACATTACGAAACGGCGAGTTTCTTAGTGTGATAGATAGAGAACGGATTTGAAATTGGACATCTGGGTCTTCTGAAAGGAGATGGAAACACGCACGCACGCACGCACACACGCACGCACCGCACGCACGCACGCACGCACGCACGCACGCACGCACGCACGCACGCACGCACGCACACACACACACACACACACACACACACACACACACACACACACCGCTTTCCGCTAGTGAAATACACCAAACAACTGAATAGAAAAGGAAAACAAAATGCATGCAGTCCATTTTCAGGTCTTGAACGACGCGACAAGTTAGGAAGTTCTTTTACGATAGAGATAAATATAGCCATCATTACATTTTTTGTGGCTAAATTTCTTAACACCACGTTTCCTTTGGAACCGGATGTGTCTTTCAGAACCACGCTGTCCTCCTGGAAGGGGAAACACTTGTCAACGAAGCTTTAACAGTTCCGTACATATACGTGTGTATACAGATGCCAGCGGACAGACAGCAATGACCAGTCACCCAAAAAACTTGACCCATCGTCCAACCGAACATATGTATCAAGTTCTAGTGATTTCTTTCAGAGCAAGTACAAAGAGAAGACAGACAACACATTGTCTAAATTTTTTTCCCCTCCCAAATAAACATTTTTGTATTTTCGGCAAAGAGATGTAAATGGTTACCAATTTCGTACTTCTCTTTTCCTGAGTTCGCCGTTGTTCTCCCCATCCATTCTATCTTCGTATCTTCCTCTTCTCTCCATAGACCTCCTTCGTAAAGTAAGGAGCCACAAGATGTTTCCGATCGTCATTGCGAGAGAGTGTTGCTCAAGCTCATGCATGTATTTGCGTGCTTGGCTAACTCTTCATGACATTATCAGATAACCACCGTCTCCATCAATAAAATTCGTTTGTTTGGCACAAAGCTTCTCAGATGACGTCGTGGAACTAAAGATGGCGCTGTATCTGTGATTCACGATACTTTAATTCCCGTTAATTAAGGTGTAACAACCACGATATGTGATTCACGCGGGGACATCTCTATATGCCCCCGTCCCTATATGCCCCCGTGTCTATATGCCCCCCGACCGTTATGCCCCCGTCTCTATATGCCCCCCGACCGTTATGCCCCCGTGTCTATATGCCCCCCGACCGTTATGCCCCCGTCTCTATATGCCCCCCGACCGTTATGCCCCGTCTCTATATGCCCTGTCACTACTAGATAGATATGTCCTCTATCAGGTTACTGAAGGTTACTTTTTACCCGGTCTCTGACTGTGTTCTTCATTGCCACATTCTCAAGTTTGCATGTCTAGATGCGTCTCAAAAACAGCTTGTTATACTCAGCCGTACTTGCAAGATAGGCCCTCAAATTCTCTCTCCCTCTCTCTCTCCTCTCTCCCTCCTCTCTCTCTCTCTCTCTCTCTCTCTCTCTCTCTCTCTCTCTCTCTCTCTCTGTGTCTCTCTCTATCTCTGTTTCTCTCTCTCTCTCTCTCTGTCTCTCTCTGTCTCTGTTTCTCTCTCCGTTTCTCTCTCTGTCTCTGTCTCTCTCAGAACAAGAAGAAGAAGATGAAGAAGACGCAGACAATGAAAAATGATTTTATTGAAATCAAATCATAATCCGGAAAACGCCCCCCCCCCCCCCCTCCACCCCCAAAAAAAGCAATCACTCAAACATACGCCACCATATCAACACGACTGTCTACTTTGTACTCAAGTAGACCTTTGCTCTTATGGTTGGCCATTTTTAATCAGAATGATCCATTTCACGGGGAAAAAATAGCTATTGAGGCACTATTATGCCTCTTTAGGGATTGTGAATGTAAAAACGAAGAAAAAGACTAAGAAAAAAAAATTACTGATTCTCGTTTGTAGTGTCAAATCAGAATGTGAAGCTGACATTCTGCTCACAAGGCACATCATTTTTAGTGCACTGGTCATTTATACAACTTGAGTCAGCAAAATCAGTGGCCTTCAACTTCCAGGAATTATAACTTCTTAAGGCCTCCACATGGCGTGACAGACAGCACTCCAGTATGAGTGCAGGTTTCTGGCTCCATTGGCGTACTGATTCTTGAGGCGGCGAATGCGTTCCTCCACAATCCTCCATTTCCTCCGACGACGTCTTGGAGCGTCTCCTTGTTCAGCAGATGTCACCTTTGTCTCAGCTTCCGTCTGGCAGTCTTTGAGAGTGCGGATAAAGTGCCAGATATTTGGATGACGAGTCCCAACCAGTTGATTCAACGTTCTGTGGTAAGCTGAAATAAAGAGAACAAAACAATACGCGGAAAATTATTTCTTTCCACTTTTTTTGCGTTTTTTTTTTACGTAGCGATGCGAATAATGCAACTGTTTCTTTCGTGTTTGCACCTGAAATTTGTATCGCGTTCAAAGTTCATTCATTTCCAAAGATTGATCTCTCGCACCAGTTCATGGGAAAGAGATTCGGAAAATGGGAGCAACTTCCCTGTAGAGGGCGTATGCTGTAACACGTTGACGCTTTGTCGTAGTAAAACATCAGCTGACAATAGCTCAATCCCCCCCCCCCCCCCCCCATGAAAAGATGCTGTATGTCATTATGTTACCTATCTACTATGTGCGAATTTAATTGTTTGGGTCTGCTTTGACCATTTACTGCATAATTTGTAAACAAAATACATTGGTCACACATGGTTACAGGGGGCTCCGGTTACAGGCGACATACATTACAGAGACATTAAAGGACTCACCTTCAACGTGATTATTCGTTCGTTGATCGATGTCTCTGTTGTACACGTTCCAGTCCGCTGGAGGGAAGGTTGCGTTGGCTCGAACATAACGGTCACGAAGGTAGGGCTCGAGAAACTCTCGAAGGGAGGAAGGGCGTTCATCACTCTCTGGGTGCTGCCTGCTTGTAACAGTTGCTGGGACAGCCTGACCACCGGCAGCGGCAAGTACCCCAAAGCAAAGACCTTTCGAATGATTGTCCGCACCTGCCTGTTGGTGGCGTATGCCCTTGCCAGCCCACCTCCTGCACCTTTCGCCAGAGACTCTGCGTCCAGTGGAAGTAGCATCCGCCTAGGCGAGCAGCAGGCAGCTCGAACTGGACTGCCGCCCAAAGGGCGAACTCGAAATCACAGACAACCTGGCGAGGTCGCCAGTGATGGTGGGTGATTCTGTGCACAGCCCTCTTCAACAGGCGCAAGACAAGCCGGTAGCTTCTTGCTCTCCTGTCGCCCATGAGGACGTGCACAAGAGGTATCACAAATTCCGTGCAGGTTTCCGACTATAGTAAACACCTGGGAATACGGGCGTGGGCATGCACGGAACGTGCCATCCATATATACTGTTCAAAAAAAGAAACGCAAAATGCCAAGCTGCCGATTTGAAACACAATTTATTGAAGCTCAGTGTGACAACACGTTTAATGTGAAAATGACAAAAACAGGTCATCAGTAGGACAGAAGTCTCCCCTGCAATGCTGTGGTAAAGAACCAGCCCCAGACCCTCAGGGAAATCGGCAGGCCGCTTCCAAAGTCAGTAACGGGTGTGACCCCCTCTGGCTGCAATGGTAGCCTGGCATCTGCGGGGTAATGAAGCAATAATGTTCCTGACTGTCTGCTGTGGATGGCCGCCCACTCGGCCTGCAATGCCCGGAACAGTTCATTTGGAGTCGCTGGGGCGTTGGCCCTCACTCTCAGGCGTCTGTCCAAAACGTCCCAAACGTGCTCAATAGGATTCAAATCCGGGGAAAGAGAGGGCCAGGCCAGGGTGTTGATGTTGTTGGCAGTAAAGAAGGCTGTGGTCAGGCGTGCTGTGTGGGGCCTGGCGTTGTCCTGCTGGAACACGGCCCTGGGAGTGGCCATTAGAGGCAGGACGTGTGGCTGAACAATGACCTGGACGTACTGCTGGGCTGTCAGGTGACCTTCCACGCGCACCAGCTGGCTCCTGCCTGTGTTGCTGATGGCCCCCCATACCATGACATTGCCGCCACCATGCGGAGGTGCCTCGTCGACGCAGTTCTGCTGGTTGCGTTCATTAACCCGGCGGTAAACCCTTCGCCTCCTGTCATGGCGCTGCAGCAGAAACTGTGACTCATCCGAGAACCAGACGTGTCGCCAATGGTTCCTCAGTGTCCAGTGTCTGTGTTGCGTAGCCCATTGCAGTCTGGTCTGTCGAATGCGCCCCGTCATTTCGTTGCCACATAGGGGCCTGTAAGCCCTCAGCCCAGCAGCATGCAGCCTGTTCCGGACAGTCTGGTCGGAGATGCGACGGACACCAGCGCATGCCTGGACAGTGGACGAGGCCGGCAGGAAGCGATTGCGGAGATGTCTTAGCCGTATAAAGCGGTCCTGGGCTGGCGTTGTGATATGAGGTCGGCCTGACCTCGGGGCATCAGCTGATGACCCTGTCCTCTGGAAGCGAGTCCAAAGTCGGCATATGGTACTGGGGGAGACATTCAAAGCATGGGCCACATCAGTTGCACTCTGACCAACTTGCAAACAACCCAGGGCGTTTTCTCTCTCTGCTGGGCTCAAACGTGGCATGCTGTTTTTTGGTACGGTGTGCCTGCCGGTTGCCAAAATGACCCGGCTTTTATACTGCACTATGACCATGGTGTGTGTGTGTTCACCACTGAGTTGGGCATGCTTTGCAGGCGAAACAACAGAAGCACAACCCAATGTTTGCACTGTCGCACCTGGCCCACAACACGCACGTGCATATAGTGACAACCGGAATCAATGTTATCCTAGCACGTCGACGTTCAAGACATACATCAGGGCCGGTTTTTGGCGTGTTCTCAACTGTATGGTCCACCCCAGGTGGCAAAATTTCATTTTGCGTTTCTTTTTTTGAACAGTATAGATAGTGGTGCAATCTCTCAAAACGTTCAAGTTTTCATCAGTCGCGAATATTGCGATTTCATTTTGTTGATCTAGCTCCAGAAGGAATCTTGCCTGGTTCCAAGTCTCCGCCCAGGTGTTCTCAATTCTGACGTTCGCTGGCGTTTGCGGAATGGGTGGTAGGTGCTGCTGTCTAGCTCTCTCAATAGTAGATCTAACAGACTGGAATGGCGCCACCTCGACGTCACCTCCTCCTTGGCCACCTCGTCTCTGTTGTGCAGCCGCCGCATGGTAAATCCTGCGTGCAGGAAGCGTCGGGTCGTCTGTTGCCACCTGCACCAGGTGTTGTCGGAGCCTTGCGTTTTCGATGACCTCTGTATCCCGGGGATGATTATGGTCATTATCCATGGCTGGCGTGATAACGTGAATGTTCTGGTTCAGAACGCCCTGTCCCGTTCTGTTTATGCGCGTCGTTGTCATTCTTCCTGTGCAGGCTCCACGACGCCAACACCGCCAAACAAAGTGGCCAGTGGCGAGCTCCTTATGGTAGGTATACCTGAATCCATCATGAACAACAACCATCCCTCCACGATCGCCCCTCTGTAAAACGCCATCTTGCTTGATACCGGAAGTGTGTGTGTGTGTGGGGTCTGCACGTGATACCCACGTTCTAACTGAATCAGTTCAAAGGAATATGCCGCCGCAGCCAATGTGAGGGAGTGGTAGAATGTAGCAAGTTTGAGCACCGCAGCTTTAAAGCTGTGTCATCGGGTGTTCACTTTTCTCTGACTTAGGGAAGAATGCCTTCAAAGGGGACACCTCTATATGCCCCCGTCCCTATATGCCCCCGGGGGCATATAGAGACGGGGGCATAACGGTCGGGGGGCATATAGAGACGGGGGCATATAGAGACGGGGGCATATAGAGATGGGGCATAACGGTCGGGGGGCATATAGAGACGGGGGCATATAGAGACGGGGGCATATAGAGACGGGGGCATATAGAGACGGGGGCATATAGAGACAGGGGCATAACGGTCGGGGGGCATATAGAGACGGGGGCATATAGAGACGGGGGCATATAGAGACGGGGGCATATAGAGACGGGGGCATATAGAGACGGGGGGCATATAGAGACGGGGGCATATAGAGACGGGGCTTAACGGTCGGGGGGCATATAGAGACGGGGGCATATAGAGACGGGGCATATAGAGACGGGGGCATATAGAGACAGGGGCATAACGGTCGGGGGGGCATATAGAGACGGGGGCATATAGAGACGGGGGCATATAGAGACGGGGGCATAACGGTCGGGGGGCATATAGAGACGGGGGGGCATATAGAGACGGGGGGCATATAGAGACGGGGGCATATAGAGACGGGGGGCATATAGAGACGGGGGGCATATAGAGACGGGGGGCATATAGAGACGGGGGGCACATAGAGACGGGGGCATATAGAGATGGGGGCATATAGAGATGGGGGGCATATAGAGACGGGGGCATATAGAGACGGGGGGCATATAGAGACGGGGGCATATAGAGACGGGGGGCATATAGAGACGGGGGCATATAGAGACGGGGGGCATATAGAGACGGGGGGCATATAGAGACGGGGTCATAACGGTCGGGGGGCATATAGAGACGGGGGCATATAGAGACGGGGGGCATATAGAGACGGGGGCATATAGAGACGGGGGCATATAGAGACGGGGGCATATAGAGACGGGGGGCATATAGAGACGGGGGCATATAGAGACGGGGGCATATAGAGACGGGGGCATAACGGTCGGGGGCATAACGGTCGGGGGGGCATATAGAGACGGGGGGCATATAGAGATGGGGGCATATAGAGACGGGGGCATAACGGTCGGGGGCATATAGAGACGGGGGCATATAGAGACGGGGGCATGATTCACGCTACTTTAATTTCCCGTTAAAGATGTAACAACCACGATATGTGATTCACGATACTTTAATTCCCCGTTAAAGGTGTAACAACCACGAAATGTGATTCACGATACTTTAATTCTCCGTCAAGGTGAAACAGCCTCGATAAAACTGAAACCGACACACCATAAAACATGAACAGCGATCACGCGGATTGTTTGTGCAGCTCGTGCAATTCGGGAAATGGTGTTCCGCCCGCTACCCTCACCACCGCTTCTGGTATTTCCGAACAGCGTTCAATCGGAGAACGTATTTCCTTATGCTGATGTTGTAACCGTTCCCTAGATGACAATGAACGATTTTGGGATATGTTCGTGTCGCTTTGACATACACATTGTTCTAGGTACTGCACGAACTGCACCAACGATGGAAGCACACACACACACACACAGACATACACGCGCGCGCGTAAGATAAGAGTAAGGTAAGGTAATGTTGTTTATAGCCCAGCCGACCGCGAAGGGCCATATCAGGACTGCCACCGCGTTGAAGTCAACTCACAAGTCGTCGAAGAGGGAAAACAAACACTCATTCACACCACCCTTTAAAAATACACCTTCTAAAAACAGACCAGGAAATTTTGTTTGAAAAAAAAAATCCGTCTCCTGTAAATTCTTAGACCAGGTGAAAAATGTTGATCTCTTTCAGACCTCAAAGATCACATCATGTGGGACATCTCCGAACAAACGTTTCATAGAGTCTGCTGTAAAATGTGTATGTCTCACATCATTGCGAGTCTCAACACTCTTTAAGGATATGTTTCCCTGTGAGTGGTAAATGACATGGAATGCACGACGAAGCTTCTTCACCCTTTAAAAAATAAGAATGCATGTAAAAGGAGTGGCCTATATGCAAACGGCACAAAAAAATGTTTCTTCTTTACGGCCGCCTCGGGAACATGGTAAAAACACTTTCAGGTTTGGACGGATTTTGAATAGCTTGTTATCCTGCGAATTCCATTCTCTCTCTTTCTCTCTCTCTCTCTCTCTCTCTCTCTCTCTCTCTCTCTCTCTCTCTCTCTCTCTCTCTCTCACACACACACACACGCACGCACGCACGCACGCACGCACGCACGCACGCACACACACACACACACACACACACACACACACACACACAGAGTTCTGAAGAAACTCGTCTATTTGTGTCTTCGCTGCACTGATACATAGCTTCTCCTAGTCCACTCTAAACTGTCCTTCCTTTCTCCCTCCAGATTTTCTGTTGTTGTTTTTGTTGCGGCTGTTGTTGCTCTTCAACAGACCTGTGAAGACAGCAGCAGCAAGGGATAATGCCACGCCATCCATCTCCTCTTGTCAGTCCGAAGTGTCGCCACGGGGAAAAGGCACCCCCCTCCCCCTCTCCCTTTTGATTCTGCCTTGCTCCCTTCACCCCCCACTCCCCCCTCCCCCGCTCCCATCATACCCCTTCTTCCTAAACGTCCACTCCTGCTTCTACTCCCTCTCCCTCCCCCCTTTTTTTTCTCTCTTTCTTTTTTTTTTCTTTTCTGTCTTCTTCTTTTCTTCTTTTGCTTACCTCTGTGTCTCTTTCTGCACTCAACCATTGCTTTCTTTGGATGGTTCGTGTCCCCACCCTCTCCTTCCCCTTGTCGCCCCCCCCCCCACCCACCCCTTCCCTCCTCAGCCATGTCCTCTCCCTCAACCATTTATCCCGGTCCCTTTTCCTCCTTTTTTTTTTTGCTGGGTAGGATGGGAATGAATGCCCAGGGGATTGGATCCTAATGTTCATTCCATTAGTCACCTGACATAAACTCTCTCTCTCTCTCTCTCCTCTCTCTCTCTCTCTCTCTCTCTCTCTGTATGTGTGTGTGTGTGTGTGTGTGTGTGCGCGCGTGAGTGTGTATGTGTGTGTGTGTGTGTGTGTGTGTCCCGCCGTCACTGTTGTATATATTCAGCATTTGGGGGGCTAAGGGGGCGGTGAGAGGAGGGTGGGGCAATGCGGTGGGGTGAGCGGGGCGTTTCCTTTCTTTCCTGTCGGATTTTTCTTTGGGGACTGGATAGTAATGCTCATCCCTTTGGTCAACTGTAATAAACATTCCTCCTTACCACCACCCCCCGCTAGCCTGTTCTCTCTCTCTCTCTCTCTCTCTCTCTCTCTCTCTCTCTCTCTCTCTCTCTCTCTCTCTCTCTCTCTCTCTCTCTTTCCAATTACAGGGGCATTTCATGACGTTATATCAATCGTAAACTTTATAGCAAACTTACTCATCATTTTTAAGGGCGAGTTGAAGAAAATCATATTTCTGGTGCTTCAAATTACTATTAGGTTATATTGATCATGGGTTTATTTTGTTAGTTTTTGTTCAAAAACAGGTCTCTTTTGACTGAAAGTTATACATCGCATTCAACGATTCTTAGATGGCTTTCAATACTATAACTAGGCGTAGTCGACGTTAAAAATGAAGTAAAGGGCAATTCACGTGACTTGGTAGACAAGCATGTAAAAATAATTATGCGCTGAGTATTTTATCTGCATCAGATGCATTGAAAATTTCAAATATGCATGCTCGGTCTTAAAGTGGATTAATCTGTGCACTATATTGCAATGCTAGCCGACAACCTGATACTATTCTCAAAGACTGACACTGGTTTTCCAGTACATTCAAACGGCTTCTGACACGCAGTGTTTCTCTGAATTCAAAAGTCGGCCGAGTAAGAGCAGGATAACTGTGTTTTATAAGATAATTATTTACAGACGGATAAATACAAACATGTGATAATGTCAAAATGCCCATTTTGAAACGTTTAGATATTCAAATATACCACTTTGTGGGAAACTCATCTTCACACTAGTAAGCTGTGACTTCACAAGCGAAATAAAGAAGAATGTTTCTCTATTACTAGAAAACTGAAACTTTTGACCCCCCCCAAAAAGCAAATAAAACAATTTTTCCTCTGTAATTTTAGGCCTGGGTTCAACCATTGATTTTTATGGTTTAGATTAGACAGCCAGATGCCGTGAAACAGTACGTCTATTTGAGAAAAGGGACGTCTGTTGAGAATAACTACTGATTTGTCATGGACAGGCTAGTGGATATCCTATTTAAATAAAATTTGCATTATGCTGCGTTCCATTTTGGTTTGAATGATCAAAAATCAATCACAGATAGCAACAGAAAACCAGCGTGGCGCTGTTTACATTTGTTGCAGTAGATAAAGGATTTTTTAAACGTCTGTGGTATATTATATCAGTTTAGTTTTGGCAGTGTGTATACAAATAAAGGCATTCAAGACGTGCAAAATCATATGCAGATTTAAAGATGGACTTGCATCGAGATAACTCTAAAAATACCAATAGATACGCCATCGGTGGGTTACTCTGTATTGTAAACATTGCTACACTTTAATTGCAAATAGAAATGCTTCGAACTGTACCCTAACCAAATCAGACTGGATTTCGCAACCTCCCACAGCAATGATCGCGTTACACTGAAATGGATTTACTTCTCCAGCATATGCTAAACTAGGAAGGAAGGCGAACTGATTTCATTTTCTGACCACACACGCATATATATATATATATATATATATATATATATATATAAAACTAATAAATTCCAAGGATAAGTAACCGAGCACTAACCTAAGACATAAGAGCAAGCTTTGTTTATAATTGAATTTATGTATAGCCGAACAATTACGTAGTAGGGGAAAACAAGCGCAGGCTAACAATTCTTCCGTCACTATAGCAATGACTTGGCAAAGATAAAAATGAAATTTAAAAAAAAAATTAAGAAAAAAATTTGATAAGGGACGAGGAGGTTGAAGGTGCAGAAATTGGGAACATTAAATTTAGAAAATATAACTATGAAACCCTTCACCAGCTGCACGAGGGAACCATCGCAATCTCTCCCGAAGACAGATCTATAGGTATTGCCTGCTCCTAGGCCTTTCGTCCGCTAGATCGGACTCATCAGGGAGACACGGCTGACTATGTCTGTGCTCTTGGCTTCAAATAGAGACACACCACAGTTCATAACTCTGTGGTGTTCGTAGCACTGACGGTTCAAAAAGGAATCCAACAGCACCCCCAAAGGAGCCAACGAAGGGCAGTAAATGAAACAGAACGAAAGTGTGGAGAGGAAAAAAGTTGCTGAAAAACAAAAAAAACATGCAAACAGTATAAAGTGTAAGGGACAATCTTTGAGCCTACAATGCTTGAGGAT
>CM031608.1:41557005-41574505 GCA_018398815.1 Conus ventricosus | reverse complement strand
GGGTGAAAGAAATATGTAGTTAAAACGATGTCACAACCTGACACTGATATCCTCCGTCTCAACAGAACGCGTAAAGCAAAATCTACGGTTATCACAATACCCCTTTCTCTACTTTGAAAATGACCTGCGTTTGAAGGGAAGGAGACGGGGCCGGAATAGCCCAGTTGGTAGAACGCCAGACTCGTAATCCAAGGGTTGCGGGTTCGAATCTCCGCCGGGCCGTTTCGGTACAGGGGGATTTTTCCCTCGGAGTTAACATTGGTTCTGACTCCATTTCCCCATACAGTCCTCCGAATGAGACTATAAACCGAGGTTCTGTGTGTGAACGCACGCATAACATCTTGCACACAACGTAAAATCCCATCACCAACTTTCGGAAGATAAGGCCGGTTTGGCTGTTGGTATGGATGACACGTTACACATACCATGCACCTTCCCCGAAGATGGAGTGTGGCTGCCGTAATGGCGGGATAGAAAACGGTCATACAGTCAAAACTCCACTCCCTTCGTTGGGCAGATGGGATTAACACTTGCCTGTCTATGCAGGGAGTGTCCGCAGAAGAAGAAGAAGGGAAGGAGACACAAAAAGGACTGATCTTCAGGTACGGCTCAACGTGTCTCCAAAGGGTAGGTCAGGAAAACCAACAAAGCCACAACGGTTTCGCTCTAGTTAGCGCTCATCAGGCTTGCTGCTAGATCCTGGCTCCCTGCTGCTGTTCAGACGTTACCTCCCCTCACCCCCATCCCCGCCCTCTCCAACCTCTCCCCCTTCTTTAGAGATGGAAGTCTGCTAATCCCTGTCAGGAACTGACACTGCCCTTTTCAATGTTCCGATGGAGGGTGGACCTGTGAAAGGACCTGCCCCGAGCCAGATCTTGAAGCTGTCTGGTTGAAGGTGTTGACGATGATGCTCCTGGTCTGATGGTGTGCACAGCGCCCGATCTGCAGTCCTTTCCGTCAATCCCTCCTGCCCCGAACTTGTTTCCCGCTTCCTGTTCTGGGGGACAGGCGTCTGAATAACCTCAGGAGAGAACGGGAAGCACGTGCATCAAGTGCTAGCCTCGCCGCGCGGCTCTCTGCTGTCTCATTCTTCACCATGAACAAGCTTACGGGTGTCACGTGCACGTTGCCGGAATGCGTTACGGTGCAATGTATTGCAAACGGTGGAGCCTGTCCACGGCGGAGGTTCATCTGTTTCTCTGTTGCTGCCTTTATATTTAGCACTCGGTTCCGCTTTGTTTTTCTTTTCTGTATTCGCTGTTCCTTCTCTCCCTCCCCCTCTCCACCTTCTCTTCTTTCCCCTTCTGTCTACTCGCTCTATAACGGTGACATGGGACAGGGGTGGGTGGGAAGGTGGTTAAGTTCCCAGCATAATCTCCATCCTTTTCCAAGCGATGTCCCGCAGTTTACGTGACTGATGTGGGCAGGATGAGTTGTGTGTGTGTGTGTGTGTGTGTGTGTGTGTGTGTGTGAGAGAGAGAGAGAGAGAGAGAGAGAGAGAGAGAGGAGAGAGAGAGAGAGAGAGCTTGTGTAAACTATTCCAAGAGCTTTACCAGGCTACAGCAGAGAAATTGTGGGGAAAGGTAAGGGGAGGTGGCTACTGTGAATGACAGAGAGAGAGAGAGAGAGAGAGAGAGAGAGAGAGGAGAGAGAGAGAGAGAGAGAGAGAGAGACAGACAGACAGACAGACAGACGGTTAGACAGAGAGAGACAGACAGACAGAGAGACATAGAAGCACACAGAGAGAGAGAGAGAGAGAGAGAGAGAGAGAGAGAGAGAGAGAGAGAGAGAGAGAGACAGAGATATAGAGAGACAGAGAGTGAGTTTGAAACATATTTTCTGTCCTGTTGTTATTACCATTTTCTCTTTCTTTCTCGGGAATAATGATTCGTACTTGAAAGTCTTTAGATATTTGATCGACATTGTCTTTAGCTCTCACATGAAACGCCTAGTCCTGCGACTTGAATAAAGTTAAGTCCTGTGGCATGAATGAAGTGTCATTTAAATGAATTCCTCAGTCGGCTGTTCGGGATCCCATGCACCTCATATGTATCTCTTAAGCGGATTTTAAACGTTCTACAAACTGGTTTGTTCATGAGCTGATCATTAATACAAATATGCAAATTTTGCTTTATGCTTATTCACATAGACCTGTTGAGTAAAATTCCTATCATGTGAGCATAGTCTTCCGTGAATTTTTACGCAATTGTCATGAAAGTCTTTTGTAACAGCGTGTTCCATGGCATTTCCTGTTTCACCGGAAAGCATGTTCCGTTTCTCTGTACGATTCTCACAAAATAAGTCAAGTACGTATAGCAGCAGAGAGGCCGTCTGTCTAATTATAGTTTTTGCTCTGTACACGCTCAATTTTTTTTTCTCTCAACCGATGCTTTATATCGTGCCTGAAGACCTACGAGGTCGACACGCGTCGTGTTTTGTCTTGTGATTCATTTGTATGTATTTTCTTGGCGGTTTGTTATTCATTACATTTAAAATTTATTTAGATTTCCGCCTGCAGTCGCCTCACTTTGGCACTAGAAAACGGTAAATTTTTTTGTTTGTTTTTTTCGAGGCAAACATGGACTGTGCCTTCCCTGACCTCCCCCCCCCCCCCCCTTCCCACTCCGCCCCTTCTTTAACCTCCGCTCTATCCCAGCCCCTCTGTACGCACACACCACATCTCTCTCTCTCTCTCTCTCTCTCCTCTCTCTCTCTCCTCTCTCTCTCTCTCTCTCTCTCTCTCTCTCTCTCTCTCTCTCTCTCTCTCTCCAGAGAACGGAGAAATGCAGGTTCTAGCTCACCCGTCTCAACCAGTTTCGACCGGCGCGACTCTAGAACCTGCATTTCTCCGTTCTCTGACAAGTAAGACTTCAATAACCAAAACGTAGCGTAGTAACGTAGGGGAAAAGCAGCCGCGGCTGAACACGCCCCATAGAGTAACGTAGGGGAAAAGCAGCCGTGGCTGAACGCGCCCCATATACAAACGGTGGGGGCAGGTAAGCCTTTAATTGCTAGTTCCGGCCTACCTAAGGACTCTGCACTATCCGATTACTTACTACGTGGCCGGGCATGACGATTTTCGGATCACGCGATGGGCTGATGTCACGGCCGGCCAATCACAAACTGGATAGAATCAGCTATTAGTAGTGACGACATTTCCGCCCAGCACTTATGTTGTTCATTTCTCCTAGTGCTGTGGTGGTGTGAAGACGGTGCTTTTTCTGCGAGAGAAGTGTTTGCATAGGGCACAAAATATAGCTGCAGTTTTAGAAGACAGTGTGGATTCTGAGTTAGAAAAAGTTCTTGAATCACAAATACCTTTTCAACAACTTTATAGATTAAATTATTTGGGTGTGGAAGACATAGAATCAGCTACAACTTTCCAACAAGCTCAAAATCTTCCATTCCACCGCCAACACCAACGGAATTGTGGACAGAGGAAGAAAGAATGCTTTACATGAAAATATAAGATACTTTGAAAAATGATTGAAGCAGCTCGTAAAGCAAGGGTTAATGCTGGCAAGTTTTGTGAACTACTGACGATTGGAATGACGCAGTTTTAAAAACAGAAACAGCTATATATAACGCCTGTCTGTCAAGTTTCTGAACTACTGTGACGGGCTTCTAAAAATAGTAATGGTTACGCTGTCTGATCAACAGACCAATCTTGTGGAAAAATACATTGTTTATCATGAGGCCATGGCAAAGTTTTTGAGAAATAAATTGAGTAGCGAGCCTTGTTCTCCCCCCTCAAAGCCAAAAGGAAGCATTTTGTTTTTGTTTCTTCAACAATTATTTAATTTAATTTAATTAGAGTAACTTTGAAAAGCTTTTAACTTTTGAAGAAATGATTCTATTCAAAAAGCTCCAAATGTTCAGTGACCAGTGTACTACCTAGTAGTTCAGAAACTTCTCCACCTTGTGGTTTTTGTGACACAACGGCAAAGCAACGACGCGGAACACGACTCGGGCTGGGCCCAGACAGGGCTGGTGTTGTTACTGGCTAATTATAGTGGGCGTAGCACTGTTCGCTAACTGCCCTCCGACAACTGCTCTGCAAGGCTCTCAGTGAACGCCACAAACACATGACGTGGACTTAAAAATAGTAACGGTTTTGCAAAACTAGGCCAATCGGCAGACTCTGCCGATTGACCTACAAAGCCCTCTCTAACGTGCGACTGTAAGACCACAGCAGGCCTACCGCTGACGTGGTCGGCGCAGTGTGGTCTAGTGGCATTTCCCCTTCACTTTCCTACAAGCACTGTCCTGTCTATTGGGTGTTTGTTGTTTGTTGTTTGTTTGTTTGTTGTTTGTTTGTTTGTTGTTTGTTTGTTTGTTGTTTGTTTGTGTTGTTTGTGTTTGTTGTTTGTTTGTGTGTGTGTGTTTTGTCCTACCCCACGCATGCACACCCCCCACCCCCTCCACCCGCCCACCCCACCCCCCACCCCACGCATGCACACACTCAAGTTCCTTCTAAGTTTATAACTTAAGTTACCCTAAGTTACTTTTAAGTTCTTACTCAAGTTGTCCTTAAGTCATCCTTAAGTTGTCCTCAAGTTGTCCTCAAGTCATCACAAGTCAACCTAAGATCATAACTAAGTCATCCTCTAAGTACAACCAAGTTCTTATTTAAGTTATCCTCAAGTTCTTACTCAAGTTTACCTAAGATCATAACTAAGTCATCCTTTAAGTACAACCAAGTTCTTATTCAAGTTATCTTATAATTATCAAAAAATACAATCTATGTTTTTGTCTTAAATAGTAGATGCCTAATATAGTACACACACGCCTCAAAAAAACGCTCATCGCTGAGGATGTCTTGCTCAGCGTTCTCTGCGCGAGATCGGTTAGCATAGATCTTAATGAAGTTCTTACATCCTACGCAACCGCATTGATTACAATTCTGGTCTATGGAAATGTCTTTTATAGACTCCATGTCTTTATTTATTGACACCATCATTTTATAATACGCCATGATCTATTTTTATCAAAAAAATTTAAATTAAGTTCTTAAAATATTATTCCATCTGAAATTGGATCAAAATGATTTTTTGTTATTGGCGGTGCTGGCGTGCTGTTGTTTTCTGTATTTAGCGGTTCAGATTTTTTTGATTGCTTTTGTTTCGGTTGCCATTCTTTATATATTTTATAACCGTAATAACTGCCCCAGCAGCAGCAATGGCGCCAAAAATGGCAACAGTTTTAAGTTCAATATTCCATGAAGACTTTGGCGCTGTAGGTCTTGAATCACATGGAGTTTTTATAGCTGGCATTGAATCAACTTGTTCTGGCGTTGGGGGTGGTTATGTTTTCATTATGAGTTATATTCTGTAACATTAATTTTTTTTGTCTGTTCCACTCTGCTAATTTTTCCTTCCTGCTTTAACACGCCCAGGATGAGGATGCTTTTCACTGGTCTCCACCTGATTCAGTGTTTTCTGCTGATTTTCTGGCTTGGTTACTTTCTCCATCTGATTCAGTGTTTTCTGATTCTGCTGATTTTCTGGCTCGGTCATTATTGAAGGGAAATAAAATCTATATGATTAAAAGTTATTAATCCATGATTAACGGCGATAACAATGTTCCAAATCTGTAATACAAATCACATCCTAGAGAACTCTAATGACTTTGTTAAAACTGGATCCTGCGTTAAATCATATGTAAGATCTTGTTCAGAATCAATGGGAGCAAATCTACTGGACTAGTTTAGTGTACAAACTAAGAAACCGTTTGCCCACACTTTTCACCATTCTAGACCCCAGCTGCGCTTCATACCTGTTGTGATACTTTATAATGTCTTGTGGCGACATCTGTTGTATCTGTTCTATGCTGAATTCAGTTCCGAGGAACTGTTTTGTTTTTCCACATGCTGCCAAAGAATACAACCTCTCCTTTTTAGGCATAATAGCTTGGTCATTAACTTGGTCATTCATAAGTCAGGAAGGTTTAGGCCGCTCTGTAGCTCAGCAGATCTTTCGCTGTTCATGTTTTTTATTAATTATAATTATTTTATTTTTTAAAATGAGCACCGAAAAAACTGTCGCCAACCTTGTATACCATTCTGCTGTTATTGGGGGCCTAAGTGTAGGATACACGATGCTTGGTAAAAGCCTGTTAAAAATAAAGCCAGCAGATCTTGGCAAAACTAGACTTTGAAGACTCAGCAAAGCTAATCGCTGTTATTACAGCTTCGCTCGCTACGAAAGATTTTCTAGTTAAGCAAGGAAATAATTCCAGACAATAAAATATGTAAGAAAAAAATACATTTATAAAAATGCTTCCTCGTAATGATGATTGGCGGCACTGTGGTGAATGCGCTTGCTTTAGGGGAAAGTAATTACGCGTTTTAGTAAAACTACGGATGACGGCGAGAGAAAAAGACATAACAAAGCTGTGGAGCAACTAGCTGCAGCACAAGATACTATGAAAAGCAGAGAATTGAGCAGTTAGATTTTATTAACGACAAACTGAAAAAACAGGGACATGCAGCTTACACATATTAAAGACGTTGATCAACGCAATAAAAGAATATTATCTTGTAACGGGCAAACCAATCGAGACATTGCCCCCACCAAAATTCAGTGACTTTTATCAGCCATCAGAAAAACAAAAGAGCAAGAAATCGGGTTTATTGTCTTTGGCATGACCGTTGTGTATTTTGTTGCGCATAATATTGGCTGAATAAAAATGAACAAAATCTATTATTCGCCCAAAGGATATTGGAAGGGAATAACAGCAATAAAAAAGCTAAGCCAAGCGGCAGGAGTCAGTGAACAAACAGCAAAAGAATGGTTATCTAAACAAGCGATTTGGCAAATTTATTTTACCTGCACCTAAACGAATACAGAGACCACACTTTGTGAATACAATACCGAACAACACCCATCAAATGGACCTTCTATATTTACCTCATGATACGATTAGACGAAAAAGATTTAAGTACGCACTCACAGTCATTGACATAGCTTCAAGATACAAAGATGCGGAACCATTAACACAAAAGAGTGCTTCTGCTGTTGCTGTTGCCATACAACTGATATACCAACGAGGCCCGCTAACTTATCCCCGCATGATTCAAGTCGATGATGGAAAAGAATTTAAAGGCCAAGTGAATCAATTATTGTTAAAACACAGAGTTACCATTAAAGAGGCATTCCAGGAGTTCACAGATCACAGGCTTTAGTTGAAAACTTTAACAAACAGTTATCTGAAAGGCTTTTCTCCTACCAGTATCACAGAGAGCTGATTGACAATTCTCGCAACACAGAATGGGTTAGAAGACTGCCCTCAGTTTTGCGCGCAATGAATAATGAAGAATTTAAGGGCTAAAACCAGTACAAGCAATCAAAAGAAAAACAATAAATGTTGCTGAAGGAGAGTTTTCATCCGGCAAACTATTGCCATTTGTCTTGAAAGTAAGGTACCTTTATTTACCGGGTGAAGCGGAAGGGGACACTCGCATCAGGGCAACCGATCCATTTGGAGCGTTGATCCATATGAAATAAAAAGAATTGTAAAGATGAATCCGCCCGTGTATTATTTACGAGAAACTGACACAACAAAACAACCAGCTCCTCAAAGATCTTTTGTGAAAGAAGAACTGCAGATAATCCCGCCAGACACAGTTCCGCTTAATTAATTTACGTAAAATATATTTGAGTTTAAAATGGAAGCTCAGAAGGAAGTGCAGAACGAAACAAGAATGGTAAAGGAAGAGACCTTGAAAATGAACGGGAATCATTTCATGCGTGTAATGCTATTAAGGAAACATTTTCGGGATTAATCAATGCATGCTAAATCATCCAGATCACCTACAACTCAAACCCCCAAATTGGGAAAAAGAATATCTTGAAATAATAAAAAAAATTCGAACGCATCAAGCAAACATGAGAAAAGATTTAAATGAATTGGATGAAGCTATGATTGATCTTATAATAAAATTTGATGAAAATATAAACCCCCCTGTTTATGCGGTCCTCCAGTGCCCGATTGCATATGAAAACTCTGGATTAACAAACACCCGTTTTGTGTTTGTTCTATCTAATGACTTCTTTGTTACAACAGTTGTGTTGATCTCATGTAGATTAGATCGCAGTTTTACGTTGTCATGATGAAAGTCTTATTGTCAAACAATGCTTCTTTGTAGTTGTCATGTGATATGTTTGACTGCACAACGCTGCGAGATATTCCCTTTGCTTTCTTAATGATTTTCTCCTGGCTCGAAATACTGTACATTTTCGACCTTAAACCAATAAACTCCTTAATCACCCCTCCGGATAATTCATCCTTCATCTTTCCTAAAACCTTCTTGTTAGTAATTGAATGTAAAGGCGAATCTTTAGGGTAATCAGATGTATCATACCATCCTGCATGCCCTTTCGCTACTTCGGTTTCCATGTCTTTATAGATGTCTTCAGTGGGGATATCTATAACAAAACTATCTGTATCTGTGTAAAGTACTCGGGACTCTGGATACAAGGGCTTAAAGTAGTCATAAAGAAATTCTAACATCAAAAGCTTTGATAATTCTAAAACAGTAAACCAATAAAACAGGTTTGTCCAATTTGGACTTTCTTTTTTTTCATCATTATGCCAAAAGCTGATCATGAAATCTTCTGAAGTCCTGAAAATTTTAGGTTTTGAAGTCAGCTTAATTGCTTCGTTCTCTTTGGTGACCAATCTAACATCTTTACGCTTGTGCGGATTCTCCATAGTCTTTCCGAAACAGCTGTTGTTCATCAGCTTGAAAAAGTCTTTTTCTGAAGCATCTGTGGATTTAGTTCTAAGATCAGTGTTCTTCATGATGTATGGTTTCATGAACTGTTAGATCAAAAGCAATTATACGATGAAACAGCTATCAGCTTCAAAACCATGTCTTAAATAAAATTGTAGAAGTCTGTAATGGCAGACATAATTTTTTTTGCCTCGAAGATTAGGCACAAGTTTAGGTGGTTCTCTGGATTCATCTTTAGGCTTTCTGCTGCTAATGGGTAGTCATTATGCAGGTCATGGAGTTCATGAGGATATTCTAAGTCAACTTCTAGAATGTATCCGCGCTGCTGATCAGGCGCCAAACTGCCCAACCACTTTAATGCTCCTTGAATATTATTGTACCTGTGTGCATTTTAAAGTTGCGTAGTGGAAGTGATTGCGCCATTGCCCAACCATACAGATTGTTTGCATCTAAATACATGAGATAGTTAGACCTTTTACTTGGATCATAATGATCCAAGTATTTGTTGTTTGCTTTACAGTAATGATGTGACGCCATACTAATTCCTCCACGCAATCCGTTTTCAATCATCTGAATCATTGGTAGGTCGGGACAATAAATCAATCTGTACTCCAGTAAACTTTAAGAAAGCGTCCCAGCTCATCCCGGGCGCAGAAATGTAATGCGCGGGATCCAGGCTATAATGTTTCATGCAGGTCTTTCTATAATTTTCAAAGACGTCCGCCAACAAACATGTATCAGCCATCAAGTAGGAGTCATGATAGTCTCCCATCGTTTTACAATCTAACTTCTGCCACGCATCTTGAGCATGCTGGTAATCAGAATCACTAATGTCCTTTCCTCTAAGACTAGAAAAGAACGCGCCTTTAGGCGGAAGTGAATCTTCGTCAAACCTTTGCCAACTGTTCATGTATTCATAAGGGTAAACACCCTTTCTAACAAGCGTTGGGTCAAAATATTCTTCCGTATTGGGCAGGACTTTAAGGACATAGCTAGTGACTCTAATGAACCGATCATGTGCTGCATAGAGTCATAAAAGACATGTTATTTAAAGTGAAACACATGTACTTTTCTGATGAACTGTGCAATGCATGCTACCCTGAAGGCATTGGTTACTGCTTGCAATATAAGATGAGAGTCGTAACCTCGCAAGTTGTGAAAGAATACAGGCAGCTTCCATGTCTTTGGTCAAACTTTAGTTGAAGATTGCAGTTGTTGTGCGCTGCTCCTCTGAACTTTCCGCTAATGTGATCATGGTCTCTTACTTTTGGATTGGCTTCCTCACTGAGTTCTAAACCACAAATCCAACAATGTGTGGCTGAGTCACTGTTGTTGGTCTTCAGGCGTCATTATGATTTCAGATAAATTCAGATTATTAGAACAATCATTACGCACTTGCTGCATGCGCTGTAAAAATCTTCTAGCCGCATCTGGTCCTCTATATAATTCTGGTGCTGAATGAGCGCCATCCGACCTAACAACAATGAAGGCAAATGAACAAATCTGATGATTACTCATTAAGACTGTTTTTCGAAGTTTTTGTGGCGCTGGCCCTTCATAAGGAACAATGAGTGATTCGAAGTCTGCGTAAACAACATATGGAGAATTTTGCATCCGTTTCCAGTTCTTAAAAACTAACTTTAGATCCGGGTGGGGCGTAATTAGTTCTGTATTACAGTCAACTGGGCCAATACAATGTTTCTTATGTTCGCTTGCGGCTTGAACAGATGGCATTCTTGTTAAACATTTTCTGCAGAATTCTTGCTTAAGCCCTTGCTTTGAAGTATGCCGCAATAATCTACTCATTGTGCGTATCAATGTGTAATGCGGTAGCCCCGCTGGCGAAAGCATCAGTAGTAAGTCAACATGATTTTTGCCTGGATCACCTATTGTTGGACTGTTCTTGGACACTTTAATTCGGCAGTAGATTTGTTTCCTCATCCCATGTTTTATACATAACAGTTATTGGTTGGGTTTTGTTCTTCAAACTGATCAATGGAATCCACGCTAACGGGAAAGGACACCCCACTAAGTTAAGATCATTGATGTAAGGTTCATAGTTAGATACTCTCTCTGCGTTTTTTGCGGACGTAATGCAGCCTTGCGAGAACACACCACATAAAAACATTTGTTGTCTGTATTCTTTATGTTTAGAACTGCTCTTTTTGCAACTAATGCTGGAGGTAGTGGAATGTAAGCCTTGCCTACAATCGGTGCATACTTAGCCTGTTTTAATCTGATCTCTAAGACTTCGCCCTCTGACCAACCAGAGCCTCTCATTTTGGCTTCTTCAGCAGCCACATCAAACTGTGTAAGCAGCTGGTCTGCCCAACCAGGTGTTAAGTCATTATGAGAAAGAATAGTCTGTTGTTTAGTCGAGACCCAGACTTCTAGATTTTCTTCATTTATTGTTACATAGTCAATTAAAACAGCTAACATTACTTTAACCGGTGGGTCTATTGTTAGTTTACCCGGAACTTGAGAAATTGCATGAGCAACACTTGCCTGTACGCTTGCTGGATCAATGACTTCTAAATCAATATCATTTAGTGCTCTTGACATACGCTCTCCCTTAAGCATTCCTTCAAACAATTCGTCCGGTCCTTCATATATCTTATCCATGCTGAGTTTCTTTTCTAACTCAAAATATTATTTAAATTAAAAAAAATTCTTAATCAGAATCAATATCAACAGTCTTTTTGCGCTTGGACTCATAAACTAAAGTATAAACACCCTTTGGCGTTGTTAATGTGAGCTGTTTAGAACAGAGTTTAATGTTTCGTTTACTTTTTTTAAGCATTCCTTTTTTATCTGCTCGGCGTCTGGCTGTTGAGAAAAACTTGCCCTCGCCTTTCTTTGAAGATCAAACTTTTGTCTTTTATAGTCATCAAAATCGGCCTGTAAAACGATTAAATTCTTCATCCGTGATGTTTGAGTCAGCTAGTGCTTTATTTATTGTTAGCTTGAAGGAACTAAGTTTAGCTGTTATTAGTTGAACTATAAACTGTGTGCTTTTGGAGTTTAGTTTTTAATTTTTTGCCAGCAGCACTTACAGCTAATGAACACAGGCCAAGAGCTAAAGACAAACCCGCCTAGAGGTAAAGCTGCGGGTGCACCAACACCTGTTGCTAAGAGACCAACACTTGTCCCTGCTGATAGAGCACTTATAGTTGATGTTCCAGTATTAACATATGTAACAGCATTAAAGGCAGCAGAATACCTTCGTTTGGTTTTGCTGTATTTTGAAAGGTCCTGCTCTAGTTTTTGTAGCATTTTTGTAATGTTGGTTAAACTAAAGGTTTTTATGCCGGGGGTTTCTACTATCTCTTCTCTTGGTGACTCCGGTGCTGTAGGCACATTGGATAAACTTGAACAGACCATGCTTTTTTAAAAATGAAAAAATAATTTAGTATTGTATATCTTTAATCTGTTATCTTGAATATTCAGCTGCGCATCATATATTAAAAACAAATGTGCATTAACTGGTTTATCGCCATCTTTTTCTTTATCAATTTGAATGTTTATTACGTCTCTAACCGTTCTCCCGCTTCCTGTAACTGATTATCCTCTGTTGACCTTAGGTCAATCCATAAACCGTATTTCGTTGTTAAATAATCATCGAGTCTAACATTGTGAAGGTGTAGATCTTTAGACACAAGGTCAACTGTTGGATTTCTACACCTCCCACCCCAAACAATTTTCTTATTTCGTCAAAATGCTGATAAGGTTTAAGCCCGCTAGCGTAGATTTGGTTAGGACTACCCTCAATCGAACATTGTACTTTCGTTATTTTAGGATTAATAAACTTTTCACTTCCTCTTTCAAATGGTTCTTCATCTTCACACAGCAATAAAATACCTTTAAGCGATCTTGCTGAGACGCTAAAACTAAAATTCCATATAGCGTCAGCCTTGCTTCTGGATATGTTGTATGATGAATCACTCTTTCGTAATATATTGCTAATTTTAACTGATATTGTTGCTCAATCAGCCTTGCTAAATTAGGGTTGCTAACAACGTCAAACTCTAACGAGATGTCAGAAATGCTGTACTTTGCTTCGGTGTCTGTTGATATGATAACACGTTTGTATTCATTAAAAGTTAGTTCATATGACAATCTGTCTTTTAATGCTCCTTGAAAGTATGGCGCATGCGCTTTTAACAACTCAAAATCTAAGGGAATGGAAAAGCGATTACCATACGCAAAATTACAGCCACATACTTTTTGCCGGCTTTATTAGCATCTGCGGCGCCTATTCTATGTTTTAGTGCTTCTTCATTATCTATTCCTTGAAACGCAAGATCAGCCCTTTCATTCTCGGTTAGCCATAGATCAGAATAGGTTAAAAATATGTCTGCATTGTGTAAAGAAAATATTCTTGCCCCTCAAGTTTTATAGAAATTTTCTTAACGATTGCCCGTCCTAGATTCTGGACAACTGTCCTGTTTGGGTCTGTTTCTGATGTAAGTTCTATTTTGAAAGTAAGTTGCGCAGAGCCTGGCACAATCACTTCATCTGCTCCTAGGTCTGGAAATTTAACAGTAAGAATTTGATCTGAATCAATAGTAGACGGATTATTTGGAACAGTAATATTCCGCTTATTTCCCTTCACGCCAAAGGCTCTTTCAGTCTTCTATGCGGGTCAAGAATCGAGCCATATGTTTGTGACATTTTTTTATAAAACAAAAAAAAAGTTAATTATTTAAAAACATGGCGGGCATTGGAGGTGAAGAAGATTATGATGTTTTAGATCCTGGAGACGACATGAGTGAAATGACTCCTTTGACACAGCATCGCTCGGGGCTCTCATTGCGGCGTGAATTAACAGAAAGTAAGGTCAGATCATTTTACCAAAGTGTAGGCCAAGAACCTCCCGAATTATAGACCCTAATGATTTTGCAGTAAAAGATGACCATTTGTTTGTGAGGAGCGACCAAGGACAACTTGTTCAGCTTACAACTAAACCAGACTCATCAAAGTTTTAAAAAGAGTACAATTAGACAAAGGCTCGGTGTAAGCGAACAAAATCGCCTTGGCATTACTAAACCAAAATTAGATGGGGAGGCTGTTTCTAAACTTCAAAACACACTACAAGAACTCCCAACAGATAACCAAATACAAAACATGGAACTTCAAGTTTTAAATCAATCGGCAGACGAATTAATAATGCAATAGAAGCAGAAACCAGTTTTTCAGAAGAAACAGCATTAAAGACTATACACGACTCACCGCTACCCATGCGAGAAATAGCAGCCCTTGATCATGCTTTGAGAAGCATCAGAGGCGAATTAACAAACAATTTAGCAAAACTAGGTGAACTAGATGAGCATATAAAAAGAGAAAAAGAAAAACTCGTTGAGGCTGATGACGCCAACTTAGGGCATGATATTAAAGAAAGAATAACCCCAAAAACTAAAAGATCTTGAACAAGAGAGATCAGCAAGACTGAAGCGTTGTCTACTAACCGAGAACAATTGCGAACTCAAGTGAGCAGAATAAGAGAAACTATCCAAAGAATTTTATATGAAGAAACAACACTAGCAGAAAGAATAAGAACACTGTTTAGAGAGCAAGGAGTCACATTAGTAAGCGTTATAACAGCCTTAGGATTTGCAATAAGTACACTGGTGTTGGCTATTACAGGCGGCGGCGGTCAAAGTCCAGTGCCTCCACCACCATCGCCTCCATCACCGCCTGATAAATCATGGGTAAAAAAACAGCTTGATCATCTTGCGAGTTTATTAAAAAAATTAGCTGGTAAAGCTATAGACTCTTTACCTGGTATATAGGAGGTATTGTTAGCTGGCTTTTGTCTACTGCAAGCAAAGTGTTGGCTTTATGGCCGAGCACCTATGGACATTAGTTCTCTTAATAGTTGGGTTAATTTTTAGTAAGATAAAGACCAAGTAATCCTAGGCCAGTTAATCCAAGAACAAGTGCTGTCTTTTCATATTCATGGTCGTTTTTTTTCGTAGTCTTCAACAGTCTTCGGGCTTTGGGCCACGGGGATTGGATGACTTATTCTTGGGGGGTCATCTTGTTTTTTTACTGCTTGCAATATTACTGGCTCAGAATTTATTTCGTTTTTCCGACCTTCTGTTCATTGCCTGCCACAAGGATTTCATTATTGTAGTTTATTATTGTTCCTATCTGGAGTCTGGGGTCAGAAGGCAGCATGTATAAACCAGTGCCAACAGCAAAGTCTACTTTCGATCTTGCGTATTGTAAAACATGTTGGGACCTTTTAATACTTGAAGGTAAATCAACTGTAGAATTAATGGCGTCCTCTAAATTTGCTAAGTATTGTTTTTGTGCATCAAAACCAGTAGAAGGATCAGTTATGCTCGATCTCGATTGTGCTTGCGAACCTAGCAAACACCAAACATAAGTACGAACAGAGTCGTTTATTCGTTCTATTCCTGCTTTAGTTAGGCCCTTAGAAGTGTCTAAGATAAATGTTGTCCATGCTGTTTTATGCTCTTGCTCTATGGACCCGAGGTGAACACCTGTGCCTGAAGAGAAAGATGTGTAAGGAGGATTCCAGTCATACTTATACTTTCTGTGCACGCCCCAATAATAAGGGTGCCTAAGCCATGATTAAGGTCCAACTTTTGTCTAAAGTCTTCCTTAACATTAATATTAAAATTTGTTACAGATCCTTTCAAAAGCCTTCATGTCTATTCTGTTGCTGAATGGATTAAACGGTTTGTCATTTGGTAAATGGCGCTTGCAGTTCAGTCAAAATACGTCTGAAGGTGTAATAAAAATGAAATCTATACACTGACCTCACCAAAGGATCAGGATGATTTAAGTGATCAGCATACGACACTCCACACCCAGTTGTTGCACAAAACACAGCAAAGTTTAGCTGGTTCTGATAAAACTGCATCGGATGACTGAACCACACTTTTGCGATGTAGTCTTTTTTAATAGGGGGGTTAAGATATCTGTTTAATGGAGTACTCACCTTTACTTGAAAGGTGTCAGACTGAGTCACAGAAATGTCGAGAGTATCAGTTGTTATATTTTTAAGATTGTAGTGCGGCCCAACAGAATATTTTGCATCAGTATATTTGAATGCACTCATTTTTATTTCGTTTAAAAAATGTTTGTAACAATAACAACTCAAGACCGTCCTTCGTTTTTAGAACATGCTATTAATAACAATTGCGGAAGCAGAATGGTTGCGCTTCATGAAATATTTTACAAAAGTCGTAATGGTTTAATATAACCGAATCCAAGGAGAATAATAAGATTAAAAAAGTTAATAATAGAGGACAATTAGTTAGCCAGTTTAACCATACCCGATGGTTATTACGGGTTTTGCTCACTAAAAGAAGCAATGAGTAACTTCGACATTACTCTCAAACTTAACAATGCAAATCTGAAAACAATGTTAACCTTCAAGCCTGAAGAAGAAGAAGTAGGGTACTATTTTGATAAAGAGCTAGCTAAAATGTTAGGCTTTACAACTGCCAATCGGCCCGTTCATAGTTTTAGAGTTGCGCCAGACAAAACTACTTATAGGGGGGAAAATCCGCTCGATCTTGCATTACATTCATTACTCTATGTTCATTTGGACGAGCTGAGCACTGATGAAAACTTATATGATGGAAGGCCCTCAACTGTTTTAAGAGCTCTTCCGTCAGGGAAAGCTGCATATTGCGATTATGAAATTATACAATTCCCTAATTTACAGTTTAAAAGATTAGTTTGTGGGAGGGTCGGATCATTTAATATAAAAATCAAAGACAAAACGGGGAAAGTTGTGAAATGTGATAACCTACACATTGTTTTGGAAATAAAATAATAAGTTGTACTAAAAAATAATGTCGCGTGGGCCAGAAGAATCAGGAGTTACATTAGCGCCTGTGAGGTGTATAACCTTAGAATTAAAAGACCTTGCAGACGTTGCGGACTTTGAACAGAAACGGTGAGATAGGCACTTTGTATGGGTTTGAGTACACTAAAGATGGCGATTATAAACGCAAAGAGGTTGGCGACAACAAAAAGTTTCCTAAACTAGAACAACTGCGCAATCTAGAGGCAAATAATGTTGGCCAGTATGAATATAAAATAGTTCGAAAACCTGACCTCAAATGGCACTTAGAACCATATTTAGAATGGGACATAAATTTGAATTCATAAGCCAATTTACATTTTTTAGCCGTCAAAAAAGTTTCAGAAAAGCATTCAACTCTGGCCCTTTACATGTAAGTCTATGCCGGACGACAATAGTCGGAAAGAGATTGAAATAACGCCGTATGGGAAAAAACAGTACATCCTCCACAGAAAAGAAACAGTTTTAAAAAAGCTTCTACAAAATTACAGTTCTTTCCAAGCAGAAAATTAGGAGACACGTTCACAATAATATTTGAAATTTCTGTCTTTAAAGATGTGGAGAGGGATGGGGTTGTGGGCGTTAGTAACGACTTATAAAAGGAATTAATATTAGCTGGCAAAACTTAGACGTTAAACGTCTTAAAAGTTACCATCGTCGTTCTTCACAATGGTGAGGATATTAAGGTTATAACAACAAGCAACAAAATCACTGTTGACTTAAATAGAAACAATTTACAGAACTGAATTGGATTAATCTTACACATTTAGGGCTTATAGGGTTTTATTATACTGAACAAGTTTTGACAGAGAGTATGATAAACATAATAACTGAATCAGATTAAATTCTGCTATAAAACCATGGAGCAGTTAAACTTTATGACAAAAACTCCTCATTGCTCATTGATTTGTGGGCAGACTGGTTGT
>CM031608.1:41517499-41522499 GCA_018398815.1 Conus ventricosus | reverse complement strand
GAAAAAAGAGAAGTAAGCCGGCTAAAACAACAAACAAAACAAAAAAACCCCAGAAATGTGTTTACCACTACCCGTGGGTGCCCCCAAGAGGCGGGTCAAAGATCTCTCTCCCCCTTGTCCAGTCGAGAGGACAGAGGCGCAGTGCGGAAAAAGAAAAAGTGAGTCCCTTTTAAAGGCCGACTGTGGGAATAAAGATACCGCTGTACCTTCGACATGGGGTGAAAAACCCAAGACGAGCAGGCGCTCCCAAGAAATTTTCGCTGGTGAAAGAGCTAACCCCCTCAGCGAGGGGGCCCAAACTCCCACGCTACGCAAAGTGAGAATTTTTAAAACTAAAAAAAAATGAAGCACGTGCGACAGGTAAAAAAAGACAGGCAGGGGCCCGATAGACGCATTTTCGAGAAAAAGGGTCCCGCCACCCTGAACCTGCGGGGATGAATAGCACGGGCGGGGAAAAAAGGAGAGAGAGAGAGAGAAACAAACCGAACGTAGGCTAAAACTAACCAAGGGCAACCGCCCCCACAACCAAAATAAGGGACGGACACGTGACAAAAACAACGATAATAAAAAATGAATAATTCCGCCCCCCCGGGGGTCAAACGTCGAGGCCTTGAAAAAACTCGTGAAAACCCCCCCCCTTTCTAAAAGCTCTGTTTCTCTGAGTACAGTGTCCTTTGAACTTGACGCAGTGCAAATTTACAAAAATGGGCCCAAACCCCAACTCTCGTATCGACAGAGTGATAATCCAAATACAAACTTTCTACGTAGAATCACCCCCAAAAAATAAAAAATAAAATTTATCAAAAAAACCAAAGCAACCTTCCAACCATAAAAGTAAAAATCGAACCTTGGGGATTCACCCGTTAACACACTAAAAGTGAAATTTATACACCTGATCAAGCCAAAGGGGATATAACCCGGGTTTGGGGGGAAGGTCCCCTGACTGTTTTCCAATGTGTGACAGGGACTCGGAAAGTAGTCAGCACCCGTTTACAGGCCCTTGATATGACGGAAAGTGAAGCATGCCCTTGCATTTCCCACTCCCCTAACTATGGGGTCGGACTGACGGGCCCGGACCGTCCAAGCAGGAGAGGATGATGATCGCTCTCCATAAAAACCCCGGGCCGTACTTTTCTTGGGCACCCGTGCGTGTCCAAATTCCCGGGAGAACAGATTCTCTCAAGTTTTGGGGGAACGACAGGTTGGCCCCGATCTCCCAGATGAAAACCCAAAAGGGGACCCCCTTTGGAGCTTGAAGCCCCCTTTGGCGTTTGGGGGCGACGAGCGGGACGATCTCCCAGTTGTCGCAGGGTTGGGAACCCAAATCCGGCCCTGAAACGAACAATGGAAGGGTCGGCCCACAAGAACCTCGTCAAGTGGGCGTAGAAACGGGACGCAATTCCTGTTCCGCTTTTAGCTTTGGCCGTGTGGGGCCCCACACACCCCTTGTACGGGCAGACCGTAAACGGACTGATGGCGTTGCGAAGGTGATAGTATTCCCTATGTGGGGAATGCGAGGTGCCCCCCCGCGATGGCCCATATTCCCAAAGAAGTGGGGGTGGAGATAGAAACGAGAATGAAGGAGGGGGAGGAAAAAACCAGCCCCAACCCCGCCACATCATAACTGCGCCCCCCCGGGGCCTCGGGGAAACCAAATCCTTATCAACAAAGGGTTGTGCTCCGACCCCTGATGGTGCGCCCAAGGGGGAACCAAAAACAAGAGAAACACTGGCATTGAATCACCAAAAAGTTTGGAAAAGGAACCCCACGTTAGCCGGGCACGGGGACTTGGAAAAAGGACTACCCCACGACTCCCACGGCTTTAGGACAATTTTTCCTAATGGGGGCCGGGACGACCCAAAGAAAACCAGTGGGGGCGCTGAAAAACCCCGAGAACTGCCTGCCTTTTTACCCCGCAGCAGTTGTCGGCCCCTTATTGCCAAAAAATCCGTGGAGGGCTTCCTTTCCCCATATCTGGGCGTCCCCATAAGCGCGCGAGTTCAGCAACACTCACGGTATGAATCGCAGCCGCAAAAACCCCTGAGGGCGTCTCCCCCTACCCGGATCCTCAATCTGGGGAACTTTGGGGTGAGCTGTTCAATGGGGATCAGCCCTCCAGCTCCAACTTACCAACTGACGCCTTTCCTAGCGTTTTGCCCCAGCCTATCCCAAACTGCCGAGGTTCGTCGTTATTCTTCTTCGGGACCTGAATTCCCCCTGTACGTCTCGGGGGTAAGGGTGGAAAGTTTACCAACCCAACGCATGTCGCATAAGACGCCCCCTTCATTTAGAGTGAGACACACCCCCTTGCAGCCCAGTAACCCAGAAAAAGGTGCTGCCTTTTGTTCCTCAGACAATTGGTTGAACTACAACTTGCAAATGCTCTAAAACTTAAAGCCCCCTAGGTCTAACTTGAATTTTAATTTTGGGCTCTAACTCTATCGCTTGCTGTCGATAACCCCTGATTTACTGCGGGAGACCGCGAAAAAAGTTGTTCCATTCCCCCCTACCAGAGCCCCTTTTGTCTAGTTTTCCCCTACGGGGGCTTCCCTGTCTGACAGCCTTTCCCTACCCGTTTTTTTTCCTGTCGGGCAGCCTTTCCATACCCGAGTTTCCTCCTCCCAAACGGGGACACCCTCCTCTCTGGCGAGCCTAACCCCCTAAGGAGGTTTCCCTTTTGGGACAGCCTTTCCCTACGCGAGCTTCCTCCCCCCTACGCTGAGTTTCTGCCTAGCCCCCTTTTCCCCTAGAAAGGTTTCCCTCCTCCCACGCGAGTTTCCTGCCTAGAGCCTCTTCATACGCTGCCGCTCAGAAACATAAGGAGGGAGGCGATGTCCCGGGCTTCCCATCCCGACACGGGAGGTTTACCCTTTTGACCCGTCCTTTGGGGCTCGACTTTCCCAGAGGAAAGTCCCCAGGGGGTACATTAGAGGGGAACATGGAAAGAGAGGGGTTTGGTTTCGCGATCAACAGAAGCCCACATTCTTCGCATGCTTGACCTTCCGACGGAAGTGCCCGTCGGGGGCTGAAGGGAAAACCCCATGAAGAGGTGTAAAAAAAATTTAGGTACTGCACAGCATGGGGTAGTGATTTTCTGTAGCGAAGTACTGGGACTTGTAGGGGCACATTTTGAATACCTTTCTTCTTGAGCACGCGTCGCCCCCACCACCAGCACGGGCTTCCCTGACTAAAATCCCCAAGGTTTTCAATACGGGGAAAACGATTCAATTTAAAACAAATATTTTAGGGGTGTGTGAATGTGTGTATTGTGTGTGTGTGTGTTGGGACAAGTTTCCCGGGTGCTCCCCCTCGGCAAAACCCCGCCCACGCCGGCAACAGGCGGGGGGGCCCCCACCCAAAAAAAAACAAAAACAAAAACTATGTCCCGGTGCCCCCCTTGGCAAAACCCCGTCCACACACGAGCAAAAGTCGGGGGGCTGGCCGGAAAAAAAAAAAAAAAGAACTGGCAGCGGAATCCGGAGAGGGAAAAAAAAAGAGACCTAACGTCCGATAAAAACCCCTGTACCAAAAACCCGGTAAAAAAACAAAAAAAAAAAGAACTACAAAAAAAGAAAGGCAGACTGGCGGCAACAGAAAGGAGATTACGGGGGCACTGCTAAGGGGACCCGGCGGAAGGGGGGTTGGGGCGCGGTCGATTCCCCTGGTCCCACCTCGACCCCCCTCACACCGGGTGTTTTCCCCCGGCCACAAAAAACCCCCTTTACACTAGAGTCACCCAGCCAACCACTCACGAACAAACACGACAAACAGACAAAACTAAACAGGTTCTCCCGAAACGAGAGAACAGCAGAGCCCTTCCCATCCGGGCGACCCCCACAATTTTTCACGACCGACCCCCGGAGTCTGCCCCGACAGGTCGGGAGAGGGAGTGAAGGAATGACTGACCTCACAGCCCGCAAAAGGACCACACTAAGATTACGATACAACCCCCATTTATTTACACCAACACACACGTATAAATAAACATTCCAACACCACAAAATGCACAATACAACAACATTCCAAAAAACCAACATGCACAATTTTTAAAAAAAACTTTCCCTACGAGTACACAATCCAATCACAGCTTTCAAAACATTGCATATACACAAAATTTTAAATAAACATTTCCAGCATCCATCCCTTTCCACACCATGGAGTGCCTCCCACCCTGCCTCTCCAAATTACTGGGAGCACCCTGTCCACTAGGTGCTCCCAAAAGGGTCGGGGCTTGAAGAAGGGGTTCAAACCCACACCCTTGCACCACAAGCAAAAGTGAAAGCGCGTCCTGGGGGGGGGGGGGGGGGAAAAGTGGCGTTGTTTTGGGGTCCTGGACGGGGATGGACGGCCCCAAAACCACGGGCTTTTCTACCCGAACGGGGCCCCCACCATGCGGATCCCAACCCCGCGCGGTACCAACCCGAGCGTCCCCCAACAGCGCGGGCAACAACCGTCCGCGGGCCCGCCCCGAGCGTGGCCCCCGCCCCCGCGTGGGACCAACCCGTCTCGGTCCCCAAACCCGGGGTGGCCCCCAACCGCGCGTGGGACCAACCATCCAGGGGTCGGGAGCCCCCCCGGGGGGGGGGGAAAGGGGCTGGGGGAGAGAAGAAGGGAGGGAAGGAAGGGACTGGAACCCGCCCCAGTACAAAATGACCCATGTGTTAAAATCCCTAACCCATGCATGGGGCGAGGGGAGGTCTACAAAAACACCAACAACACCAGCTAACACGACCCAGCATACACAGTAAACCAATCAAATCAGGGAAAGTTTGTTAAAGTCTTCTCACAGAACAGGGAAAGACTGCATTAAAAACAACAGGTATAAACCAAAATGAATTTTTCTTTTACCCTTTTCTCACTCATTTAAAAAATTTCCTTTTTGGTAAAACCCACGCGACCATGCTTTTTAACTGCCCCCCACATTTTTCAAATAATAATTCAATGGATAATTTTCACATTTTATGCCCATTTCAAAATAAAACCCAAAACTCCAACCCCGC
>CM031608.1:41494999-41497499 GCA_018398815.1 Conus ventricosus | reverse complement strand
AGATAAAAAATAGATGGTTAAATATAAGATATATCAAGTCAAGCTAATGGTGCGTCTTTAACAAAACCTAGAAACTTAGACCACATTTTCTGAAAAATCTAGATCTCTGGATTGAACCTTGACAGGAACACATGTTATCATTCTGTCACGGACGGAGAAACCATCAGTAGTTATAATCAGGATATTTCATAATGCTGCAGTCGATTAGGGGGGTAGGGGAGGGAGGAGGATAAAGGACGAGGGTTGATGGGAAGGGGAAGTGGGGGAGAGAAGGGACTGGCAGTGGCTGTGAGATGAAACAAGGAGGAAGGAGAGGGGAGTGGGTGATGGCGCCTTGGGGCTCTGAAGAAATAGAGGTCAACACAAGAGTGAGAACTGAACTGCTAAGTCGTCTGCTGGAGTTAGTGCTGGCTGCTTGTGGTCAGATGGCGGTGTTGAATTACATGCCCTTCTCCTTTCCCAGCCACTTTGTCCCTTTCATTCTACTGTCGCATGTAGTCATTACACGCGCGTCGATTGTCGACAAACTGCCTCTCTTGTTTAAGTTGATCTTTGCTGGTGCACAATTGTTCAGGAAGAATGTTTGGTATGTATGCTGGTGTGTGAGCATGGATATATGTATCTGTGCTTTGTGGTGTGTGTGTGTGTGTGTGTGTGTGTGTGTGTTGTGTGTGTGTGTGTGTGTGTGTGTGTGTGTGTGTGTGTGTGTGTGTGTGTGTGTGTGTGTGTGTGTGTGTGTGTGTGTGTGTGTGTGCGTGCGTGCGTGTGTGTGTGTGTGCGTGTATGTACTAGAGAGAGAGAGAGAGAGAGAGAGAGGAGAGAGAGAGAGAGAGAGAGAGAGAGAGAGAGAGAGAGAGAGAGAGAGAGAGCATTTAAAAAGCAGTGACAGAAACGATTATGGAGTGTTCACATTATACCTAACTCTCAGAACAGCTGTCAACAGTTCCAGGGCGGGCTGCAGACTGTCACCTGACAATGGTCATGCCACATGGACTGAGTGAAGTTCTGTCTGATGGCAATGGGGAAGGACTCTTTGCTTTTAAGGCATGTTCCCTTGGAAATCGTTTACCTCCACGTATAAGATCAAGTTTTCAGCCTGTCAGTTTTGTTTGTATCAAGTTACATTACCTTACAGAATGGTTTTAAGGAAACTTGATGAAGAGATAGAATGTGTCCCAAGGAAGCATCTGTTCAAGTGTGATGGAAATCCACAACTGAGAGTGGATCCAGGTGTGTTTTAGGACTCCTGGACCTTGGAGGCGGTCGGCACTCTCATGGATGAGCTCCCTGTTCTGAATGGTTCTGTCAGCTCATCTACAGCTCTCTGGACTGCATGTCTGTGTGGAGAGCTGGACGAATCAGGCCCTGCAGAACTGTCATCAACTTCAGGGATTTGGTCTTCTTCGTTTTGGTAAACAATGAGAAGTTTTCAATCGAAAGTGCATGGTTGATGTTCACGTTAACTTCAAGGTGAATGTTTAAAGATATAGAATGATGAACATTGAAATAAATGCATGAATTCGTATTTAATGAAACGCCACAGACAGCTGCAATGGTGGGGTATGAATACTTCATCAGTTCAATTCCAGAGGTACATGGACATGTAGAAAGCATGTCAGCCGCTGATGGCAGCGTATAGCACCACAACCACCATTTCAGCCGCTTTTCAATGGCTCCACCTTTTACAGCAAATGTCGGTTGCAGGCTGTAACTAACTATGACTGGGTGGGATTCAAGAGCCGTGCGCTGGCTACCTGTTGGCACAGACACATTGTACATGAAGTACGGATCCCTGGAGATTAGGTAGAAGGAGTATGGAGCGCTTTCCTCAGGCATTATGTCTGGCAATTCCATTCAAAATCCACTGGCTCAGAGAGAGAGAGAGAGAGAGAGAGAGAGAGAGAGAGAGAGAGAGGAGAGAGAGAGAGAGAGAGAGAGAGAGAGAGAGAGGAGAGAGAGAGAGAGAGAGAGAGAGAGAGAGATTAACGTATGTCAGCCTTAGGCCGCTTTTCATAGAATATGACGCGGGGACAGACTGGGTGAAGGGGAACTGTGGGAAGGGGTGTGTGGGGTAGTTATGGAGATGGGCTGTTGTCGTCAGTACAGGATATTGGTTTGAAATCATTCTCAGAATGTAACATGTGCGTGTGTGTGTGTGCGTGTGTGCGTGTGTGTGTGTGTGTGTGTGTGTGTGTGTGTGTGTGTGTGTGTGTGTGTGTGTGTGTGTGTGTGTGTGTGTGTGTGTGTGTGTGTGTGTGTGTGTGTGTGTGTGTGTGTGTGTGTGTGTGTGTGTGTGTGTGTGTGTGTGTGTGTGTGTGTGTGTGTGTGTGTGTGTGTGTGTGTGTTGTGGTGGTGGTGGTGGTGGTGGTGTGTGTGTGTGTGTGTGTGTGTGTGTGTGTGTGTGTGTGTGTGTGTGTGGTGTGTGTGTGTGTGTGCGTGTGTGTGTGTGACAAGGTTGTAGACTGTCATCTGGCCGTACAGTTGTCCTCTAACTCTCTGC
>CM031608.1:41482499-41487499 GCA_018398815.1 Conus ventricosus | reverse complement strand
TGATATTGAATAATGTATGTGTGTGCCCCAGACTGCAGCCGGCTAGGATATTGAATAAAGTAGATATGTGCCCCAGACTACAGCCGGCTAGGATATTGAATAAAGTAGGTGTGTGCCCCAGACTGCAGCCGGCTAGGATACTGGGGTTAAAAGGATGAACGTCTTGCTGATTTATTTGTGTGTTATATCTGGCTCTAAAAAAAACCCACGATGGATGAGGATGCACGAGCCTTTGACTGGTCATCTCTTTGCTAAGGACATGAACGACAGATCCCTAAAGCTTGATACGGGTGCCGAGCTTTGCTGAAACATGATTAGAATGCCATTAAACAATGAGAGAGAGAGAGAGAGAGAGAGAGAGAGAGAGAGAGAGAGAGAGAGAGAGAGAGAGAGAGAGAGAGAGAGAGAGAGAGAGAGAGAGAGAGAGAAGCATATAAAAAAATTGCCACATTACAAAACAAAATACATAGAAATATCAAAATCAAGTCATGTAATGGAGGAGAATGAGCTGAAAACACCAGAATTGCCACTACTGCAGCAACAATAATACCATACACCCCCCAGCATCAAAAGAGAGAGAGAGAGAGAGAGAGAGAGAGAGAGAGAGAGAGGAGAGAGAGAGAGAGAGAGGAGAGAGAGAGAGGCAGTGAGTGAGGAAGGGTAAAGATGGAACAGAGAATAAAAAGAAGCATGGGGAAAGAACAAAATACTGAGGTCACACGTGGCTTCACATTGACGTTTGTTACCATGTTGTTTGAAGCTTGCCGTCTTGGATTCTCATGTTATTTTATTAATAGATTTAGCAACGGAAATTTACTGAATATTTATTTAATTAAGTAATATCATCTTATCAGTCAAAATACAAATAATTGACTTTAATTTTCTCTCCAGAATCTGATCACAATAAATCTGTATCATTTTTTAAAACAGTAGCAATGGAAAACTTCCGAGAACTTGACATATTGCGTAGATATTCGAAATCGACAGAGGGAACTGGTAAGATTTCGTTGAAAGCTTGCACCACGCACCACGCACACGCGACACGCACGCACGCACAACCACACACACACACCACACACACACCCACACCACACCACACACAACCACACACACACACGCACGCACGCACGCCGCACGCACGCGCGCGCGCGCACGCACCCCGCACGCGCACACACACACACCACACACACACCTCTCTCTCTCCCCTCTCTCTCTCTCTCCTCTCTCTCTCTCATTATATTCTCTACGAAACATTTTTTGCGACGTTTTGCATACCCCCCTTTCATTCAAACTGACAACAAAGATAAAGTAATGTACCCCTTTCCATGTCGCCCACCTGGGAACCCCCCGCAAACGATTTTTGATTGCCCGCTTGTTGCCCAAAAAAGGCGTGCTTGCGAGATGAGAGAGATGCGGTGCTCAGTGGTTGGTGTTCTGTCATCATGTGGTTTTTTCATCGGAAGGTGGTCTCTGAACATAATGCAGGAGGTGTTTACCCACGAGCGTTGATCGACTGTCCACACCCCTTCAGTTCATCACCTTCTGCTTTTACCCATCTTTCAGTAGTGGCACTTGTTTGTTCGTTCGGTGCCCCGGGGACGTGAAAGGGTGCACGTTTCTTTGAGGAGAGAGAGAGAGAAAGAAGAGAGAGAGAGGAGGGGAGAGAGAGAGAGAGAAAAGGTGGTGTGTTTGTGTGTGTGTGGTGTGTGTGGGTGTGTGTGGTGTGTGTGTGTGTGTGCTGCTGTTGGTGTTTGTGTGGGTGTGGGTTGTGTGGTGGGTGTGTTGTGGTGTGTTTTGGTGTGTGTGTGTGTGTGTTTGTATGCCTGCGTGTACCCATTCATGCATGGTGAATGTGTGTGTGTGTGTGTGTTGTGTGTGTGTGTGTGTTGTGTGGGTGCGGGGTGTGTGTGTGTGTGTGCGTGCGTGCGGCTGCGTGGTGCGTGCGGGCGTGCGGCGCGTGGTGTGGTGTTGTTGTGTGTGTGGTGTGTGTTTTGGGTGGTAATGGTTTGGGTGTGTGGTAAGTGTGTGTGTGTTGTGTTTTTGGGTGTGTTGTGTGTTTGTGTGGTTTTTTGTGTGGGGGTTTTGGGGTGTGTGTGTTGTGGTGGTGTTTGTGTGTGTGTGTGTGGTCTGGTTGTGTGTGTTAAAGTGTGTGGGTGTGTGGTGTTGTTGTGTGTGTTGTGGGTGTGTGTGGTGTGTGGTGTGTAAGTGTGTGTGTGTGTGTGTGTGTGTGTGTGTTTTGGTGTGTGTGTGTGTGTTGTGTGTGTAAGTGTGTGTGTGTGTGTTGGTGTGTGGTGTGTGTGTTTTTATGTAAGTGTTGTGTGTGTGTGGGTGTGTTGTGTTGTGTGGTGGGGTGTGTGTGTGTGGTGGTGTTCCCTGCGTGTCCCTTTCATGCTGTGTGAATGTGTGGGGTTGTGTGGTGGCGGTGTGTGGTGGGTGTGGGGTGTGTTGGCGTGCGTGCGTGCGTGCGTGCGTGCGTGCGTGGTGGTTTGTGTGTTGTGTTTGTGTGTGTGTGTGTTGTTGGTTGTGTGTGTGTGGTGTGTGTGTTTTGGGGTTTGGTGTGTGGTGTGTGTGTGTGTGTGTTGGTGTGTGTGTGTGTGTGGTAAATGTGGGTTGTGTGTGTGTGTGTGTGTGTGGGGTGTGCGTGGTGTATGTTGGTGGGGGTTGTGTGGTGGGTGTGTGTGGTGTGTGTGTGTGTGTAATGGTTGGTTGTGGTTTTGGTGTGTGTGTGTGTTGTTTTTTAATGTTGTCTGTGTGTGTTTTTTTAGTGTGTGTGTGGTGTTGTTGTGTGTGTGTGGGTGGTTTAATGAAAGTGTGGTGTGGTGTTTTGTGTGTGTTTGGGTTGTATGAAAGTGTGGTGTGTGTGGTGTGTCGGTGGTGTGTGTGTGTGTGTGTGGTGTGTGTGGTGTGTGTGTGTGTGTGTGTGTGCCTGCGTGTCCCTTCAGCATTGTGCGTGTATGCATGTGTGTGGTGGTGTGTGTTGTGTGTGTGTGGGGTGTGTGTGTGTGTGTGGTGTTGTGTTGTGTGGGCGTGTTTTGGGTGTGTCCCCGCCTGCCTGCCCTCATTTATACTGCGTGCATATGGCTTTTGTGGTGGGTTGTGTGTTGTGTGTTGTTGTGTGTGTGGTTGGGTGGTGGGGGGTGGGGTTGTGGGTGTGTGTTGTTGTGTGTGTGTGTGCGTGTGTGTGGGGTGCTGAATGTGTATTTGATGTATGAGCGTGTGTGTATGTGTGTGTGTGTGTGTGTTGTGTTTTGTGTGGTGTGTGTGTGGGGGTTTGGGTGTGGTGTGTGTGGGGTGTGGGTGGTTGAGAGAGAGAGAGAGAGAGAGAGAGAGAAGGGGAGAGAGAGAGAGAGAAAGAGAGAGAGAGAGAAAGAAGAAGGGAGAAGAGAGAGAGAATGCAATGCAAATGCGAATGCAACAAAAAGTTTATTTCTTTTAAGGCCACAGCCCATACTAAAGGGGTATTACACATGCTCATAAAACAACCTTACATAACACAATGAACAAAAAAAAAAACCACGAAAATTATGTTACAAACCAGAGTACTTTAACCCCATTCTGTCCGAATTCTCTTATTTGTTCGAAATATACAGGGGTAATTTCCAAATATATTCTATTCCTTGTTGACAGCAAAAGAAATTTGTCTGAAATACATGGTTCGGGTAATAAAATTTTGGGTTTTAAAAAAATTTTATTCTAAGTCACTCAAGAGGACAGCAAAACAAAAAATGTATTTCCCTTTTTCAGCTTTTATTTTCAAAATCGAACACATTCATTTTCAACAACATTTCTAACTTGAGGGGATGACATGCATACAGACACACCCAAAAACTAAATTTTGTTCAGGGGTTTTTGAAAATCTTTTCATTTCTATCCAAAATAAGCAAGCTAAGTCGATTTAAAGAGTTTTTACGACAAAAACATCATATTATACATTGGTCAGCCGTCCTGCCACCTACAAACTATAATCCCTTTTAAAACAATTTTAAAATTCGAATATGTTCACACCCTGGTTATCCCAAAAAAAACCAATCCAATGAATTTAAACACTGCGAACATGGGGAACCCATGTTCTTTTTACCTTAGATCTAAACTTAAAGTACCCGTAACCTTTAAAGGGGATCCCCTTTGTCTTCATTCTTGTTAACTTTACCAATATTTTTTTAAAATTTCAAATAGGAAAATTTAAATAAAATTTGGGTACGCCCAAATTCACCAAAAAACCCGATCTGGGCGTTCAAATGTCTACATTCAGAAAGCGCTTCAGGCAATGGGAACTTTTTAATTTTAAGGGGACCTTTTTCAAAACCCATATTCTCACCTTTGTAAAATTTGGGTGCACCTTTGAACAAACAATTTGTAAAAAACGAACAATTACACTCTAACGACAAAAATGAAAAAAACTATTAAACCCCCTTTTTTGGGTCTATTGACATATTGCAAGGAAAACCAAAAAATAAGTTTCGTTGTAAATAAATCCAAGGTTTTTTAAATTATCACATGTTTTTCCTACCTCCATAGGTCCATTTTTTCAGTGCGGGGTAAATACCCCCTTACGAAATGCAACAATATTGGCTTATTCATATTAACATTTTGTTCTAAATCTACCGCGCAGAATACAAATTTTGTTTTCTCTGGGACCAACCCCCTGATACTAAATTAAAATAATTCATCGGGAAAAGCAGCACAAAAATTCTAAAAGATCAAAAGTTACTCCATGATGGCCATTTTCAATTATTTTTAAGGCTAACTCATTGATAAATAAGGAAAATAAAATCGGACTACAGACATCTCCTTGTTTAACCCCACTTGTACACTTGATGAATTCCGATAATTTTCCGCCTGATCGTATTTTGCCTTTACCTCACTATACATACTCTTTATTGTATTGTACAACTTACCCCTGATTCCAGTTTTTAACAAAACAGGCCATAACAATTTTCGAGAAATGGAATCAAAGCCTTTTCAAAATCCACAAAGGCAACATATAACTTCTGATTCTT
>CM031608.1:41442499-41459999 GCA_018398815.1 Conus ventricosus | reverse complement strand
ATGACGGCCCCCAGAAAACAGGGCCTGCAACATGTGACTCTTCCTGCCTTCAAGCTGACACTGAAAGAATGAGAGGGGTTTGGGGACTCCTTCATTACGGAGAGCTATTTAAATCCGGTGTCTTGATAACCAGACAGACCACGTGAGGGCGTCTTTGAGTGTCGGTGGATCGAGTCGAGGGTGGGGCTGCTGGGGTGAGGGTTACGGCTGGAAATCGTTGCCATCAGCCAACTCACGTACCTGTTTGGGGCCTCCTTTGGGTAGACAGCGTCAGAATAGGAGTCACCTCGCTTTCGAAATCCTGTACTCCATGTCACCATTCGGTAACTGCTGAACCCATGCATTCCCCAGCTTGCGTCGGTATATTTAAAGATCATGCAATCCTAGCTTGCATCGTGTATTTGATGAGTCATGCAATCCTAGCTTGCATCGGTATATTAAAGAGTCATGCAATTCTAGCTTGCATCGGGGTATTTGATGAGTCATGCAATCCTAGCTTGCATCGTGTATTTGATGAGTCATGCAATCCTAGCTTGCATCGGTATAAATTTAAAGAGTCATGCAATCCTAGCTTGCATCGGTATATTCGAAGAGTCATGCAATCCTAGCTTGCACGGTGTAATTTGATGAGTCATGCAATCCTAGCTTGCATCGGTATATTTAAGAGTCATGCAATCCTAGCTTGCATCGGGGTATTTGATGAGTCTTTCAATCCTAGCTTGCATCGGGATTTTAAAGAGTCATGCAATCCTAGCTTTCATCGGTATATTCGAAGAGTCATGCAATCCTAGCTTGCATCGGTGTATTTGATGAGTCATGCAATCCTAGCTTGCATCGGTATATTTGATGAGTCATGCAATTTCCCAGCTTGCATCGGTATATTTGATGAGTCATGCAATCCTAGCTTGCATCGGTATATTTGATGAGTCATGCAATCCTAGCTTGCATCGGTATATTTTTATGATCATGCAATCCTAGCTTCATCGGTATATTTGATGATCATGCAATCCAGCTTGCATCGTAATTCAGAAATCATGCAATCCTAGCTGCATCGGTATATTTAAAGAGTCATTTCAATCCTAGCTTGCATCGGTATATTCGAAGAGTCATGCAATCCTAGCTTGCATCGTGTATTTGATGAGTCATGAAGTCCTAGCTTGCATCCGTATATTTAAAAGTTTATGCAATCCTAGCTTGCATCGGGGTATTTGATGAGTCATGAAGTCCTAGCTTGCATCCGTATATTTAAAGAGTCATGCAATCCTAGCTTGCATCGGTATACTTAAACAGTCATGAGAGTCATGCAATCCTAGCTTGCATCGGTATATTTAAAGAGTCATGCAATCCTAGCTTGCATCGGTATATTCGAAGAGTCATGCAATCCTAGCTTGCATCGGTGTATTTGGTGAGTCATGCAATCCTAGCTTGCATCAGTATATTCGAAGAGTCATGCAATCCTAGCTTGCATCGGTGTAATTCAAGAGCGAAGAAGCTATGGACAGTCTTCCTCATTTCCCGCTGAAAATGTTTTGAGGGACCTCAGCTAGCGGCGACCCCTTTGTTCGTGTCTTGGTGGTACTTCAGGGTCTGATAGCAGGATGGTGCAGTTCGTGATTTAGTGTCTTGGATGTTGCAGTGTTGTGCTCAGCATTCACAGGTGGCCAGTTGTCCTCCATCTGCCCGCTGAATGCCCGCTATGAGGCACCACAGACTGCAGCGAGTTAGGTTAGGTCGGGGGGTTCTCCACCTGTGTAATCTCCAGGTCATTTGACCGCCTGTCTTACTGACTACTAGCCTCCCTCTCCTCTTTCTCTTTGATTAGTATATACTTTAGCATGTTATAGTATAGTATAGTATAGTATAGTATAGTATAGTATAGTATAGTAATATAGTGTAGTGTAGTGTAGTGTAGTGTAGTGTAGTGTAGTGTAGTGTAGTGTAGTGTAGTGTAGCATAGTATAGTATAGTGTAGTAAAGTATAGTATGTTACACTGTATTGCATGATATTACACTATAGTTATATTCCCTCTCCTCTCACCGTGATTTTATAATATCATATTAAATCGTCATATCATATCAAATCATATCCTATCTCGTATCATATCATACATCATATCACATCATATCATACATCATTATTATGTTGTTCATTCATTTTTCATCATCAGTCTGAAAATGGTAACACAACCGTCTCCTCTTTTCTCCTCCCCCCCCCCCCCCCCCCCCCACCTCCCCCTATCTTCCCTGATGGATCCGTGGTGATCACATTCCTGGTTTCTGCTTCCAAGGGCTGCCAGGTCTAACTGTTCACTGTCCTCGCTCTCCATGCCAGACCATCTGTCCTTGTCCACAGTGCTCAACCAGGCGGACGTCCTGGATCACCCCCCCCCCCCGCACCTCCCTCCCCCCCCCCCCCCCCCCCCCCCCCTCATGCGCGCCAGGATGGTAGGTGACTGCTGGCCAAGATGAACGGGCAGCCATTCTAAGTTTATTACTAACATCGCATCTCTTCGTCTTCACGTGAATTATACCAGTTGCCGTCTACACATGCTGCCAACTGCAGTACCAGGCGTGCATCCTCAATAATTCATCCAGAATAACTGATCAAGATTTGCTTCCACGTCCGCAACCAGGATTTGGGATGAACCATGCTCTTTTTATTCTATCTATTATTTTTTGTTGTTGCTAATTAAAGCCAGGGATGAGGCGATATCAGTGTGGCCGCAATGCCCATCACTCATCTAAACATTTGCGCATGTGTACTTGAGTGTCTAAATATATCTGCTCACGCGTACTTGTGTTTGTATTTGGGGTGCACTAGTTAACTCCTTATCTATCTATCTAACTATGTATGTATCTATCTATCTAACTATGTATGTATGTATGTATGTATGCAAGTATGTATGTATGTATGTATGTATGTATGTATGTATGTATGTATTTATCTATCTATCTATCTGTGTGTGTGCGTGTGTGTACGTGTGTGTGTTGAATGCGGGCGCAAGATTTACTCCAGCTTTTAAGTATTGAACAGACGGAGTTATCCTTTCTTCCTGTTTCGATGTGGGGTAATCCATAACGTCACAAGGAAAGTGCACTCGTCACAACTGATCGTTTTCAAACCTTTCAGTGACCAGAGAGAGAGAGAGAGAGAGAGAGAGAGAGAGAGAGAGAGAGAGAGACAGAGAGAGAGAGAGCGAGAGAGAGAGAGAGAGAGAGAGAGAAAGAGAGAGAGAGAGAAAGAGAGAGAGAGAGAGAGAGAGAGAGAGAGAGAGAGAGAGAGAGAGAGAGAGAGAGAGAGAGAGAGAGAACTGTTCCGCCGCAATTCATCACATAAAACAGAACTCCACAGTGCTAGATCCCTGGCAGAAACCCATCCCCAAGTTCCTGATGTACAAGCAGGTAGACGTGGCCGCAGTGCTTTGCCCCATACAGTCCAGGAATTCAGTGGAACAGCCAATACAATTCAGAATGTCCCGGTTCCTGCGTGACTTCTGTCACGTTCAGCTTTCCTCCATCGTGGCAAGCATGGATTTGGCCAGACTGTTATTGTCTGATAGGTCATTCTTGCCAGCTCCTATCCAACCAAGCCTGCTGTGATCTTCAGTCCCCATCCATCAGTCTGTAATAGCAAGCCCTTTCCCCCCACAGGACTTCACGAAGGCGTAATTAGACAGAGCACCAACAGTCTCACTATGTAGCGGCTGCACGCTAGAATGAAGACACAGACAGGCGCTTCTGTGATGGACATTTCCTTACGTTTTCATTCCCAAAGCTGTCGGATTGGATTCTGGAGCAGTCATTGGGGTCGTCTCTACCAGTTGCTCTGCCAATATCGCCAGTCTTTTCTTTCCTTTCTTTCGAACCTACCCTTATTTCCACCCCAGTCCATTCTCCCTTTTTTCCGTTCACCATCCTTTCACCTTTCCCATTCTTTTTTTTTTCTCCACCCCACTAAACAATAACCCGCTGAGAATCCACCCCCTCAAACAGCGTTTCGTCGATCTGATAAACTGATCAGCACCAAGAGTCATTACCCTTCATCAGATCTATGTAAACATCAGCTTCAATCTTGATTATTGTAATAGAATCAATCAGCAGACAAGATGACTTGAAGTTAAAAATAAATAAGTAAAACAAATAAACAGTAAACAAGTGGGGTATGTTTTGCTCCCATAAGAAAACCTAACACAGAGTAACTTTTATTCAAGACTGGCACAGCCTTTTTAACTTGAATAAAGTCAGACAAATACATGGACGAACAATCTAATAGTGGGGGAAAACTGCGATCCTCAGGCGTAGGCTCAAAGACTGTCCCCTACATTTTATATTATTTGCATAATGTCTTTAGTTTTACAGTGACTTTTTTTCCTCCCCACACTTTCGTTTGGTTGCATTTACTACTCTTCGCTGGCTGTTCTGGGGGTGCTATTGGATTCTTTTTTGCACCCATGGTGGTGAGAACACCGCAGTATTATGGACTGTGGTGTGTCTCTATTTGACGCCGGGAGCGCAGACACAACCAGCCGTGTCTCCCTGATGAGTCCCGATCCTGCGGGCGAAAGGCCTCGGAGCAGGCAATACAAATATATCTGCCTTCAAAAGGGATTGCGATGGTTCCCTTATGCAGCTAGAGAAGAGTTTTCATATCTATAACATTTTTTAAATTTCATTTTCCCAGTTTCTCCATCTTCAAACTCCCTCTCCCCTCCCCTCAAGTCCAAATCTTTGCCAGACAGTTCAGATGTTGGCCTGCGCTTGTTTTTTCCCCCACTATTAGATTGTTCGTCCATGTATTTGTCTGACTTTATTCAAGTTAAAAAGGCTGTGCCAGTCTTGAATAAAAGTTACTCTGTGTTAGGTTTCCTTATGGGAGCAAAACATTCCCCACTTGTTTACGATTTATCGTTTACTGTTCCCTACCTCATTTCATTTCCGATTTTGCTTTGATTAAATTCAGGTTATTTGTATTTGTCTCTGTCCATCTGTGTGATTGTCTTTTGATCTCCCTTGCATCTTTGGGTGGATCCTCAGGCGTAGGCTCAAAGACTGTCCCGTACATTTTATATTATTTGCATAATGTCTTTAGTTTTACAGTGACTTTTTTTCCTCCCCACACTTTCGTTTGGTTTCATTCACTACTTATCCCTGGCTGCTCTGGGGGTGCTATTGGATTCTTTTTTGCACCCATGGTGGTGAGAACACCGCAGTATTATGGACTGTGGTGTGTCTCTATTTGACGCTGGGGGGCGCAGACACAACCAGCCGTGTCTCCCTGATGAGTCCCGATCCAGCGGGCGAAAGGCCTCGGAGCAGGCAATACAAATATATCTGCCTTCAAAAGGGATTGCGATGGTTCCCTTATGCAGCTAGAGAAGAGTTTTCATATCTATAACATTTTTTAAATTTCATTTTCCCAGTTTCTCCATCTTCAAACTCCCTTCTCCCCTCCCCTCAAGTCCAAATCTTTGCCAGACAGTTCAGTTGTTGGCCTGCGCTTGTTTTTCCCCCACTATTAGATTGTTCGTCCATGTATTTGTCTGACTTTATTCAAGTTAAAAAGGCTGTGCCAGTCTTGAATAAAAGTTACTCTGTGTTAGGTTTCCTTATGGGAGCAAAACATACCCCACTTGTTTACTATTTATCGTTTACTGTTCCCTACCTCATTTCATTTCCGATAAAACAAATAAATAAAACAGATAGTAAATAATGAGTAAATATATAAATAGATAAGTAAATAAATGAGTAAATAAATAGTGAATAAAAGAAAACAAAAACTGGTATTATCTTTTGTAATTTGGGAAAAAAGTGTCTTGCTTTCGAAACACTCCATAGCGGGGGTGAACACTGTTAACCGGATGTGTCGGACGTCTTTTTGACAGCTGTGCACTTGATTAAACTTATTTCAGTTAATTAAGCCAACGATCGGACACCAAGAATGCCACGAAGTTAACAGTGTATCTACTGCCCACCTCCATCCGATTTTTGGAACTTTTGGTCAGCGTGATGTGGAGAAATCGGCGCTGAAATGACTGTCCGTGATGTTGACAGCGTGCAATGTTATGGTCCGCCATAAGAAGAGAAAGCAGCGTACGCAGACTGGCGCAGGTTCAGGCTCTAGTTCCTCCAACAACTCGAGTGTTAAATAGTGGCAAAGACACCCCCAAAAAACAGAAGGTGGAAACAAGTACTCCATTATCCGGGCCAGTGAAAGAGACTCTTTCGAAATTTGTTTTTTTCAAACCGCGAGAGAACAAGATGGAGGATAAGGGGAACGACTCTCTCCCAAGCCAGTCAAACGAGTTGGACGTTGTCTTCTCCCCTACTCGCGATTCTCACCGGCAAGAGGAACCCCAGCGCTGTACGAATGCCGATCTGATGGCAAAACTCTGCGCTAATGGAGCTGAACTTGCCAAGCTGGCTCATACGGTGGAGGAGCTAGGGCTGCCCTGTTCTCAGTCCAGATTGAGAACGAGAAGCTTCGTCGAGAGCTGACCGACGCCCGGAAGCGAGAGGAGCAGACAGCCACCCAGCTAGCTGAAGTACGGCACCTTGCAGAGCTGGCCGATCGTCGTTCCGAGACGTTTCCGCATACGTACGGAGGAACAACCTGCGCATCTACGGGGTGCAGGGAGGGGAGAGCGGGGCCCGTCGAGACGGGGGTACAGTGCGAGGAAAGGTGCTTTCTCTGTTCAACCGGAAGCTGAACATCGAGGTGAAGAGAGAAGACTTTGAGGCTGTGCCATAGGGTCGGATACAAGCAGGGTTCCAGTGCTTCCAAAAACTCTTGCCGCGGGATTATTGTTCGGTTTGTTTCCCGTCGGATTAGGGACTCTGTGCTCTACGCGCGCAAGAAGTTTGAAAAGAACCGGGTCACTATGTGGAAGATCTGACCCCACGGGCCTATCAGCTGCTATGTTCAGTGCGGAACGAGAGGGACATTTGCCAGCAGGCGTGGACGAAGAACGGTGCAGTGGTGGTGAAGACTGTGACCGGACGAATCTCGACTGTGAAATCTCTTGCCGAATTCAGGCAACTGCATTAGATTGTTTTCTTTCTTCTTTTGTGTGTCACGCCGTCACTTTCACCTTTGCTTTGGCATTGTGTCGCCGGCTCGAACTGTAAGAAAGACCAAATTAATTTAACCAGCGTGTGATTGTTTTCTGTTCAAAATCGTAAGTGTGAAGGCTTGAGAATTGTTTGTAATTTAGAAGCAAACTTGATGTAATTTGTTATCTGTGCGTTTTTCTTGTAAATACCTTGGCGCCCCCCCCCCCCCCCCCCCCCCCCCCCCCTGACTTTTTTTTTGTTTACATCTGGGGTGAAGGTCTTTTGGGATTGGCAAGTCAGGGGAGCAGTCCTTGCGTCGAGGAAAGAAAACACAGCCTTGTGGCACAATTCTTTTTTTCCTTTCTATTTTTTTCTTTCTTTTTTTTTTCTCTCTCCGTATGTTAGTATTTGGTCTTTAACTCACAGATAATGTGATTGTATGAAGGGATAGTAAATATTTGATCACGTGTTAGACAGTCATAGAAGATGATTATGACATGAGCTGTTCGAGGGCGGTTTTTTGTCATCGCGCCTAGCTATTGTAGTAGTGGTTCTAGTAGTAGAAAGGCTTCAATGCTTGTTTGGAGTTGGGCGGGGGCCCTTATATAACGGGTTTGTGTGTGTGTGTATGTGCAGTTTTATGTCATTGCTTTGTAAGTTGGTCCTTATGTTGTACATTACCTTTTCATTTTCTTCGTATAAAATGTGGCAGGCTTGTGTGTGAGAGTGAAAATTGTAACTGGGTCATGTAGGCCTACACTTTATTTGAGCATTTATAGGATGTTGATACTAATGATGGTTGTGAAAACTTGCTTATTATTACATTGGAAGGTTGAGGCCGAGGTAGCTTCTGTAAAACTTTGGGGATGTGTGACATCACTGTATTTCAAAGGGTGTATCTTAAGTGTTAGCGCCATTTTGGAGTATTTCTTACTTTTATTATCTGTTTTACCTACTTTAACCTTTCCTACCAAACACAAAATGGCACAGGATAGTTCATTTAAAATTGTTCTTTGAATTGCAATGGTCTAAATAATAGTAAAAAAAGGAAAGATGTATTTGATTTTTTGAAAAAAAAAAGCAGCTCATGTTTATTGTCTTCAAGAGACACACTTAAAGGAAGACACTGAGAATTTTATCCGAGCCAGCTGGGATATAATGTATGGCTGTGTGGTACAGAATCTAACAAGAATGGTGTGGCTTTTCTTTTAATAATAACTTTGAGTACAAGATACATGATGTTATAAAGACAAGCATGGTTGTTACATTGCTATGAATGTTCAATTCTTAAAAAAAAGGTTTACTTTGGTGAACTTATACGGGCCTAGTGGTGGTGATAGCCCCGAATTTTTCGATAGTGTTTGTGAACTCATTGAGAGCTTTGGCAACCAACATGTAATTATAACTGGAGACTGGAATTGTGCCCTTAATTTAAAAATGGATGTTAAATTATACAAGTGTCACCATCGGCCAAGAACCCGAGCAAAAATCAATGATATAATGACTAAATACAATCTATTCGATGTTTACAGAGAAATATACCCCGAAAAAAAGAAACTATACGTGGCGGAAATTTAACTCTTTTAAACAGGCAAGACTTGACTATTTTAAATGATCAGTGAAGAATTAATGATGGAAGTTAATGATGTATTGCATAGATCCTGGATATCGATCCGATCATTCTCTTGTCACATTGCTTTTAAAAAAAGATAATTTCAAACGTGACAGACCTTTTTGGAAATTCAACAATAGTTTATTAAGAGATAAGCAATATGTTTCGGAAATTAGAGAGCTGATCTGCGATATCAAGAAACAGTATGCATTACCTGTATACAACTTAGATAATATGCATAAAATTAGTAATGAAAACCTCTCTTTTCAAATTGCAGATCAGCTCTTTTTTGAGACATTAATGCTTGAAATAAGAGGCAAAACAATTTTTATAGTACTTAAAAAGAAAAAAATGGATACTCAAAGAGAACATGACCTAGAAACAAAAATAAAAAACATCGAACAGAATTTACAAGAAGAAACTATTCCTCATTTGGAAAACCTAAAAAACAGAACTGCAAGAGATCAGGAATCACAGACTTGAAGGTATGCAATGCGCTCAGGAGTTCGCTGGCTAAGTCAAGGGAAAAAGTGAATAAATATTTTTGCAATCTTGAAAATCGAAATTTTCTTGATAAATCTATCCCGTTTTTTGGAAAAAGATGATGGTTCAGTTATTTCTGAGCAAAAAACAATCCTCCTTGAGATAAAAAATTTTATGAACAATTATACAGCTTTAGAGATGTAACTGATATGAATATTTCTGAAGAGCTTCCGGATGCTCCAGTATTATCCGAGGAGGAGAGCTCCTCTTTAGAGGGATTGATTACACTAGAAGAGGCAGCTACTGCTCTGAAACAGATGAAAAATTTAAGAGCCCTGGGCCCGATGGGTTTACAGTTGAATTTTATAAGTTTTTCTTTGCAGATATTGGAACTTTCCTTGTACGTTCAATTAATGAAGGTTTTGCTAAAGGCCAATTATCCACTACCCAGCGACAGGGAACCATAATATGTATCCCCAAGGAAGGGAAGCCGAAAAGATTTGTGAAAAACTGGCGCCCCATCTCTTTGTTGAACACCACATATAAGATAGCTTCTGCTTGTGTTGCCAATCGATTGAAAAGTGTTCTTCCAAACATTATACATGAGAGTCAAAGAGGTTTTTTGAAGGGCAGATTTATTTGGGGAGAATATAAGGTTGATGTATGACATGTTATTGTACACTGATAAGGAAAATATTCCAGGAATGCTCTTTTAGTTGACTTTGAGAAGGCGTTCGATAGCGTCTCATGGTCATTCTTACATAACTGCCTTAAATTTTTTCAAGTTTGGACCCGACTTAATTAATTGGATAAGAACATTTTATTCACAAATTTCTACTTGTATTTCTGTAAATGGTCAGTACTCCCCATGGTTTCCGATTGAGAGAGGGGTGAGACAGGGGGACCCATCATCCCCTTATCTACCTATTTGTGCTGAGGTTCTGTCATTAATGATTCACTCTAATGAGCATATTAAAGGAATTAAAGTTGTTAACAAGGAAACATTACTGTCACAATTTGCTGATGACACTAGTTTATGTCTAGATGGTTCAGAAAGATCTTTAATGAGGCGGTATCTGTCCTTACTAAATTTTTTACAAATTTCAGGTTTAAAAATCAATTTACAAGTCACAAGTAGTTTGGTTGGGGAGCAGAAAGAAGTGTGGAATTAGATTTATGAGGGACAAAATTTTGTTTGGGATCCAGGTACTTTCAAAATTCTTGGTGTCAAATTCTCCACTAACACAAATAGTATTGTACAAATTAATTTTGAAGATAAACTTTTTGAAATAAAAAGAGTCCCAGCTTTTTGGAAAAAAAGAAATATAACTCCTTTTGGAAAAATAACTGTTATTAAAACTTTGGCATTTTCTAAAATTGTTCATTTATTGATTAACCTACCAGACCCCCCCAGAGGATTTTATTATTGCTTTAGAAAAAGAATTGCATAGTTTTCTTATGGAATGGTAAAAAAAGTAAAATAAAAAAATCTGTTGTTCAAAAGCAGTACTGTGAAGGGGGATTAAAAATGTTAAATGTAAAAAATTTTATTTCTTCGATGAAGATAAGTTGGCTGAGAAGATTAATGTATGAGTCGGGTTGGCGAGAATTTACCATTAAAAATGTTCCCTAAGTTGGACAAATAAAAAAACTTTGGTGTTGAATTTTCTAATGTTTTATTATGCAAGATGTCAATAACCCATTCTGGAATGATGTGATGAAACACTACAAGAAACTGTGCGGAAAGTGCCGTCCGACTACAGTACATGATTTCATGTCAGAGTGTATTCATTACAATGTTAAAAAATTTTTAAAAGATAAAAAAGTTATTTTCAAAACAGGAATGGTGTAATTATGGCATTTTCCCTTTATTAAAACACTTGATTAATGAAAATGGGCATTGGATGACCTTCCATGAATTTTTAAATAAATATCAAGGTATAAGAACAAATTTTCTCTTATATGAAGGCATAATGAATGCCATTCGCAACTATTGCCAAAAACTTAATAAATTTTCATAACAAACCAATATAAACTGTTAGACCAAAAAGCCTGGTTTTGCATTAAAAGAGGCAACAAATATGTACAAAAAAATTTAAATGAAAATAATGCCTCTCCTGCTGCTATTGATAAATGGATAATCTTTTTGTAAATCTTAATTGGAAACAAATATTCCTTCATAGTTATAAAGTTTCTACTGACGTCCAGCTTAGATGGTTCCAATGTCGACTTCTACATAGATTGCTGCCAAACCCAGAAATACCTATTTCAATGCAAAATTGTTGATTCACCATTATGTAACTTTTGTGATCATGAACAACAGACTATTACACATATGCTTTCGACTGCAATATTGTGCAGCGGTTTTGGAGAAATCTTCAAAACCTGCTAATGGATAAATGTCAGCACTGCGCTAATCTGGTTCTTGAGAAAGAGTTAGTTCTGTTTGGAGTCAAACAAAATGTGGAAACTGACAAAGTTTCTTAACTTTATTCTGCTGTTTGCTAAGTTTTATGTTTACAAATGTAAACTGCAAAATAACCACCCAACCTTCATATTTTCCTTACAACCTTAAGCTATAGATTTAAATTGGAAAAATACTTAGCCTTTCTGAACTAATGATTCAGATCAATTTGACAAAACCGGTTTCCCTATTCCTCTATCATTTCCTAGCTTTATTGTGACTTTTTTTTGTTTGCTTGTTTGTTTGTTGGCTGCTGTGCACATAGTCCCAACTTGAGTATCCCAACCTAAATAATGCTACATAGCTGAGAACGGAAGACGTTAGTAGTAGTACCTTCCAACATAACTAGCCATCCAATGATCCATTCTCTTGCAGTAATTACCCATCTTAATATTTTTTTTTTTCTCTCTCTCAGCCTCTCACCCCTGCCACCCTTGGTATTTTTCCTTGTTTTTGAGGTTATACATTTGTACATGTATGAGAGTGTGTGTTGTGTAAGTTTATGCATATCCTGCTTACAATTCAGGTATGTTTGTGCGTGTGTCTGCGATTTTTTTTTTTTCGGGGGGGGTGATACTTGTGTGTTTGTTCTCATTTAATGTGTCGGACTTCTTCCATGTTCTTGAACAATTAAATTTTGCTACATATGTCCTTTTTTTTTGTGTGTGTGTGTGCTTTGTTGTTTAAAAACTGAAAAAATTTAGAAAAAAAAAAAACCTCTTTGCTAATACTTTCCTAGCATGATTATATAATTCCAACATAAATACATGTTGTCAGTTATGCCAACTCATTCTCCCATTCATTCCTTTAAATACAAAGAACATAAAGACAAATGTCATAGATACTTTGAACTGATCTCTTTATTATAACAACTTATATATTTGTACATACATGAATTTGTTATTAATTTGTTTTAAGTAAATACTTTGCTAGATTTAATGTTGAGGGATGAATGTGCGAGAAAATGAAGGAACTGTTGAGTGGAGGGATGAGAGAGGTGACATTTAAAAAAAAAAAAAAAAAAAAAAAAAAAAAGAACAATGCAATAAAATATGAAAGGAGAAAAAAAAAAAAAAAAAAAAAAAAAAAAAAAAAAAAAAAAAAAAAAAAAGAAACACTCCATAGCAGTTATTCGTTTGAGTTTTCAGGACAACGATAGCAAGGGCTTTGTTTGGGGATCCAGTGTCGGGTTAATACGCTGAAACATAACAGATTGCGTAAATAATTCGTCCGCATCCATGTGTGTGTGTGTGGTGTGTGTGTGTGAGTGTGTGTGTAGTAGTAGTAGTAGTAGTAGTAGAGACACGTCAGTTCACCAGTAAGGTTAGTAATCTCAACAGAGAAAGTGTATTCAATGTCATTTACGTTCCCACATCGGGCACATAAGAGAGAGAGAGAGAGAGAGAGAGAGAGAGAGAGAGAGAGAAGAGAGAGAGAGAGAGAGCAAACAGAAGAAAAAAAAGACGGTTTTGAAAAAAAAAGTATCCATGACATATGTGCTGGAATACAACGAATAGCAACGATGGATCTCTTCAATACTGAGACCCTTGAAGTTTATTTGAATCTGAATAGACGATTCTTACCAAACAGACGACTGTCTGCAAATAACCCCATCGTTTTGTATTCACGTGTCGAGACAGAGCTAGTCTTTGATGGGTCATTCCTGTCACCCTCTTGTCCAGACCTCCCTGATTGCCCAACCCTCATTCATCAGTCACTAATAGCAGAAAATTATTCCCCCGGGATGCTTTCGGAGGGGGGGGGGGGGGGGAGAGGGGGGGATCAACAGTCTCACGTAATATCCCTGCTGGCCGCGAGAGTGAAGGTACAGAGATACGGTGGGTGGCCTTTCCACACGCTTTTCTTGCTAGCGCTGTCGGAGCTGATTCTTCTGTGGCCATTTGTTTTGTTTTTGTCACTTAACCCGACTCACTCCGCTCTTCCTCGCGGCTGCCTTTCGTCGTACTGCCATAGTTCCTAATCTGCCTCCCCGACCATCGAAGTCATAAGACAGGACTGCTCAGCACTTTATGAGACAGGACTGGCTGACTACTTCTTAAATGCAGGACTGGCTCGGCACTTTTATAAGACAGGACTGGCTGACTACTTTCTAAATACAGGACTAGCTCAGAACTTCGTAATACAGGACTGGCTGACTACTTCTTAAATACAGAACTGGCTCAGAACCTTCGTAATACAGGACTGGCTCAGCACTTTGTAAGACGGGATTGGCTCAGCACTTCATAAGACAGAACTGGCTCAGCACTTCATAAGACAGGACTGGCTCGGCACTTCAAAGACAGGACTGGCTCAGCACTTCTTAAGACAGGCCTGGCTCAGCACTTCTTCAGACAGGACTGGCTCAGCACTTCTTAAGACAGGACTGGCTCGGCACTTCATAGAACAGGACTGGGTCAGCACTTCATAAGAAAGACAGGACTGGCTCAGCACTTCATAAGACAGGACTGGCTCAGCACTTCATAAGACAGGACTGGCTCAGCACTTCTTAAGACAGAACTGGCTCAGCACTTCATAAGACAGGACTGGCTCAGCACTTCTTAAGACAGAACTGGCTCAGCACTTCATAAGACAGGACTGGCTCATCACTTCTTAAGACAGACCTGGCTCAGCACCAGCACTTCTTCAGACAGGACTGGCTCAGCACTTCTTAAGACAGACTGGCTCGGCACTTCATAAGACAGGACTGGCTCAGCACTTCATAAGACAGGACTGGCTCAGCACTTCTTAAGACAGGACTGGCTTAGCACTTCATAAGACAGGACTGGCTCAGCATTTCATAAGACAGGACTGGCTCAGCACTTCTTAAGACAGGACTGGCTCAGCACTTCATAAGACAGGACTGGCTCAGCACTCCATAAGACAGGACTGGCTCAGCACTTCATAAGAAAGACAGGACTGGCTCAGCACTTCATAAGACAGGACTGGCTCAGCACTTCATAAGACAGGACTGGCTCAGCACTTCTTAAGACAGAACTGGCTCAGCACTTCATAAGACAGGACTGGCTCAGCACTTCTTAAGACAGAACTGGCTCAGCACTTCATAAGACAGGACTGGCTCAGCACTTCATAAGACAGGACTGGCTCAGCACTTCTTAAGACAGAACTGGCTCAGCACTTCATAAGACAGGACTGGCTCAGCACTTCTTAAGACAGAACTGGCTCAGCACCAGCACTTCTTCAGACAGGATTGGCTCAGCACTTCATAAGACAGGACTGGCTCAGCACTTCGTAAGGCAGAACTGGCTCAGCACCAGCACTTGTTCAGACAGGACTGGCTCAGCACTTCATAAGACAGGACTGGCTCAGCACTTCATAAGATAGGACTGACTCAGCACTTCTTAAGACAGGACTGACTCAGCACTTTATAAACAAGACTGGTTCAACACTTCATAAGACAAGACTGGCTCAGCACTTCATAAGACAGAACTGGCTCAGCACCAGCACTTCTTCAGACAGGACTGGCTCAGCACTTCTTAAGACAGGACTGGCTCAGCACTTCATAAGACAGGACTGGCTCAGCACTTCATTAGGCAGAACTGGCTCAGCACTTCATAAGACAGAACTGGCTCAGCACTTCTTCAGACAGAACTGGCTCAGCACTTCTTCAGACAGAACTGGCTCAGCACTTCTTAAGACAGGACTGGCTCAGCACTTCATAAGACAGGACTGGCTCAGCACTTCATAAGACAGTACTGGCTCAGCACTTCATAAGACAGAACTGGCTCAGCACTTCTTAAGACAGGACTGGCTCAGCACTTCTTAAGACAGAACTGGCTCAGCACTTCATAAGACAGGACTGGCTCAGCACTTCTTCAGACAGCACTGGCTCAGCACTTCATAAGACAGCACTGGCTCAGCACTTCTTCAGACAGCACTGACTCAGCACTACTTAAGACAGCACTGGCTCGGCACTTCTTAAGATTGGACTGGCTCGGCACTTCTTAAGATTGGACTGGCTCAGCACTTCTTCAGACAGGACTGGCCCAGCACTTCATAAGACAGGACTGGTTCAACACTTTATAAGACAAGACTGGCTCAGCACTTCATAAGACAGAACTGGCTCGGCACTTCTTAAGACGAGACTGGTTTAGCACGTCATAGGACAGGACTGGTTCAGCACTTTCAGAGGACAGGTCTGGCATAACGTCATCACTTTCCACAGTTATGTGATCTATCATAGTCCACCTCAACCGTTTTGATGGCTGCAGTTTTTGTTTTTAGTAGATGTGTTGGATACAAGTTTACCTGGGATAAAGAGTCGTCTTATGGAGGGTTATTTCACGTATTCTGAATTTTCATTGTGCATACAAGTCACCTATGTATACTGACTTCCATAAAAAACGCGAAAATTTGAAAGGCTATTTTTCGGGTGAAAAGGGGTGAATATACAATATTGAACCATTGTGGCAAATTGTTTGGGTCCAAGACTCACGTGCAGTGAAAAAATGGTGTGAGCAACACATCATTCCTGGCATTGGAGGGTCATCAAAAATGGCAAACTGGTTGCTGCATGTGAGGCACGTGCACACCATGCAGAGCAAAGTTAACCAGCGACAAGTACGCAGGCATGCAGCCTTTATAAAGCCGCGCTACAAGGTTCAGGTAACGACTTGCCGTTTGAGCGCTACAGAGATGCGAAGACTACGAGCAGAGGAACGCAATCGTGCCCTTGGCCATCTGGAGGCTGGTGTGGATGCCAGGCAGGTCGCCAACATCTTTAACGTCCACATCTCAACCATCTATCGTCTGCAGCACCACATGCGAGTCACTGGTACCACTGATGATCGTCCCCGGCCAGGCCGTCCTTGGGTCACCACACAAAGAGAGGATCGCCATCTTGTTCGAACCCATCTGCGGGGCAGGCGGCAAACAGCCGCTAACACTGCTCGACAGGTGCCTGGGAATCTTCAGCAACGAATCAGCCTCAACACTATGCGGCGGCATCTTCAGGAGAACGGGCTGGCATGTAGGCGTCCTCACAGACATCCGGTACTGTCACCAAGACATCGGCAGGACAGGCTGCAGTGGGCACAAGCCCGAGTCAACTGGCGTAGGCAGCAGTGGGGACGCATACTGTTCTCAGATGAGAGCCGTTTTTGTATTGACATGGCTGACGGTCGTGTCAGAATATGGCGTCGACCTGGTGAACGCTATGCTGACTCCTGTGTGGTAGAGCGGAACCCCTGGGGAGACCCGAACGTCATGATATGGGGTGCAATTGGCATTAACCACGGCATAGGACCAGTCATCTTTCAGAACATTGGTCCTGGTCGCGGACAGGGTGTCAATGCACAGCGCTACATCAACCAGGTGCTCAGACCCCATGTCGATCCTTTTTTTGCGCAACACCCAAACTGGACATTCCAACAGGACAATGCAAGACCACACACCGGCAGGGCCACCCAGCAATTTCTTCAGCATAACAACGTCAATGTGCTGCCCTGGCCAGCCCTCGGTCCCGATTAAACCCAATAGAACATTTTTGGGATGAACTTGGCAGACGGTTGGACCTCCTGCGTCCACGACCAGCAACAGCGGCTCAACTTCACCAGGCCATCGTCCATGTGTGGGCTGGTGTGCCAAGGGGCGCATCAACCACCTGGTCCACTCAATGAGCCGCAGGTGTCAAGCAGTTGTCAACGCAAATGGTGGCCACACACGGTATTAGGACTTCAAGCTGGTTTGTCACGTGACCTTGGATTTTCCACACAAAAGACATATTGCTGATGACATTTTCACACATTACCGGTGTAATGAATCAAATCACGTTGAATTCTCGCTTCCACTCTGTACAATTGTGACCAATAAAATTCACCCCCAACCTTCAGCTTGTTTTGTTTTCGCGTTTTTTATGGAAGTCAGTGGAGACG
>CM031608.1:41429999-41432499 GCA_018398815.1 Conus ventricosus | reverse complement strand
GATGTATGTTGAACCATCTTATAGATGGCAGCGAGCAGGTCTTTACATATTTGCATATTTGTTGAAGTTAGTGAATAATTATAATTTCTATTTGAGACGAAAGTGTATGAAACGAATTTGGAGTTTTTGATTTATTCCTTTTCACTGTGGGGTTCTTTTGAGCTAAGCAAAGCAAGACATGTATAATCTTAAATGGTAGGTCTGTGCAAACATATAGGCTTTACGTTGCCTTTGTACTATGGAACACAACAATAACAACCTCTTTACCGAACATCAAAGACTTACTGCTCACCACCGAATTTTGAACATAATAAGTAAACACGAAGCAACAAACAGCGACACTGTCAATGTAATAACTCCGCTTCTGTCTTGGTCCAATACTTATTCTCGGATCAGTCATTTCTGCCCCTTCCTTTACCAGACATCTGACAGCTTCTCATATATCATTTGCAAACATTTTGGAGTTCTCCCTACAACACTATACGGGAAAAAGGTAATCACATGAACTAAGCGACGGTTTCAACGTGTTATCAGTAGCTGGCATAAGTCCCAATCACTGGGAGGTGGATCAATACTGGCGGGGACTGCGTGGACGCTTTGGTTTCTGGAGGCTGCTGTTAACATTCGTTTGTTCTTCACCATCGGCCTTGACAACCCAGCTCTTTGTTTTTTGCCTCTGTCGCAACTCAGCGCCCTCCTGCTTCCTCTCCTTTCAATCTCCAACCACTCACCTTCTACCCTCCGCACACCGTTTCTCTCTCCGGAATTGTGACATTATGTCCTGGCACAGGGCCATTCTTATATGTGACTCACACTGGTATTCGCCATCCTACTGCTGTCCCCTTCCCTACGCCCCTCGTCCTGCTCCCCTGCCCTGTTTCCTTTCCCTTTGTTTTCGCATCCATCTTATCATGTAGGATCACACTGGAACCAGCTGTGATTAATGGACAGTCATGTGAGTGTGTTATCATCATCATCGTCATCATCATCATCGTCATCATCCACATCATCATCATCATCATCATCATTTCTTGTTTTTAATTTTTCTTGTTGTTCTATCACTTATATAGCGCCTACCCTTGGTTTGAGATCAAGGTCTGAGCGCTTCACAACCGACGCTGTCGTTTATACAACAGGCTGCCTTCGAGGGTAGAGCTGATGAAAGGGCTGTCTGTTGGCACTACATTCTGTGGTTCCCTGTATCATTCAGTCGGCTGTCAGTCAACCTGATTTACACTCATTCTTTCAACTTTTCACGAAGGGTGCATACTATGTGTATGTTGGTCATCTACACCCGCAGTCAAACTGGTAAAATGTTACGCGTGAATCATCGGAGTTGTTTATCGTCCTTTGAAGGAAATTTTTGGGGAAAAAAAAAAAAAAAAAGGGGAGTCTGAAAAAATTTACTTTCCTACGAGAAAAAAACACCCCTTACCAAAACAGCTGGCGGAATTCGAACTGTAACACTAAGTCACCAAGGCCCACGGTCCGAGTCGATCAGCTCATATTCCGGCCCTATGTGGGGGGATTTCGATGCCCCGTTGTTTTGGGCAATGCGATGAAGGATGCCGTTCTCTTAGAAAGCTTTTTATCAACAAAATAAATTTCAAGAAATTGTTGACGAGGGTGATGACCTAAAAGTTATTTACCCTTTGAGTTAAGGTCAACAAACGAGAGAGCGTCGCAAATGCCTACGAAAGAGGCGGGGTTTAATGTGCTCTGACTTCCCCCCCAACTAGGAAATGGGATACGATCAGACAAAGTGTAGTACCTCTCGAAACTTTCAGGCTCAGCTTCACTGGCTTGCCGTGGTAGATTGTGAGTGCTTCCCCAAAAAGGGGTCGTGGACCCCAAGGGGAAAGGGGAGAAGACGCGGTGGAAAAAAAACCCCGGGCCCCCCTGCCGTGACAGACGACACCCCGGGTCCACAGGGTCAACCGATTGAAGGCGATGACGCTGACACCGCGCGACTGACCCTGGGGATAACTCTGTGCTCGAGGACTGGGAATCTCTTCTCTCCTCCCCTCTCTCCCCTTTTTCCCCCTCTCTCCCCCTTCTCTCCTCTCTTCTCTCTCCCTCCGTAAGTCTGTCTGCCTGCCCGTTGCCCCCTCCCGTTGTTTGTCTTTTTTGTCTGTCTGTCTGTCTGTCTGCTGTCTTCTCTCCTCTCTCTCTCTCCCCCCCTCTCCCCACTATTCCCCTCACTCTCTCTCTCTCTCCCTCCTCTCTCTCTCTCCTCACTCACTCTGTGGTTGTGTGTGGTGTGTGTGTGTGTGTTGTGTGGGTGTGTGGTGTGTGTTTTGTGGTGTGTGTTTTATAACTCTGTGTTCAAAGATAGGAACTCCCTCTCTTGGGTTTCTCTCCCCCCCCCCCCCCCCCCCCCCCCCCCCCCCCCCCCTCTCTCTCTCTCTTCTCTCTCTCCGAATTTTTCATTATATATTTATGTCCTTTCCCTTGTTTGAGGCTGGATGAAAAAAAACCATAGCTTATTCCTTTCCCTCAA
>CM031608.1:41419999-41427499 GCA_018398815.1 Conus ventricosus | reverse complement strand
GGAGCAGCAGGAGTAGGGGTTTGTGTATTTTGTTTTGTAGTAGTGGTTTGAGTAGTAGTGGTTTTTAGTAGTGTAGGGTTTGTAGTTGTAGCGCAGCAACAGCGCCGCAGCACGCAGTAGAGATTTTTTTAATTTTTGATCGAAATCCTGCTCGAATTTCCAAACTGCTAAAAAAATTTTATCAAGACGCAGAAGCGTGTATCGTTGGGTCCCAATAAACAGTAAAACAAGAGAGAAAAAAAAAAATTCCTTTATGATTGGTTCAATGAATAGAAGTGGCATTTCAAAAAAAGGGGGTGCATTTACATTGCATCTTTTAAGTGTGGGTGATTTCACAGTGCGTTTAGATTGAAAATATCGAAAAAAAAAATTCCCCGCAATTCCCGGGCCTTAAATAGAATCCAAAAACATCATCGACAAGATCCTCGTCCTTCCTTGATAAGGTAGCTGTTTTTGGTTTTTGTGTCTGTCCCTGATCGGCCACTCACGCTCACCCCAACTTTTCCCCCCTGTGCATACATTGTTGAAATGTTCGGTGGTGCTGACATTTATGGAAACGAACTGTCTTTGGGTGAGGGAGGCGGCGGGGGGGGGGGGGGGAAATGGGGGTACGGTGGGGTTGGGGTATCCACTAGAGAGGGGAACGTTCTTTTCAGCGACTTAAGAATCCTCAACGTCAGTAAGTGTCTTAGGAATGGTGGTCCTGGGGTGGTCAGATCAAAAGTCATCACTTAACACACCCCGAGTCCGTGCATGGACTACTGTACAGTGTATTCTGTGGCAGGTTTCATGGGATTGCCATGGTCCTAAACTGTGTTAGGTTGCAGTGGACATGCATTGTGTCCTACAGTATGGTATAAACTTATAATCACCAGCCACACTTTCTCTGTACAGAACATCCGGATATGTACTCCGGGTGGAGGAGAGACCGTCGCCAAAGTGCCCAGTGTGTCAGCAGTAATTCTGTGCCTGGAAGTAAGGCTATTTGTGTTGCCCTGTCACAATGGATTGTCCTCTGCACTTTTGTAAGGAGAAAGAAACTCCCTCTATACCTGTGGGCTTCCTTTTAAGTCGCTACGACGTGGTTCTTGTCTCCCCCCAAGATACAAATCAGCATCCAGTATCCACGTTCCTTCGGAGCTGCTGTCCCTAGACCTCTTGCAATGGGAGTCCTGGGTGTGGCTTGACCTTGATACGGTCGTGGGACTAAGTACCACAAAAACACTGTTTTGCTTCATGTTAATTCAGGTCCTGGGTGACCTCGTCGGGCCAGGCATATGCCTGCTGTGTGTGAACATGGCCAGTATTGAACCAGCGGTGATCTGAGAACGTTAGTCACTAACGGTATTGTCCAATGTTTCACATTTCTCTCGAAATGAAAACATTATCAGCGGGCATGTCCCAGCCGTTCTCAGGTTTGTCTGTCTACGTCAGGTAATGTTACTGTCCTGTCCTACGCTCCAGGTTAATGTTAACCCTGCTCCCCTGTACTACGTCAAAGTGCACAGCCAGTACCGGTTTCTGTAACACACACACACACACACACCACACACACACACACACACACACCACAACACCACACAACAACACACACACCACACCACACACACACCACACACCACACCACACCACACAAACAACACCACACCACACACCACACCACACTACAGTAACTGTATAAGACAGTAGAAGGGCTATATGTTTTTAATTTATCCCCGTTTCTCAACCACCCCTCCTTCACCCTTTTACTAAGTATGACACAGCCTCACAACACAACACACACAAAAGAAATACAGTGCACAAAACAGAAGGCTTTATTTGCATTCACACACGCACTCTCACCCACAGAATGCGCAGCTGAAACCACCAATACCCCTTTATATATCCGACACATAGGCAGTTTTCCCCACCACTTTACACACACAAAAAAAACAACACAAACCCCAAAGTATCCAATCCACACAAGACTATCAACCACTCGACCATCCACGGCATGGCCCCCCTTATGATACCAGTGTGCACGCAGTGTACTGCAGTGCACATTATACATTTACGACCCTTCCATCAGGAAGGCACAGATAACTCCCCCACATCAGCCCACTAAAGGCCAATTTCCAAAGGGGACAAGGGGTGATGGAGGAAATACATCACCTCGGTAATCACCGGGTTGGATGAAATATCAAGCACAAGGTTGATACCGTCATAAACACGAGATGCAACGCAATGCTTTTCTTTCAGAATGTTATTCATCTATACTAAATTTATGTTGCCAGTGTCAAACCATCGGACACCAAAGCTCGAACTCCCAAAAATATTCACACCAAATTGCTTCAGGTAACCCGCACTACAATGTGCGTATTTCTCAATACTTCAGCCGAAGTCCCTGGCGTGCCGGTACTTGAAAGGCACAAAAAAAACTTTTCCAAAAAAAAAAAATACAAACCAAAACCACACACCCACACAAAAAAAAAAAACAACGGCAAAACACAGGTTTCCCGATGGATGGTTAAGGGACACGTCGGTTCTGCTGATTGAAGCGCTCTTTCTCCCACTAATGCACCGCCAAAACACAAAACCATCCTGAGCGTTGATACGAAATAGCGGAGAGGAACGTTGTGACACGTCGAAGAACCGCGGATTCCTCTAAACCGGGCACCAACCACAACGCGAGACACACGCTGATGGAATACTGCCGGTGGGGACAACAAGACGCTTGCCCCACCCTGAAGGAGACAGTTGAAGTCAGAGGACTGCCAAACCCTCGGACTGTGCAATGGGAGAGACATCCACGACCGGAACGCATCCTGCCGGCTCCTCCGGGTGCGTCCCCACTCCGGCAGAGACGTGGGCAGGGTGATGACACATGAACTGTGGGGATGGCGGTGCCAACTCCCACACACCCCTGACTGAGGCCGTCCCTACACGGATTCTTTGCCGTTGTAGGCAGCAGGTACACAAAAATCGCCTGAAACCTGTGCCACCTGAAAATGTCTTACTAACCACAGAAGAAATACAGTTCTACTGATTTGTGGCTTCTCTAAAGTAAATGGTTCTCAGTTGTTTACATGTCACAACACCTAAGTGCGACAGCTAATTGGAATTTTTCAAAAACATTGACTTATACAACAGCCACCTTGACACACAATTACTTCTCTCACACCCAGAAAAAGTTTCCATTACACATGTAAACCAATTCATTTGACTTTCCACTTCCCTCAACAAAGCCACGAACATAATAATAACCGTTCCTTCATTTAAAAGTGAATTATACTGGTTCAGAGTTTACTAACCACGACTTATCATTAACCAATGCTGGTCGTCTCCAAGACAATGTTTAATAGGATTATTAATCATAATTCACTTCAACGAACAAAACTAATAAACCGACCGTTAGTGGACCCCAGTACTGGTCCAATCCTGGATGACTACTAGTAACATGCTTAAAGTAACATGTTAATAGAATCAAACACATTTCAAGCAAAAAACCAAAAAAATAGAATAAATTTATTACTTAAACCCCGGTGATCACAATATTCTTGCAGGCTCAATCATAATTCTACAAGGTCTTCAGAAAATTATTAAAGCACTATGACAATCACCACTTACATAAGCTCGACAAGGATTTCCGAGCGCGCTCAGCTGTATACATTGTCTACGACACCACAAAAGCTGCGGCACCCATTTTGAACACTAGTGCACACAGACGACTAAAACAACCATATACAACATATATACACACCAAATGTAGGCTTCTAAAAACACAATTTCCTAATATCCTTAACACCTTTTATTATTATTCAACTGCCTATTTTTTCTCTTCGAATTTCTAATGTAATAACCTCTATACCAAAGTAAGTAATCTAAACCAAATACTTATATTATAGTTAACCAATCAGAGGGTTCACCTGCCAAATCTTTATAATAATTTGAAAAACCCAACAACTCTTTTATTGTTATAAACTATACTAATTTTTCCTTTCCGCCCATTCCAACCCGGTTTTTTTTAGTTCACGTGGCAACACGCCAAAAAAAAAAGTGAACTTCCACAAGACCTGACTATCCGAGGGTACCTCCACCCGTCACCTATCGATAACCTCACACAACGCCCAGAACCATCACAAGCAGTCACGCCCTCCGTACCTGGGCCATGCCACCGCGTGACAGTCCTCATAATATTAAAAGTTCCCGTCCTCCGATACCAACGTCGTACACTCTCAGAAAATACAATCTGTATCAAACTTGAAAACAATTAATTCAGTACACCAGCGACCCACTACCCGTGCAACATATTGTCTCTAGCAGACCATCAATACCGCTGTGTAACTGTAACACATGCCACCTATCTGTATTCAGTGCTAGTTTAGAAGAACCGGAATGCACATTCCTTCATTCCCATATGTACGGTTTTTCCCCGACCTGAAGTCAAGTTATCTTTCTCTTCAAACTTCCGCACATTTAAACTCCTACTCTTAGCCAAATTCCAAATAAAAAGAAATCTTTGTGAATCTAATAAAAAATCAAAATTAAAAGGAAATCCTCCTGTTCAGGGAAACTGAAACACAAAAGAAGATGAAGTGAAACCTGATGATCATCTACAAACAACCAACTATACAGCCCTCCCCTCCTGAATTTCCCGCTACGTTACCCGCTCACCTTAGACAACAGGAAACGACACACAATGGACGACACCTTCAGTCGCGGGACATTGCCACTGACAGCAAGCCTGGTACGTTGCAGCACCCGTCGCTGTGAACACCAAACACGTAAGTCAAGACGCGGACGACACACTGGGACGAACACCCTAGTCGCCGGGACACATGCCAGACAGCCAAGCCCTACCACGGTACCATGCAGGAACCCCGTCGCCTGAAACACCGAAACATCGACAGTCTTCAACCTGGGGTGCCAAACCTTCAATAGTTGTCGAGGGCATTACCACCAAACACCCTTGCCCCAACGGCCGACTACACAGGGAAGCTACCTGAGCACGAGGCCCAAACCAACCTTCGCGGATATAACGCCTTAGTGTAATAACTTGTCCTGACAACACCACGCACTCCGAGTTCACTCGGGACAACTCACAAGACAGAATCACATTACGGAATTCCCATTACACATTCGAAGAACTCCGTTTCTCGAGGCGTTTGTTCTTTCACACGTAAACCTCACTATTCGACGAGCCTTGACACTCTCCTTCCCTCCCCCCTCCAAGAGTTAACAGGTGTCAACAGGTATGTAATGCAAAAGATTCCCGGGCAGAGGATATCACGCCACTTTCCACGGTCTATACTGCCACCTGGCACTGGACGGGCACACTCCCACAATTGTCACTGAGGCGATCCGTGTCAGTTCGTGCGTGATGACACCACACACACCACACAGACCACACACACACACAAACACTACACAACACACACCACACACACACACACAACCACCAATTTGTCAATATTGTTCTCAATCATGTGATGACAATTAGTCTTTGGAAGGAGGCAAATGCCAACCTATGAAGTAATCATATTCAAACAGTAAGACACTGAAAACAAAATTAGATATGTTATCAGTTGAATTAGATAAGAAAGTGCTTTTTGACAGACGAAGGGGTTTATCTTATATCTGTGAAAAAAACTCACATGATGGTACTTTTAGTTGCTGGTGACCCTCCCAGAATATTACCTAGTTTCTTTATCGACGGAGCTGAGCTACAATTCAAAGACATCACAAAATTCTTAGGTGTCTATTTTACATCGAAATTATCATGGAAATTTCACATTGAAAACAGTCTATCAAAAGCTCAAAAAAGCTTAAATTTGCTTAAAATTATAAGCAGACAAAATTGGGGTAAAGAAACAAAAAGTTTGACTCTTCTTGCAACATCTTTGGTTAGATCAAAGCTGACTTACGGTCAAGAAGTTTATTTTTCTGCTCCTAAATATCTTATGAAGAAATTACAAAGTATTGACTCTAAGGCATACAAATTAGCTTTGGGAGTTCCTGTCCACACTCCGACTATTGCTACGTATGGGGAGGTTGGTGTTCTACCTTTGAACAATTATCGAGAACTGTCTTCAGCTAAGTACATTATAAGAAGCAGTGCTGTTGAAAATGTCAACGTGAATGAAAATGTACTTAGATCAGATCTTCAATTTCCAAAAAGAGCAAGGGCCATAAAATCTTTGACAACAATAGCCACTTATACTTCAGATATTCACAGTAGATTAGATCTGAAAACTAAAGATATAGGTAAGCGTTCGATTATGTCTCCAATTCCTCCATGGGAACTGGACAGAGCAGATTTTGACCTTTCCAATGACGATCTAAAAAAGAATGATAACCCTCACCTGGTTGGGTACCGTTTCGTCGTTTCCCGTTTCGCCGTATGGGTGTCAAATCGCCGTATTCGTCATTTTTTTTGTTAAGGTGATCCCGTGCTATTTCGCCGTCCTCTTTAGTTTCGGTTCGCCGTACTGGGAACTTGGGCATGTATGAGTAGTCTTCAGTTTGTTGCTTGTACATCCCGTGCGAGTGAGTGCCGCGGTCTTGTCATGGTCTCGAGTAAAAAGCAAGTTGAATGTCGATTGTGCCGTTTCGAGCGTCTCGTAAGCCGCGGTGGTAGGCCTAATGGAGTTTATGGAAACAAAACGTGGTGGTCTGTCACTTATTTTGAATGGCCACAGGTACAGAAAAGACTACAACCGTGGTGAAAATATTTATTGGAAGTGTACTGTTGACAACTGTCGTGCGCGTTGTAAAACTAGAGACAACCTCTCTCAATCTCTCTTTCTCAGTCTCTCAATCTCTCTGTCTCTCTCAGTGTCTGATTTCTATATCTCTCACTTTTACTGATTTCTATATCTCTCACTTTTACGGCAAAATGACACTTATTTGATTAATACGGCGAAACGGAAAACGGCAAAGCGGGAAACGGTGAAATGGGAAACGGCGAAATGGGAAACGGCGGAACGGGAACATCCCCCCTCACCTACTTGCTTTTTCTTTTCGATCTCGTGTTCATTCAAATTATTCTAACCATTTAAAGGTATATACCGATGGTTCTCTTATTGACACTAATGTGGCGGGTGCTGGGTTTGTAATACCTGGACTAAAGAAAGAAAAATCGTTTCATATTGGTGCAGGTCATTCTGTTTTCACCGCAGAACTGGTAGCCATTCTCATGGCTCTGCGATACATTGTTAATCTTCCTATGGTTATATTTCCAATACTTTTTTATGTTGACTCTAAGTCTGTCTTATTTACACTGAAATCCATGAAGTCTAGAGACAAATGTGACCTAGTAATTGAAATTAATCATCTCATACATTTTCTAATTCAAAAGGGTTCCAGTGTAACATTTACTTGGGTTCCATCACATTGTGGTATTTATGGAAATGAATGGGCAGACAGAGTAGCTAGAGGAGGTGCAGTACAAAGAATTCGTTGTGAAAACGTTCATATTCCTTTGTCTGTAAAGGAATGCTATAATCTTTTAGAAAAAGACAC
>CM031608.1:41404999-41412499 GCA_018398815.1 Conus ventricosus | reverse complement strand
TTGTACTCCCAGTTCTTATAGAACAGGGAGTGTTTTACAATGGGAACAAAGAAATGCTGTCTGTGTGTCTGTCTATGTGTCTGTTTGTGTGTCTGTCCATGGTCAAAATGTGTTCCGCTCGCTCCAGACAAAACTTCTGGGCCGATCTTTCTGAAAATTTGTACGTATGTTCATTATGGGTCACGGATGGTGCCTGATGTTTTATGTTACCAGAATAGCCGTTACTAACGGCTATAACGGCACAAAACGGATTTTATTCTTGATGGAATATCTCAGAAAGTACTTGTATTGAAGATAAACTGGGAGTACGTTTATATGCTTTGCATCTTGTTAAGCATATATTTTTGTACCAGAGCGAACAATGTAAAGATGTGGTCAATTGTGCTATGTCCAGATCTAAATTCTGTCTGCTCTTCCACGATTTCCTCTTCCCTGTCTAACCAACGCTTTAAGCGCACATTGAAAATATGTGTATACACTCATTGTTTTTGTCCGAATAATATTATTTTTCCCCGCACTAAAGATGCTGATTTCCCTTCGGTTTTCGCTCTTACCGCAATCTCTGTCTGTCTTCTTGTCAGACCGTTTGCCACACTAACACCAATCTTGTCCAGCTCAGAACGAAACTGACGATCTCTGATGACATCCATTTTGTCCTCCCCAGTGTGTACATTTCACAATCATGGGTTGTGTCTGTCCTTCACGCGGCTGTCCTTCTCTGTGTGCTCTGCTAATGTGTTGCTGTGGTGTTCACGTCCTGGTCCTGTCCACAGAGTTCAGTGTGTCACACACTGTCCTGGCACATGTGTCATAGTCTTCTCTGGGGTTTTACTGTGGGAGGCCATACATCCTTAAACCGTCTCTTTCAGAGAACCCCCCCCCCCCCCCCACCCCCCTCTCCCCCAGTCTGTCGATTTCTTTTGTCATCTTTTCTATTTTACACTTCAAATCAGTTACAATTTTTTTTTTCCCCAAAGTGTGAGTCTCCTCCCTCTTCCTTGTGTCTGTGAACAAGTAATCCATGTCTTCTGTCAGTGACGATGCAGTGCCAGAAGTTGTTTGTCGTCAGTCTCAAGTCTGTGACACCGTCTGTATATTTTTTTTTCCACATTTTTCGCTTACTGTGTTTAACTGCGATTTCATATCAACAAAATCATGTTAATGGACTCTTTCTATTCTGTTGTCGTTCGAGATGCTGAGTGATGTCTTGTTTTAACACGCAGGGGAATTTTGCTGAGTGCGTCAGCAGGGGAGAGAACTGGCGCTTGCACCCATTTCTGTCGTGTTGGAATGGTGTCAGTGGTGTCCGTTGGACCGGGGTTCAGTTCAATGTTCCCAATAAGCAACTGGCTGAGCATACCACGTTGAGCCCACACACTGCAGCAAGTGCTGGAACCTGTAGGCCGTTGACTGTTGTGTTGGTGTGTACTCCGCAAACTGACACAGTCACGACCCAGTTCACCGACACATAGCATAGTCACGACCCAGTTCACCGACACATAGCATAGTCACGACCCATAGTGGCGAGGTACAGAGAGCATGAAGTGACAACTGTATGCATGTCACAGGGGGAGCGGTGCTGTACGTGTGAGATGTAGGGCAGGTAGGGACGGGGATTGCTAGGGACGGGGATGGCATGTTGACGCTGTAAGGCGGAGAAAAGTGTACAGTGCATTTATTAACGGGAAGTTGATTGCCGTGTGTGTGTGTGTGGGGGGGAGGGGGAGGGGGGTGTATGTGTGGTGTGTGTGTGTGTGTGTGTGTGTGTGCGCGCGCGCACGCGCGTGTGTGTGTGTGTGTGTATGTGTGGTGTGCACGCACGCGTACGTGCGTGTGTGCATGCGTGCGTGCGTGTGTGTATGTGTGTGTGTGTGTGTGTGTGTGTGTGTGTGTGTGTGTGTGTGTGTGTGTGTGTGTGTGTGTGTGTGTGCGTGCGTGCGTGCGTGCGCGAGCAAATGCCAGGAGAAGGGACATTGAATTTTTGTTTACAGCAACACCAACAAATATAGTATGATTCAGAATAGCAGCAGCATTAAAACCAACAACAGGGGGATCATCATCAGCAGCATTAATACCAACATCAGTGGCATCATCATCAGCAGCAGCATTATTATCAATACCATCAGCAGCAGCAGCAATCGTAACTCATTTGAAGATGATCTTTTTAAAAGTTAAAAAACAAACAAACAAACAAACAAAACAAAGCACAAAAAAAAAAAAAAAAAAAACCGGTGAAAAGCCACTGCATTCTTTCCACCGGGGAAAATGACATAAAGGAAAACGCCTAAATGATTTGGTATCCAGACTGTTTCCTTTACTGCCCATGATGGAGACAATGGGGGAAAGGCAGGAGAGGCTTGTTGCAGCCACGCCAAATCAGTCTCTGCTTGATTCTGATACAAGACAAGCCAACACGCAGTTGGATGCCTGTAACCGCCGGAGCTTAGTATCCATTCATTCCAGAAGCAGTTCGTGAGGAGGTTGAAGCTCAACAGCCTAAAATCTGAATGGGTAGTGAGCTGTGAGGAGGTCACCAAATCTACCTAGGGCTAAGCAACAGGGCAGGCGGATCCCAACCCTGCCATTCTGCCGCCTTTGCCTTTCCTGAACTGAGTCATGTACCCACTTACTGCGAGGCGGACAGAGAGGGTTTTCATGCCGGAGAAGTCTGATCCACGAATGATTCGACCCCACGACCATCAGTGTCATCACAGCCAACACACTAACGACGTGACCTGAGCCACTCCAGAGAAGCGTTGGATACGTTCCAGCCAAAAAAAAAAAAAAAAAAAAAAAAAAGAAGAAGAAAAAAATAAGGGGGTAAAAAATCCAGGCGTGGATAGTTTTTTGACCGTCTTCTAGATTCAGATTCAAGATTCAAGCCCTGTCGGATTTGTATAATTAGGCTCCAGGACATTCATTCCGTCAGTGATTTGTTGACGGGTTAGAGATGTGGGGCTGTTATCGATATGAAGGAAGAACACCGAGAGATAGATAGCAATGTAGGTCAGGAGTATTCATCCCATTGTTTACAATCTCGGCAACATTTGTAGTTCAGAACTTAAACTGCCACACAAAGTGTCACCTGTGGTCTCTGACTCGGAGCATTCATGAAACCGATACACACCGACACTGTTGTCAGCAGAAAGAAGGAAAAATAGAAAGAAGAAAAGAAAGGAACGAATGCTCTTAGCAGTTAGTTCTTCGTGAACCAGCAAATAAACAAGAAGAAAGAGAGAAAGAAACGGAAGAAATGAAGGGAAAAAAGGAAAGAAAGAACAGAAAGGAAGGAACGCTATCAGCAGCGTTCTCGTGAATCAAGAAAAAGAAGGAAAGGGGAAGAAGAAGAAGAAGAAGGAAGAAGAAGAAGAAGAAAGAAGAAAGAAGAAAGAAGAAAGAAAGAAGAAGAGAAAAGGAGAAGAAAGAAGAAATAATATCAACTATACATTAATATAAACACCCACTTCAGGATATCTTCATCGTCGGAATCCAATCAGTTTCAAGAACTGACCGGAGTTTCAACCTGTTGATCCGTCTTGTTTTAATTCAAAACAGCTGAGCGTAAAGAGAAAAAAAAATTGAAAAAGAACAGATTGAAACATAATTAACAAAACCCCTATATATAGATTTTTTTTTTTTAGCAGGCATTTCCCCACGTCTTTCACGCTATCCGATGTTCTTTCTTTCACACCGTTCTTCCCATTTCTCTGCTTCACCCAGGCCTGAGCTATCCCAGCGCCACATCTACACTGTAGCAGTGCCGTGGTCTCCATCGAGGTCTCCGGCTGTGCTACAAACCAGAGGAGTTCCTGCACCCGATGCTGATCGCCTTCCGTGGTTTTCTGTGATGAAGCCACATTGTAACGACAGTGCTTATCCTATCGCAAAGAAAGTCTTTGCTTTCACCTTGCGAGGTCGAATATCTATGTGCTGTATGTAAGCCCCCCACCCCCACCCCTCCCCACCACCACCACCACCCCTTTCCCTCAAAAAAAAAAGGACAGAAAATAACGAAAGTAAAGATGAAGGAAAAACTGTTTTCGTCGCCCATCTTAAGCCGTTGTCATCCTCGTGGTGTCAGTTTAGTGTTAAACCCGTCTTCTATCTTCAGTCTTCTAGGATGGTCATTTCCCCGTCAACTGTGTCATGTTCGAGGGATGCCGATGTTAACCCCGAATGTATCCATCCAAAGCCTGGCTTCTTTGTAAGGAACTTATCTCCCTTTAGCGGTAGACAGCCATCCAACCGTGACCAGTGTGAACACAGCCGTCCAACGGTGACCAGTGTGAACACAGCCGTCAAACGGTGACCACTGTGAACACAGCCGTCAAACGGTGACCACTGTGAACACAGTCGTCAAACGGTGACCACTGTGAACACAGCCGTCAAACGGTGACCACTGTGAACACAGCCGTCAAACGGTGACCAGTGTGAACACAGCCGTCAAACGGTGACCACTGTGAACACAGCCGTCAAACGGTGACCACTGTGAACACAGTCGTCAAACGGTGACCACTGTGAACACAGCCGTCAAACGGTGACCACTGTGAACACAGCCGTCAAACGGTGACCACTGTGAACACAGTCGTCAAACGGTGACCAGTGGTTACCATTTTGTAGTTCCAATCATATCTGTTTATGAATTTGCAATATTGATGGTAATGGCGTTCAGTTTTCAAACGCAATATCTGTAGGTTCCAGGAACATGCATGCGTTCACATGCAAGCGTTCAGACTTACATATATGCACAAGATAAGATAAGATAAGATAATGTTGCTTATAGCCCAGCCGACCGCAAAGGGCCATATCAGGGCTGTCTATATATATGCACAACGGCGCATCATGTGTGTGTATGTCTCTCGGTCTGTCTGCCTGTATGCATGTTCGTATGTATGTATGTATGTATGTATGTATGTATGTATGTATGTATGTATGTATGTATGTATGTATGTATGTTTGTATGTATGTATATGCATGTATACATGCATGCAGGCATGCTCGTATACAAATATGTATGCATGCACGTATCAATGCATATGTGTGTGTATGCGTGCCTGCATTATGTATATGCTTATGTATATATGTGTGTATGTATGTATCATGTATGTTTATATGTATTTTAGTGATATATGTATGTATGCATCTAAGGACGGACGGATGTCCGCATGTTTTTACAAATGCATGTATACATGTACACACAGACGTGAGTCTGTCTGTTTGCATGTATGTATGAATGCATGTATGGACATATGTACTCATGTATGTATGTATGTATGTATGTATGTATGTATGTATGTATGTATGTATGTATGTATGTATGTATGTATGTATGCATGTATGTATGTATGCAGAGAGAGAGAGAGAGAGAGAGAGAGAGAGAGAGAGAGAGAGAGAGAGAGAGAGAGAGAGAGAGAGAGAGAGAGAGAGAGATGTTACAACCATGAGATTTGCTTTAGGAGCAACGTCGATACAGCGTGTCGATGACAGAGCTGAGAGAGCGAGAGGGGGTGTGGATGGAAATCCGATGTGACTATACACAGCTGCAAACCTACCTCTTATGATACTGACAAAGATGTCTACAGCGTTGTTTGTCATTCTTTTTGAAACTGGGAATCAATGAACAGTTATCATAACTGGTGTGTAAGATTGGCGGTGCCGTGTTCTGAAGACAAGACGTGCTGCTGAGTGTTGACTCTCTCTGCCCTGGTTGCAGGGAACGGTCAGTGCTGCCGCAGGAGACTGAGGTGCAGCAATCTTATGTGTAGACATGGTACATGATGAGGTATTCTGAGTTGAAAAAAAAAAGATTACTGCAATCGGAAAACTCGCACTGCAGATGCTACGTTCCATCTTTTTTAGCTTCTTCAGCATGAATTCCTCTGACTGCAATAAATCTTCTTTTCTTTTTTTTTTCTTTTTTTTTTTTTTTTGGGGGGGGGGGGGGGGGGGGGGGGGGGGGGGGGGGGGGGGGGGGCTCAAAAAGTGAAATCTGATAAGACTTTCACGACATGTTGTTTCAACATAAGACCGTACTGTCTAAAACAAAATGTTAAGGTTGCTCACTATTAAAGGAAACAATGTTACTGGAACATGATTATTTCTATGAAAGAAGGCAAAGGAACAGAACGGGGGACCTGAGACAATCGTACAGGTGCTCCTGAATCAAAGGGGTGGCTGTACATTGTGTGAGCCGAATAGCTCAGTTGGTAGAGCGCCGGACTTATAATCTTGGTAATCCTGGGGTTGCGGGTTCTAATCTCCGCCGGGCCGTATCGGTACAGGGGGATTTTTCCTTCAGAGTTAACATTGGTTCTGACTCCATTTCCCAAAAGTCCTTCGAATGAGACTATAAACCGAGTTTCCGTGTGTGAACGTACGCATAACATCTTGCGCACACGTAAAATCCCATCACCAACTTTCGGAAGAGAAGGCCAGTTTGGCCGTTGGTATGGATGACACATTACACACAGCATGCATCCTGCGTAAGAAATGGAAAGAATGAAGGAAGGAAGGAAACGGAGTGAACAATATTGAACGATACTGACTGGGTGATACGGGAAACGACTGAATGAAGTGCCAGCTGGCAGCTTTTCAGTCGGCACTACCCAAGTAGGCAGCCCGTTGTGTAAACGAGTGTGGTTTGTAAAGCGCTTAGAGCTTGGTCTCTAGCCGAAAATAGGCGCTGTATAAGTATTCACTATAGTATGATAATATCAAGACAGAAACCTTCACACTGGACACTATGTTCAAACTCAAGGCGCGGGCGGGAGGGGGAAATCACTCGGACCGTGATCAAAGACACATCCCTGGAGCAGCCGTCTCAAGAACAGAGAATTCAGCCGGGTGTCCTTTTGTCAGGGTGGAGGGAACGATGGGAAGGGGGTAGGAGGGGAAGAGGTTGGTGGGGATGGGGGGAAGATGAGGAGTAAGGATCCATTTCTGTCAAAACAATTCTTCTTCTTTTTTCGAGCCCCAAGATAACCCGATGCAGGGGTCCTCGTCCTGTCTACATTCCACATTCATGCATAATATGACATCCCCGACCCTGTCTGTAGAGCTGTTGACCACCCACATGCTGGGAAAGTGGGGGGAGGGGAGGGGGTAGTTGGGGTGAAATCAAGTCCTGGTGCGTGGGCCTCTCTGACATGACATTGTGTTGTCTGTTGGGATTTCTGCTGAATTTGAGGAAGCCGTTCAATAAATACAAATGTAGGTAAAAAGAATAAACGTAAGTGGGTAGGGAAGGTGGTATTGGCTTGTAGAGGGGGTGGAGATTGGGAGGGAAGGGAGTGAAGGAGTGGGGGTGGGCTGGAGGAAAGAGTGTGTGTGTGTATGTGTGTGTGTGGGGGGGGGGGGGGGGAATGGCAGAGGAGATTTAAAAACGTTAATGAAATACAGATAATACGAGGAGAAACGATCAGTGGTACAATAATGCAATGTTAGCTTGAGGAACGGTGCTAAAGAGATGGATTAGTGGATAGCAACAAGATACACGTTTCT
>CM031608.1:41397499-41402499 GCA_018398815.1 Conus ventricosus | reverse complement strand
TGTGTGAGTTTGTGTGCACGCGCCCACGCGCGTGTGTATGTATGGTGTGTGTGTGTGTGTGTGTGTGTGTGTGTGTGTGTGTGTGTGTGTGTGTGTGTGTGTGTGTGTGTGTGTGTAAAACCAGAATGATTTTAGTTTCAACTCACTTGGCTATTCTGTGTGTTCGTGACATGGTTTGTTTCCAGAATTTGGGCCTGCGCAGCGCATTGAGTTAATTGATCTATTGTGTGTGGTCAATGAAGCCGTCACCCCCCCCCCCCCCCCCCCTCCCTACCTTTCAACTAACCTTCTCCCTTTTTTTTCGGTAAGTTTCATCCATCACGCACTGTGGCCATGTGACTTTGCGGATGTGGTGTAGCGTATATGGACTCTCCCTCATACATCAGGTACGCACGTTCTTGATTCGGCAATCCGTGTCAGATATGGAGACAGTGATGGCAAGTAGAAGAAGAAGAAGAAGAGTAAGAGCCAGAAGAGCAAGAAGATGAAATGAAAGAAGCGCATACAAAAGAAGACGAACAGAAGGTGCGTCCACTTTCTGGAGTAAGTACAGAACAAGGTAAAAAGAATAGAGAGGTTTAGGATAACATCATTTTGTTTATTTGCACAACCAGCAACATTTAGGACGAAAGCAAGACAAGGCAAAAAACAAAGAAAAAAAAACACAACAACAACAAAAAGCATCTAAAACTGGACCTATGTACGAATGGAAAGGCTAAGAATAATGCCGTAAAGCCAAACTCCACACTGTCTACCAATGTCTACATCTCATTCAGATTAACTGTTTGAAACAAAAGAAAACAGCAACAAGAATAACACCACACCACACCACCGCCGCCGCCACCACCACCACCACCAACAGACACACCACACACACACACACACACCACACACACACACACACACACACACACACACACACACACACACACACACAGATAGGCTAGCGCGCGCCAATGCACACACACACACACACACACACACACACACACACACATACACACACACACACACACACACACACACACACACACACACACACACACACACACACACACACCAAGAAAAAGGACAATATAAAACAACAACCAAGACAAGAATAAGATGGAGAAAATAATGACTGTCATAGCGCTTTACCTATGGGTTTAAGGCGCTAAGGCACACACACACACACACACACACACACACACACACACACACACACACACACACACACACACACGCACACGCACACACATAGGCGCGCGCTGGTACGCGTGCGCGCGCGCGCACACACACACACACACACACACACGCACGCGCACACACACACACACACACACACACACACACACACACACACACACACACACACACCACACACACACACACACAATCTCTTTTCATAATCACGCAAATCGACACAGGACCATACTGGACAGAAGATAGAGAAAGAGAAGACGGCGATTAAGTAGGAAGAAAAAGGAAGACAGAACAAGAGAAAGAAAGATAGAACGAAGGAAAGAAAAGAAAAAAAAAGACAGGCACAAAACGTCTCCTCAGACTTTTTTTTAGTATTAATGAACAGTCCTCAAGATCCAGTGATTACGTCGTCAGACATCTTATTCTGTCCTCCTGATTCTACTTACTTCTCGTGGTTTATCCTCCGTCGTGCCAGTTTTACACCCCTTTATTGCCTTCGTCACAAGTCTCTCGACTGAACACTTTGTAGCTATCAAATCCCGGTCAGTTTGACTGGCAGCGAAGCCGGAGGATAAAGACTGTTCATTTTTTCTTCCCTTCTTCGATCGTTTTTTTTTTTTTTTTCCCCGAGCATTTTAGTTCGTTTGTTTGTTTGCTTTTCAGTGGTTCAGAAAAGGTCAAAGAAAATAACAAAGAGGGCAAAGAAAATAACAAAGAGGGCAAAGAAAATAACAAAGAGGGCAAAGAAAATAACAAAGAGGGCAAAGAAAATAACAAAGAGGGCAAAGAAAATGACAAAGAGGGCAAAGAAAATAACAAAGGAGGGCAAAGAAAATAACAAAGAGGGCAAAGAAAACAACAAAGAGGGCAAAGAAAACAACAAAGAGGGCAAAGAAAATAACAAAGAGGGCAAAGAAAATAACAAAGAGGGCAAAGAAAATAACAAAGAGGGCAAAGAAAACAAAACGACTATACCCTAAATATACAGTTGTAATATATACATATTTGGAAGTGACATGATGATATACTCTGTACAATGCAGTGCAGTGTAGTGCATCAACGTAGTACAAGTCGTGCATGTATATCAGATCTGTGTTAGTCCCCCTCCCCCCCCCCCCCCCCCCCCCCCCCATTTCCTTCCATTTTTTTTTTTCATTTGTTTAACCCGTGCGCAAAAATGGTTGCATAACCAGATACTATATGCATGGCTTCAGAAAGGTCTTATAATGTTATGCTTGCAGAGAGAGAGAGAGAGAGAGAGAGAGAGAGAGAGAACACCCTTAAAACTTATCGGTGGTCAGATTCCCTTCAACTGGCAGGTGGCTTGCTTACCTCCTGTAGATCAGTTCTTTGCTGTTGTTTTCCTGTTTCACCACTTTAGCTTTCTTTGTCTTGCCTGTAAAAGGCCTTGGTAGCCAAAATGCTTTGGCTTTGTGTTGTCAGGATTGTGTCGAATGAGGTTGATGAGGACGACAATGATGATGACGATGATGACGACGATGATGATGATGATGGTGGTGGTGGTGGTGGTGGTGGTGGTGGTGGCGGATAATTTTCAGGGAAGGGGGAGGGGGGCTAGGATGGCAGGAGAGGGGGTGTAGGTGTGGTGGTGGCGGGGGGGGGGGGGGGGGGGGGGGAGGGGGGGGATGGGCAAAGAGTCGAGGAAGTAAGCTAAAAAGGGGAATTCTTATTCTAGATATCAAGACTGCATTATATGCTCCATCCTGATATCCGAGATCCATGTAGATTCGCAACATACACACACAGCAAATTGGAGCAGTATTGTTAGAAATAAATAAAAAATCGTCCGTGTGACTTTAGTCATTTGAATTCATGGCACCGTCAACGTAAGAGTTAGCTGCTGATCGGGTCGGGATTTGAACCATCTTTCAGTAAAGTGCCGCGGGTGGTGTCAGCCCCTCCAAGATCGTCCAGGTATCGTCCTTCCGCGCCCCAAACGACGTCATTGTGGCCTGTACTCCACACATGTTGTTACTCACACACTGACGGGAATCTGGAAGAGCGGATGGCACTTTCAGGCCTTTTGTTTCTGGACCTGCAGAGGAGTAGTCTGTTCAGTTTCAGTTTTGTTCTAACCTAGCCGACAACACGGATCTCTTCAAAGGCTGAGGTGAACAGCATGAATTACTCACAAGTCAGAAAACTCATCACATGCCTGTATTGTTTACGGATTATGGCCATGCACCAACATACAAACCAGCAGCGGTACATAACAGAAATCTTTTTAAAAATTTGTTTTACCTATGACCTTTACAAAAATTTTTTAACTTAATTGTGTCGAAGATTAAGTAAATGTCAAGTGGAAAGAAGATGAATTCAATGCTACCTTTTTCTTAACCGTGCCTGTCATTTTCTATCTTTCTCTTGTATGCACAGTGATGTATGTGTCGGGTCACGCAATAAGTCGAAAGTGTGTACACTTCTTTGCTTATGGTAATATTGAAGCCACACTCATTATTGAGAGAAGAGCCCAACGACGACAAGTACTTAGCACACGTGCTTGCTGCGATCGTTGGCCTCGGGTCGCACGTGCCAGCACGTGAAGTGGAAGGAGGCCAGCTCTGCAGGGACGCCGCGTGTGCAGTCAGGCATCAGATGGGAGGCAGATCCCCGATGGAGGAGAGGACAGGAAAGGCTCCAGAGTGACGTCCCCTGTACAATACGACCAGTGGCCTGTGAGCTGCCTGTCCCCACTGTGTGCGCATGCTCCGTCCTTCCTTGGGGACCTTCGCCCTTTACCGGAAAACGCCGATGCGTGTTTGATGGACAGACGAATTGAGGTTAAGAGTTTATCGTCATTCCATTGCAGGTGGAGTCAGAGAAACAATTCAGATCAGAAGTACTTGTCGTAAACAAGACAGTATAGGGAAAAAACAGCAATTTGAAAAAACAAAAAAATCCTGTTTAAACTTGTCAAAAATGTGAGAAATAATTATTACATTGCAGTCAGTGGTTTACCTGTCTGACAGAAGCCGGAGCACAGACAGGGGTGCCAGACCTCCCTTCTTTGGTGCCTGCACACAAAAACATGGCGATGGTGACCGATTGTTGTATGGGGGAAAGGGGAAATGGGTGCAGAGTAAGGGGGGAGGGTGGAAGAGAAAAGGAATCTCAACACAACAGAGGCACGACTGTGACACGTTTCTTCTCTCTCCCTTTCCATGGCTGTTGGGTGGAGTGACTCCCACGCTGCTCATTCTGACACAGTGGAGTAGGTATCAATGACGTGCGGCATTAGTGGAGTGGAGTATTAGTGGATTGGGGTATTAGTAGAGTGGGGTATCAGTGGAGTGGAGGTATGAGTGGAGTGGGGTATGAGTGGAGTGGGGTATGAGTGGAGTGGGGTATGAGTGGAGTGGGTATGAGTGGAGTGGGGTATGAGTGGAGTGGGGTAACAGTGGAGGGGGGTATGAGTGGAGGGGGTATCAGTGGAGTGGGGTATCAGTGGAGGGGGTATCAGTGGAGTGGGGTATGAGTGGAGGGGGGTATCAGTGGAGGGGGTATCAGTGGAGTGGGGTATCAGTGGAGGGGGTATCAGTGGAGTGGGGTATGAGTGGGGTGGGGTATCAGTGGAGGGGGTATCAGTGGAGTGGGATGTTAGTGGAATGGGGTATCAGTGGAGGGGGGTATCAGTGGAGTGGGGTATCAGTGGAGTGGGGTATGAGTGGAGTGGGGTATGAGTGGAGTGGGGTATGAGTGGAGTGGGGTATCAGAGGAGTGGGGTATGAGTGGAGTGGGGTATCAGTGGAGTGGGGTATGAGTAGAGTGGGGTATGAGTGGAGTGGGGTATGAGGGGA
>CM031608.1:41387499-41392499 GCA_018398815.1 Conus ventricosus | reverse complement strand
ACAGACTGTGCATAATTGATAACTGACCCTTCTAAAATTAAAAGAAGGCAAATCTCTGCGATCGTAACCAGAGTCAAAAAGCATCATATTGATTTCTCTGGAGACAAAGCTAAACCATTTTGAATCATAAAACCTTTTTAAAATTTTAATCAAGTCTCTTTGATACAATTTTTTAGTGAAAATTAGCGATCTCATTGGAGTGCGTTTTTCATAGTCATTTTCATCCATATGCAGATATCATCAGCATATTGAACCAATTCAATATGATTAGACACAGATGATGGCAGGTCATGTGTTAAAATATTGAAAAGTATTGGTGCTACTACTGATCCTTGTGAAATTCCCATATAAGTGGTTTTAATTTTTGAGTAAGTGTGCCTATTCTGGTCTGAATTGATCTATCTGCTAGAAAAGTCTTGAAATAATTATAAAATGCAACCTAAAGCCAATGGATTTTAATTTATAAAGTATCTAGAGGCCATACTTGATCGTACGCTTTTTTGATATCAAAGAAAGTAGCCAGTACATTTTTCCCTTCTAGCAAACTGAGTTTAATTTGGGGTTTTAATTTGGTAAGGTGATCGATGGTTTTGATCTACCCTTACGAAAACCTGCTTGATGTATTTGGTTATGATATTGTTCTTTTCGCAGTAGTGTAGGAGACGATTTAAAATTATTTTTTCCATCATTTCCCCGTATGTGACGTCAGAGCAATAGGCCGATAACTGTTTATGTCTGATTTGGTTTACCAAGCTTGTGTATGGGAACAATAATAGATTGTTTCCATATTAATGGAAATATTCCAGACGACCAACATCTTTGTATGAATTGGTGAAGAAAGTTAACAAATTAGCAGGGAAATGTTTGATTAATTTATTTGATATTCCATCAGGGCCTACTGAAGTTCTTTTATTTCCATTGGGGAAAATGACATCCTTCATTTCTTTTAAGGTGATTGGGGCATTGATAAAATGGCTGTTATCTTCTATTGGGTCATTGTTAATTTCACTGGAAGAATCTTCTCTCGAAAACCTCTATCCTTTTCTGACAAGCCCTCTTTGCAACTCGTCATTGCAAACATTTCTGAAAAGCTTTGGCCTTTTGTGAGTTAGAAGGAAATTCTTCATTTTTTACATGACTGGATATTCTGGAAGGCATACTCCATTTTTCATATCCTTCAACTTTTTCCAAACCCTTTTGAAGATCTGCATGATCAGAAACTTTATTTTTACAAAAGTTAGACCAATACTGCCCTTTGGCCTGTTCGTTGACTCTATGCTATGTTTTTTTTGCCTTCTTCATATTTTTGTGTTTTTCTTCCTTCTTTTTGTCTTTGAGATATTCATTAAAGGCTTCTTTCTTTAACTGTTTAGCCTCTGCGCAAGCATCGTTCCACCAAACATTTCCTGAATATTTATTATCTTTCATTTGATTGCACTTCGGTATTGAAGAATCAGCTGCGTACAAAATTATCTCAGTAAATTTTACATAAACACCTCTATGTTATCCGACTGAAGTTCTTCAATGTTATGCATTGACAACAATCTTTCAAAATTTGTCCCAATCCGCATTTTTGTAATTATATTTTGGGATTTTATCTTTTACTGAATCCTGACTTACTGGTTTGTCATTTAAAACGATAACAACGGGAAGATGGTCACTACCCAAAGTATCCTTGACAGTATCCCATTCACAGTTGCATACAATAGCTGGTGATATAGTGACAAATCGATGGCAGATGGCTTATTTTCGATATTCTGGGATTCTAGTTACACTCCCATTATTGAGTAGATATAAAAACAGAATCAACAACATTTTTTGACGAAACGGTTATTGATTGACCTGCAACAGTGCATTCCTTGTCCCAAAAAGGGGGAAAAAGAGCATTAAAATCGCCCACTATCAACCATTTATCTTTCTGATCCTGAATCGAGCGTAGCCACTCCGGTTCTGTTTCGTCTGGACCAGTTGGCAGATACACAGAAACTATATTCAAAATCAGCGATTCATTAAATTTTACTCTGCTGCACAGGCATTAATGTTTCTAGATCTGTTGGAAAGGGTGGTACAATTGCCTGTAATCCAGAACATCTTGTTTTAAATAGCTGTGTTGATTTTCCTTTTTCATCCTCAGATTGGTAGATTGGAGGATAAAAGTAGCCCTTAAGGGTTGGGATTTCTTAGTGAATACATTTAGAGACTCAATGCTAAAACATGGTACTTATTTGATGAAAGATGCTGCACAAGATTGTCCAGATTTGTGGAAATTGATCTACAATTCCAGTGCATTATTTGAATACTAGATTGCCTTTTCCCTTTTTCTTCGGCATTTTTCCCTCCCGATTAACGCTGTGTTGTCTCAACAGCCTTGCGATTAAGAATGAACTCAGTGAAATAAATAAGAAATAGCTAACAATACCAGCAACAACAACAACAAAAAATAGTTGTGATAAGATAATATAAAAAAATGCACAATTTCACTAAAAATTGACAACAGACTATTGATCTATATAAAATGCTTTGACAAAGAAAAAACAAGAAATATGCGAATTATAGTCACTCAAGATGGGGTAAACAGTGATCTTGATGTGATTTCCGCAGAAACTAAATCAACAGGTGTCTTTGTCTTTGGTTTAATACCACTGTGTACTCAACACGTCGAACATGTTGAACCAAGGGTCTCTGTATCCTGGGGGGGGCTGGGTCCTCTGTAAGGTTGATATTTTCCGTCTGTCCCCTGGTTAGAACAAACTCACTGTCTTCCCGCTTCTCCCAGAAGAATTTTCGAACGTGCCTTCCAACATTTTTTGCCAGAACACTTGACCCTCTAGGTGTAGGATGGAGGTTGTCTCTGAGTGCCCAGTTGTTGGTTGGTAGGTTGTTATGAGAAACAAAAGACACATTCTTGATTCCAAACAGATCTGAGGTGTTAGAGCATTAAAAACCTCTCGCTTAATTTCCCGTTTGGGATCTTTGACTGAGCAACTTTACTAACCACAACCTTCACTTTGGAATGGCTGGGGGCAAAGTCCCTTTGATAATGGAAGTAAACCTCTTTGCTGACATGTCTTTGGGTCTTTTTTCTGTAGGGCGTTAATCCCCCAGTGGATAACTACTGCATCTGGTGGTTTTTCGTCAGTGTAAAGATTTGACTGAAGTGCCAAGTAAGGTCTTCTGATGTGAAAAACTCGGCTTGTCTTTGGCCTCAAAAAACCCTAAGAAAGGCCCAGTCTGTTCCCATTCACTCCCTTATACACAGAACATGAAAATTACGACGTTCGGGAAGTCTTTTTTCTGTTCTTGTTTGGAACTGACTGAGTTTTTGTGTTTTTCCTGTCTGATCTTTTTCGTCATGAAATTCTGACCGTCATTTTATCTGGGTTCTTGGCTTCCTTATTTTTTTTTGATTTTTTTTTTGCTTTCCCCCCTCCTATTCCCCTGGTGTTGGTGCTGATGTTTTCTTGGGGTGTGAGCAGCAGGGAGGCATGATTTTGCAACGTCAGCATATGACTGAAGAGTGTGAGAGGTCAGATTGTCTGTTTGGTAGGGCTGTCTGTTTTTGATGTGGAAACGTTAGATCTGACCATGTTAGCAATCATCTCGGTCTGCTTGAGTACGGTATTTTCGAGAGAAGCATTCGTTCTGTTAGTGACTCGATCATGCTTTTCTCTCTTTTACCAGACTCACTGCGAAGATATGGTGGTGTCTTCTGTCGTGCTGGTTTCTTCTCCATCCCTTGACGTTCACGCTGAGCGGCTCTCTGTGCTGATCGATTCAAAGGGGATCTTTGAGGAGGCATTCTTTTTTGTCACCTTTCTGAGCGCCGTTTTTTTTTCTTTCTGTGGTGTCGTTGTTGAGCGGGTGCCTAGACATCTTGATCGAGTCAGTCTGGTCATGTTGATGGTAGATTTGGGGGAAATTTTTAGGAGAGCCTAACCGAAACTTTCCTCACTGTCCCGCCATCTTGTCGTGTTTGTGTGTGTGTGTGTAATGTGTGTGGTGTGTGGGGTGTGTGTGTATGTGTGGGGTATGGGGTTGTGTGTGTGTGTGGTGTGTGTGTGTGTGTGTGTGTGTGTGTGTATGTGTGTGTGTTTTGTGTGTGTGTGTGTGTGTGGTGTGTGTGTGTGTGCGCGCGTCCATGCATGCGTGCATATGAGAGAGAGAGAAAGAGAGAGAGAGAGAGAGAGAAAAGAGAGAGAGAGAGAGAGAGAGAGAGAGCGAGAGAGAGAGTTTATGTAAGTTTTCTTTTTTACCCTGGTTCTCTGATCTGTCTGGGGGTTTTACTTATACAAATATCTGGAGGAATTCTCCATTCTCCATTGAAAATAAATATTCAAAAAATAAACCGCAATAAATAAATCAGAGAGAAAAGAATTAAGTAAACATATCTTTTATGTACATTCACATAGACATAATTCAAGAGAGAGAGAGAGAGAGAGAGAGAGAGAGAGAGAGAGAGAGAGAGAGAGAGAAAAGAGAACACTGAACACTGAACACTGAACAAGTTTAATGTCATCAGCTATACAGCCTTAGTGACATGAGGGGGACATAACAAAAAAACCATACTGAAAACAGAGAAACAAACTGATAAACATCAATCAATTAAAAGCTTTAAATACAAGCAAAAAAGGCCAGTATCTCGACCATCCAGTTTATTATTATTCATAGACGTAAATTATTGTAAATACGATGACCAAAATATTTCGCTACTTCCTGTAGCATTCATTTTTTCATTTGAATGTCGTAAATTCTACTTGATGATATCCTTTCCTCGTATTTTCAGTGCCTCTGCAATGTATCTGGCAAGTGCTTTCACTGAACTATCGTCATAAGTCAGTTTTTAAAACTCCGAACATGTCCTGATTTATGGCAACATTCTTTTGAAAAACTACACACTTATCACGTACAGCACTGTAATTTTTACAATGAAACAAAACATGCGACTCATCCTCCCTGGGGAAGCCACACAATGGACATGGTGACGCTGTACATTACTCAGT
>CM031608.1:41377499-41382499 GCA_018398815.1 Conus ventricosus | reverse complement strand
TTCAGAGTGCAGGTTCTCTAAAATAATGACATTCCAGACTGGAGAGTCGGTCAAGTGCCAGCAATGCCTGAAGTCGTCAGAAGTTAAAAGATCTGACTGCAGCGACAATGTAAAAAAGGCTGATTACACAAACGCGCGCGCGCGCGCACGCACGCACGCAAGCACGCACGCACGCACGCACGCACGCACGCACGCACGCACGCGCACACACACACACACACACACACACACACACACACACCACACACACACACACACACACACACACATTCCAACGTTCCCTGCCAAGTATTTCACCCAGCGCGTACACCCACAAACACAAGGAATTCTTCATTCAATTCTGCTCACCTAAACCCGGAGCTGTCATATGCACACAGCCCGAAAAACGCACAAACACAAAACAACATTCATTCATGACCGGTGTAGCCCCTTTCCTCTCTGTACCTAATCCATTTTCACGCCGAAAGCAGAGAGAAACAAACACAGGGCAACTACAATAAAGCCAACATGAAAGACGTTCCGTTCAACATCTTCGCTATTCGGTGTCTGTCCAGTCAACCCCCCACACACAGACACGTGTCGGTTGCTTTTTGGTTTGTGCTTCTGCTGTTTGTTTGAAATGGGTCGTTGGCCATCAATGGCTCTCCAGTCTATGGCTTGGACGGTGGCTAAGTGGGATGAAGTCAATACAATGTGCACACAGAGAGGGGTTCAAAGCTCACAGGGCCTCATAGGGACGGCCCCACAAAGGTTGAAGTCCAATATCGTGTCCATCATCGATTGTTTTTCTCCCTTGAGTGTGCTGTTTGGAGATGTAGATCAAAAAGAGCATGTGTGTGTGTGTGTGTGTGTGTGTGTGTGTGTGTGTGTGTGTGTGTGTGTGTGTGCGTTCGTGCGTTCGTGCGTTCGTGCGTGCGTGCGTGCGTGCGTGTGTGTGTGTGTGTGTGTGTGTGTGTGTGTGTGTGTGTGTGTGTACGTGCGCGCGCGCGTGTGTGTGTGTATGTGCGCGCGCATGTGTGTGTGTGTGTGTGTGTGTGTGGTGTGTGTGTGTGTGTGTGTGTGTGTGTGTGTGTGCGTGCGTGCGCGCGCGCGCGCGCGCGCGCGCTCAGAAAACATTGTATTTACATACATTTGCAGCCGTGCATGCTGCAAGCTGTCTAATTCTATTGTGTTGACAGCAGTCACATGTATTTCTCACGTTTTATTCGCATTTGTTTACTGCTCTTCGCAGTCAGTTTGACACATATTTTTGTGCTTCCCTGGTCCCCTATTTAAGTAGAAATGTAACTCCGTGCAGACAATTCAAATTCAAGTCTAGAACCAGAGCCACATTAACGTACCGAGTATCTTCTGCAACGCCAGCAGTCATTCTTTTTTTTTTTTTTGTTTTTCTTGCTTGTTTTGTTTTTGGATGACACCATCGGACATTCAGCATGCAGCAGGGTGCCTTTCAGAAAGGAGTGCTGTGTTCTGGGAATGCATACCGGTTCCAAAGGGTAAACTAGAGCCAAAGCGAAGCACGATGACATTGCTTTCAAACTGTCATTGTTGTCAGGTCGATTGAAGAGAACTCTGTAGTGGCAGCTATCGGATCTCCTGTCGATGTTCTGTCTTTACCGAGTGTTTTACATGACGTCCAGAACAATCTGTCTACGAGTATAAACATAATCCATTCATTTTCATTGGCATCCGAGCTCCAGAATCGTTCTGCGTGTCTCCAGCTATACGTTGTTACAGAAATCAGCAACGTTCAGTTTTCTCCAAACATATGTTCCATAATTATAACTCATGAATGGTTAATAGATCTTTTCTTGTAAAAAAAAAAAAAAAAAACAAAGAAAAAGAGAAAGAAAAAAAAATAATCAGGGATGATAGCCTGTCCCTCCATTACAAACAGAGCTGCCTTTTGTGTGTATACGTCATTTGGTGAACAAACGTATTGATGATAGTAAGTGATGTCAACTGTCTGTAACACAGTGTCTGCTTTACAAGCGCACTGTTTCCCAGCACTGCTTTGACATGTTCTCTCTCTGACAGACCTGTCAGGCTGTCTCAACTGTTAGGCTGACTGAACTGTCAGGCTGTCTGAACTGTCAGGCAGACTGAACTGTCAGGCTGTTAGGCTGTCTGAACTGTCAGGCAGTCTGAACTGTCAGGCTGTCAGGCTGTCTGAACTGTCAGGCTGTCTGAACTGTCAGGCTGACTGAACTGTCAGGCTGACTGAACTGTCAGGCTGTTAGGCTGACTGAACTGTCAGGCTGTCTGAACTGTCAGGCTGTCTGAACTGTTAGGCTGTCTGAACTGTTAGGCTGTCTGAACTGTCAGGCTGTCTGAACTGTTAGGCTGAATGAACTGTCAGGCTGTCTGAACTGTCAGGCTGTCTGAACTGTCAGGCTGTCTGAACTGTCAGGCTGACTGAACTGTTAGGCTGACTGAACTGTTAGGCTGAATGAACTGTCAGGCTGTCTGAACTGTTAGGCTGACTGAACTGTCAGGCTGTCTGAACTGCTAGGCTGACTGAACTGTCAGGCTGACTGAACTGTCAGGCTGACTGAACTGTTAGGCTGAATGAACTGTCAGGCTGAATGAACTGTTAGGCTGACTGAACTGTCAGGCTGACTGAACTGTCAGGCTGACTGAACTGTCAGGCTAACTGAACTGTTAGGCTGAATGAACTGTCAGGCTGTCTGAACTGTCAGGCTGTTAGGCTGACTGAACTGTCAGGTTGACTGAACTGTTAGGCTGACTGAACTGTCAGGCTGACTGAACTGTTAGGCTGACTGAACTGTTCGGCTGACATAAAGTGAATCCTTCATTGTTCCAAACAACTGCTTATCAATTAGAAAAAGACACAGGCTGACATAATTTACATCAATCAGTGTCGCAAACAACGGGCAATAACAATCTTTTCTCAAACATATGACATCTCCTGAACGTCTGTCTTGTTTTGAAAATCTGATGGCGGGTACCCGGTTGAAGGAAAGAAAAAGAAAAAGAAACACCCGAAGGTGCTAGGGAGGACCCAGAGAAGCACTGTCTTCGCCTGCCTTTAGAGCAGTCCTGTACCACCCTTGGAGGCCTGCGCTGTGTTGACGATGGTTTCAAGCCAACACTTGAAACCAAAATCATGAATAAAGAAATGAACTTTGGATCTTTCATTTTGACATCAATCCATGAAAAAAACAAAGAGAAAGGCCTTTTAGTTTTTCAAAACAAGAACAGTTTTGGTTTGGCATGGCTATATCATTTTTGTGACATGGTTTTATATCTGCTATGTCCAATGCACCATCATTTGAATCCTAGCAAGTCAAAGATTTGGTTTTCGTCCCCTCATACTGTGAAGTTGTATCAAATTTAATGTACATCATAACAGTTGGAGCCGTCATTCCGGGCACAAATCATATCAGGACGTGCGGCACAAGCAGGCAGACAAGCAACCGGCGTTGCGATACTTTTGCTCTAACTGTCATTTATATTTCCAACGTGAAGGTGCCTTCATCTCTGGGGCGGGCCTATGACCTATTTTGATTCTCTCAAGCGGTCTTGATCATCAAAATAAATTTCTTTCCGTCAATGGTCAGGTGATCGAAGACCATAAGGATCCCTGTCCCCTGTTCTGTGCATCTCATAGATAAGATGACAGTTTCTTTCTTAAATCCTTGACGCAAGATGAATAAAACCTTCTCCAATAAATATATCTGTACCCTTCAGCTTCCTTTTTTCTGCCAAAAACTTGACTTTCTTTTTATAAAAGCAACCCCAAATAATGATAGGGGAGTCCGGTTTTCCGTTCAAACAGTGGACCCGTCAAAATCAACATGCTTTTGGTAATTCCAATTTGTCTGTCAAAAGGCCTTGGACAATTGCTTCAGAGTTTTAATTTGTTTCGTTTGGCATTTCTGTATTGTCATATTTAATAAGATTATCCCTCTTTGAGCGGTCTTCCAAATCATCTGTTTTCCTTTCCAACATACACACCTGTTCGGTGTTACATTTTGTTGAGTCCTGGTTCTTTTGGCGCAGAGCAGCCACTTCCTCTCTCAACCCCGTCACTTCTTTCTGGAGCGCGGCAAACTGTTCACTTAGTCCTCTCCCACGTTGGTAAATACCGTCAATGTTGCTGATTCAAGAACAGTTCACCGACTGCATCGTGTTGGTCAGGTCTGAGAGAGTAGGAAGATTCTTGGAAGACACAGGAGGAGGAGGAGGAGGAGGGGAGTTGTCTGCCCGCTGTCTGAGGTGGTGGCTGGTTGTCCACGCTGATCCGTACCCCGAGAGAGGTCAGCCTGGTCTGCTTTGCGGACTGTGACCTGGAGGATCCAGATCTGGAGTTTTGCTCAGCATTACCACACCTCAGGAGTAAACTGCCCCCGAACATCCACGTCAGGAGCAAACCTGACAGTACACCGTCCCCTAAGCAATGAGGTGTGGATATGGCGAACCGAATGCCTGCCTCCTCATTCGCCCTTTTAAACTTACGATATTAACACTGGCACAAAACAGCCACAAACAGCTCTGAAAATAATGGACCACGCTGCCATGGTTCTGTATACGTCTGCATGCAAAGACACTGGTCACAGCGCCCACGCAAGCTTTCACAACAGAGAAAACGAATGAAACAAAAGGACTTGTGACCTGTACTGCACGATGTTCGTTCACGCCCTGAAGGAAAGAGAGAGAGAGAGAGAGAGAGAGAGAGAGAGAGAGAGAGAGAGAGAGAGAGAGAGAGAGAGATAGATTCGTGTGTGTTGTGTGTGTGTGTGTGTGTGTGTGTGTTTGCCAAGGTAATTCAGGAACACAGTCTTCCCAGTCATCACCCCAATTTGTATTGAGTACATTCTAAAATCCCACGGTACCAAATGTGGTGATGGGAAACTTGACGGGAATGGTTTGCGACTGGGAGGTCGTGGGTTCAAACCTTGGTGATTATCATCATGAGTACAGGACGTTCCCACCGTGGTCAGTCAGAGGAGCAGAGTGTACCGTGGGATGAGGTCCAG
>CM031608.1:41364999-41372499 GCA_018398815.1 Conus ventricosus | reverse complement strand
TTACAACTAAATTCAGTTTTAATTATGCCTGTCAAGATATCGCAAACAGAGCAAAGAGAGCAATTGTAGTTATTCTTCATATTTTGTACAAACTAGACTGTAACTCATTAGTATTTTTTACGGAGCTGTTTGACTCACAAGTTCAACCAATTCTGCAGTATGGAGCTGAAATCGGGGCTTTCGAAAAAAGTATGATCACAGAGAAAGTTCACCTGTATGCATTGAAGCGTTTCTTAAATGTTGATATGAGAACTCCAAATGATATGATTTATGGAGAACTCGGAAGATATCCAATTTACCTGAACTCCTATGTACAATGTATTATATTGGCTGAAGTTAACTAGAATGCATGAAGATAGGTTGCCCTTTAAGGCATACAAAATGTTGATGTTCTTGGATAATAATGAAAAGAAGACATGGGCTTCTAGTGTGCGACTATGTTTGAATTCATATGGTTTTGGGTTTGTTTGGGATAATCAAGGCGTTCAAAACATATCTGGATTTTTGAAATGTTTTAAAGACAGAATTATTGATTGCAGATGGCAAAACTGGCATGATCATGTTTATCTAGTGATAGATTCTTACAGTACAGATTCTTTAAGACAACGCATGAGCTACAGCCATATGTCAATGTTAAAATGAATCGTTATGTTATGAGCACATTAGCCAAGTTTAGATTTGGTGTTTCTGATATCGCTTGTCATCGTTTCAGATACTACAACTATGCCGAAGGTGAATTTATATGCCGTCTATGTGATTTAGCCAAACAGGATGAAGTTCATTTTTTGTTGTGCTGTCCTGTATTACATGATCTTAGAACCAAACTTATTCAACCTAAGTATTGTACTGAACCATGTCAGTTCAAGTTAATGTTACTGTTGTCGTCAAGAAAAGAAAAACATTATCTGCAATCTGGCTATGTATATTTATGAAGCACAAAAAAGACTGCGTGCTGTTGTGCATTAACTTCATTCTACTGTGTATATTTTCATTCTTGCAGTGAAAAGGATCATTATCTATAATGTCTTAGGCGTAAGTTGCATTGTATAATTGTGTAAATGCCCCCCTTCAGTATGGGCCATGGCCTTAAATCTGAATAAATATTCGTATTCGTATTCGTATTCTCTCTCTCTCTCTCTCTCTCTCTCTCTCTCTCTCTCTCTCTCTCTCCTCTCTCTCTCTCTCTCTCCTCTCTCTCTTCTGTGCCGGCCAAGGCCGTATTTCATATATGTTTCTATTCTTATTTATATTCTTAACACTTTTGTAAGAAAGTGTTAACAGAATGCGTTGTAAGTGAACATTGTAGCATTTTTTTCTTCGAAGAAAGCTATCCCCTATATAATAGAATGATAGACTTGAAAACCATGATGAAAAAACTACATCCATGGATGTGGAGAGCTAGTTGGACGTGAAGGAGTAGGGAGGGGAGAAATACTGAGGGCATGACAAAAGGTGTCGCACAAAAGATACCAGGTGGCTGCTAATGGCCACAGGAAGAGAGGAGAACAAACCTGTGCTATGTTAACCCATTCTCCGCATACACCATAGTAGCCTAATCGTACAGTTGCAGCGTATTCTGCACACGTGTCTAGCGCCCATTTTTGTCGTCTTTAACCACGTTTGACGTACCTCACGAATTTTGTCGTACCTCACGAGTTTTGTTCCCAATTTGGTAACCATTTTTGTCGCCCTTAACTGCTTTTGTCGTCCGGTGACAAAAGTGGTTCATGTAGACGAAAAAACTCGTGAGGTTGCCCCGGAAAAATGGACGACATAAGTGGTTGTGGCGACATAAATGGTTGTTAAGTGACGACAAACATCGTAAGGTGCGACATAAATGGTTGAAATGGACGACAAAACTCGTGAGGTGATACAAGTGGTTCAGGACGACAAAAAAACGGCGCAACATACGTGTTTTTTGAGAACACACAGACACACAGACACACACACACACACACACACACCACACACACACACGCGCACGCACGCAAACCACCACCACCACCACTACCACCCACCCCACCACGACTATGATGAATGAATGTAGACAAAAGAATCGAAGAAATTCACTACAAACTAGACGAGAAGTTCTTGAGTGGCATGACAGAGCCAGGTGGAGTTGACCCGAGTCGCGTTAGTGTTCGGGGACGAGCGTTTCTTGATCGACGGGCGATGACTCTCGCTAACGCCGGTGTCGTATATAATACTGTCGCTCATAAAATCGTGTCGCAGCGACAGTATTTCCCGGGAAATACTGCAGCTGGTTCATGAAAAATTATCGCTGCGACCATATTTCACAGGAAATGTTAACTCTAGCAGTAAGATTTTACGTGAAAATGTGTCGCAAGCGACAGTATTCACTGACTACAATATTTCACAGTGTCCTGTCGCAAAAAGCTGTCGCAAAATTACGCTGCGACCATATTTCACAGGAAATGTTAACTCTAGCAGTAAGATTTCACGTGAAAATGTGTCGCAAGCGACAGTATTCACTGACTACAATATTTCACAGTGTCCTGTCGCAAAAAACTGTCGCAAAATTTCGAGCGACAGTATTTTATGGACAGCTACAATATTCTATGGGACATTTTTCGTGAAAAGTTGTCGCGCGACAATTTTTTCCAGCAAATATTGTCGCTGCAACAATATTTCACGTGAAATGCTATCGCTGCGATACAATTCCACGGCGACAGTATTATATACGACACCGGCGCGTAGTTTGAGAAACGGACGGAGGAGCAGCGGTGAACACAGAAGCTTCGAAGAGAAAAGAATGAAGAAAAGAACAACGATGAGGAAGCCTGCTTCCCCCGAGTAAACCGTGGAACAAGGGCATTTCGGAGTCGTCTTTTCTCTGTCTCTATTTCTGTTTGCCTTTAACCTCTGTCCACCTTTTTTCCCTTTCCGCCATTACATACACACACACCCTTTTTAAACACGTATTTGTCCCTCTAAGTGTATGTTTTCATACGTCATTGCCTAGACGTTTTTATTTGTCTTTCATTTAATGTCATCAGCCCTGAAGACGGTCTATGATCGAAACGTTGAAGATTGTGTGTGTGTGTGTGTGTGTGTGTGTGTGTGTGTGTGTGTGTGTTCAAATCTTAGCATCCTCAAAGACAGTTTGTAATGTTGATAAAAGATCGGCGGTCAAAACTCATTTCTGTTCTTCCGTAGGGAAGGTTCAGGCTGACATCAGCCACTGCAAACTGGACTTTAGGTTTGCTTACTCACGCCTTTGAGCCATTCCGCGAGGGTACATGTTTGAACAACCGCAATGTGGAGTTGCCGGATTGGAAAGAGAGTGAAGAACGTGAAAAGCATTTGTTTAAAGCGGTAAATGTCTGCCTGCACTGATCAAACTAAATCCTTATACCATAGCGTCGATTGTTTAAAACAAACAAACTTGTTGTCAGCTTTCCTTTCGGCTACATTCAAGTTCAACATCCATACGCACCGACACAGGTGATATAGTACATAGAATACCCCCCCCCCCCCCCCCGGCTCCCCCCCACCCCCACCCCACCCCCCACCCCTCACTCCCGGAGATCCGGTCCGGTCTCGCACTACACTGACACCAACTTAAAGGTCTACTTTAGAGGTTTTCGATAATTTGTCAGCTTATGCAGAAATATGAAATGTTTGATAAATTGATAAAACAAACATCCGATTCTCTCCCGATCACACGAAATCGATCCGCGAAAGTGGGCATTTTTTACCTGTAATCAGGAAAACGGGAGGTAATCAACTAAATCTTGGCATGGCTTAACTACTCTTGGATGTGACGTCACATGATGGACTGGCCGTCAGCCGCGACCTACACAACAAGCCAACGGCGACAGAAAGTGATTCTGATGGTTCTTGCACATCCCGATCGGTATTTAATTTATCATGTAAAAGCAGTGACTATGATTGCGACAGCCAATGTAACTCTGGGGATGTTTCTGCAAGGCCTTTACCTTATCAGTTTGAACGCTAAGTTCTTTTTACCACGTCAGTTCCAGCTGGACCACGGAAACGAGCTATTCAGTTCCAGCTGGACGCCCGAACACATCATTCCGAAGGCGTACGGACTTTACCGAAGTCTCGAGGGAGGCTGCCGACTGACTTCTTGATGCGATCACGCGTGGACGGCGAGCGGAGATTCTCCTTCCTCAAACCTTAACGTGTTCATTCAATTTAACCAGTGTGATCTGTCCATAGATAAGAACAGAATAAACGTGCGACTATCGTACTCATCTGTACGAGCTTACCACTCCGCCTTCAAAGTATACGCGAACAATGCAGACGAAGTTTTTGATCCACTCGAACGGGCTCGGCAATTGTCGGAACAGCTCGTTTCCGTGGTCCAGCTGGAACTGACGTGGTAAAAATAACTTGGTGGCCCGGCATGGTTGCACCAAAGATAGTTCTTTGGTTGCACCAACCGAATCCACTTCTTTCGAGTATCTGGATCAGATGGAAATGTGTGCAAAGAATATCCGTCTCCTGCTGAGCTGCTGCACACGCCTACAGCACAATATCTGCCACCCCCTCGTGACTTTTTAGGCTGTGGGGGATCGCAACCCGTGTTGATTTCACTTGGCGTTGGCTTGTTGTGTAGGTCGCGGCTGACGGCCAGTCCATCAAGTGACGTCACGGTTTTCGGTCTACCGCGCGGGGTTTGAACAGGTGTGCAAAACTCGTTTTTTTATCTATTAAATTCTTCTGGCGAATTTTTTTGAAAAATGAATACCATACTGTAGTTTATATGACATGTAGACCTGTTTTTAACAAATTATCGAAAATCTCTAAAGTAGACCTTTAACAGCAATACGAGCAGGGGAAGTGTGGAGGTCTGTCTCAGGAACAGCGAGACACGATGAAACTGTTCAGCTGGCTGAGTTCAGGTGAAGGCCACAAACACGGCTCTCTGCATGCACTCAATACAATGCCATATACATGTTATACCGCAAACACGGCTAGCTCTCTGTTGTCAATGCAATGCTATGCCCATGTTTTTACCGCACTCACGGCTAGCTCTCTACAGTCAGTACAATGCTATGCCCATGTTTTACCGCAAACACGGCTAGCTCTCTGCAGTCAATACGATGCTTTGTCCATGTTATACCGCAAACACGGCTAGCTCACTGCAGTCAATACAATCCTATGCCCATGTCATACCGCAAACATGGCTAGCTCTCTGCAGTCAGTACAATGCTATGTCCATGTTTTAACCGCAAACACGGCTAGCTCACTGCAGTCAATACAATGCTATGCCCATGTTATACCGCAAACATGGCTAGTTCTCTGCAGTCAGTACAATGCTATGCCCATGCTATACCGCAAACATGGCTAGCTCACTGCAGTCAGTACAATGCTATGCCCATGTTATGCCGCACACACGGCTAGCTCTCTGCAGTCAGTACAATGCTATACCCATGTTATACCGCATGGCTCGCTCTCTGCAGTCAATACAATGCTATACCCATGTTATACCGCATGGCTAGGTCTCTGCAATCAATACAATGCTATGTCCATGTTATACTGCACGGCTAGCTCTCTGCAGTCAATACAATGCTATGCCCATGTTATACTGCACGGCTAGCTCTCTGTAGTCAATAGAATGCTATACCCATGTTATACCGCAAGGCTAGGTCTCTGCAGTCAATACAATGCTATGCCCATGTTATACTGCACGGCTAGCTCTCTGCAGTCAATACAATTCTATGCCCATGTTATACCGCAAACATGGCTAGCTCACTGCAGTCAATACAATGCTATGTACATGTTTTACCGCAAACATGGCTAGCTCACTGCAGTCAATACAATGCTATGTACATGTTTTAACCGCAAACCTGGCTAGTTCACAGCAGTCAATACAATGCTATGTACATGTTTTATCGCAAACACGGCTAGCTCACTGCAGTCAATACAATGCTATGTACATGTTTTACCGCAAACACGGCTAGCTCGCTGCAGTCAATACAATGCTATGCTCATGTTATACTGCAAACACGGCTAGCTCGCTGCAGTCAATACAATGCTATGTACATGTTTTACCGCAAACCTGGCTAGTTCACAGCAGTCAATACAATGCTATGTACATGTTTTATCGCAAACACGGCTAGCTCACTGCAGTCAATACAATGTTATGTACATGTTTTACCGCAAACACGGCTAGCTCGCTGCAGTCAATGCAATGCTATGCCCATGTTATACTGCAAACACGGCTAGCTCGCTGCAGTCAATACAATGCTATGCCCATGTTATACTGCAAACGTGGCTAGCTCGGTGCAGTCAATACAATGCAATGCCCATGTTTTACCTCAAGCATGGGTAGGTCTCTGCAGTCAATACAATGCAATGCCCATGTTATATCGCTGAACTAGACACTGAACAGGAAAGACTGGTAGGAGCGGGGTCCGTGTGGTGGTCGGGAGGAGGGAGGGGGAATTTAAGTATATGTCTCTTAGAGGAGGGGGAGTGGGGGTGGGTGGGGAGTCGCGCAGGTGCGTGTTGTATTTGAAGACATGTGCGTAAAAGGAACACGCAACACACTCCATGGCAATAGCAGTTGAGAGTTGACAATGAGGTGCAGTTTACTTTCGAGGTGAGTTCAATTTGCATTATGTCCTGCATATTACTAGGAACAAGGTTCAATTTACTTTAGAAGTGAGTACAATTAATGTCCTACATATAACTTGGAACAAGGTTCAATTTACTTTAGAGGTGAGTACAATTTGCATTATGTCCTGCATATTACTTGTAATGGTCTTGGAGCATCTAGCCATTGATCCACAAAGCGACCTTTCCTCAGAATTGAAAGTTTTGATATGAAGCAATTTTTACGTTCATACTCTGACCTCTAATGGAATTATTTGGCCTTCGCCTCAATGTCTGATGAAGTCTTCAACCAAACCATAAAGGATGCTTAGGAAAAAGAACGGCAGTCAAGAAAATATCGAATGAATTAATCCCACGTTGCTAGGATACCAGACGACGTAATCATCCTTTTAGTGCACAATGGTAGAACACTCTTACAAAGACGTCACTAAACAGCCATCACATTTGCTCCCTCTCTCGTCCCTCTGTCCCCCCCCCCCCCCCCCCCTCTTCCTCTCTCTCTCTCCTCTCTCTCCTCTCTCTCTCCATCTCTTCTTCTTCTTCTTTTTCTCTGTCTCTGTCTGTCTCTGTCTGTCTGTCTGTTTGTCTCTCTCTCTCTCTCTCTCTCTCTCTCTCTCTCTCTCTCTCTCTCTCTCTCTCTCTCTCTCTCTCTCTCTCTCTCTCTCTCTCTATGCAGTCATTAATTATAATGAAATTTATTATATCAATAACAAAAATAAAAAGGAAAAGAAAAACATCAACAACAACAATAACAATCATCATCATCACCACCATCAACATCTTCATCATCATCATTATAATACCAATAGTAACAATGATAATGATGATGATAACAACAACAGTTGTAATAATGATAATAATGATAGTGATAATAACAAAATTATTATTATTAAT
>CM031608.1:41349999-41354999 GCA_018398815.1 Conus ventricosus | reverse complement strand
CAGCTACGTCCTCCCCCCTCCCGGGGGCTTCACCTGGAGCACGAACTGGATGGTGCCACGTGCTGGTCGAGGCCACGTTCTGGCTGAGACCACGGACGAGATGGTGCCACGCGCTGGTCGAGGCCACGCCTTGGTCGGGACCGTGGACTGCTAGGGGAGCCCGCCGTCTCGACTGGCCGGCCTGGAGCCCGTCCAGGACCTCCAGTAACAGCTACGTCCCCCCCCCCCCTCCCCCCGGGACACGCTCTTCACTGCCCGCTTGGGAGTCGAGGGTGTCGGCTTTGGGCGACTCCCTGCGAGAACCAACCCGGCTCGGAGCACCTAGTGCGACAGGGTGCTCCCTGCGGACTTGACAGGGGCAGGGATGTGGACGCACTCCGTGGTGTGAGGAAGGGTCAATACTGGAAATATTTCTTTATAATTGTGTACATGTCATATTGTGCTGGAATGCTGTAATTGTGATTGTGTACGTCGTATGGTGAAATATTTATTTATAATCGTGCATGTTGTGGGTGTGGGAGTGCTTGATTGCGATTGTGCATGTTGTGTGCGTTGGAGTGCTTGATCGTGATTGTGCATGTTGTGTGCGTTGGAGTGCTTGATCGTGATTGTGCATGTTGTGTGCGTTGGAGTGCTTTATTGTGATCGTGCATGGTGCGTGTGTTGGAATGTTTATTTTGCTGGTGTGAATAAATGGGGTGTTGTATCGTAATCTTTATTGTGTGGTCTCTTGCGGAGCGTGTGAGGTCAGTCACTCCCTTCACTCCCACCTAGACCGATCCTGTCAGGGCAGACCTCCAGGGGTCGGTCGTGACAATTGTGGGGGCTCGTCCGGGATGTGAAGGGCTCTGGCTGTCTCTCTCTCGTTTTCGCGGAGTGCCTGTTTAGTTTTGTCTGTTTTGTATATGTTTAGTCAGTTTGTCGTGTTTGTTCGTGGGTGGTTGGCTGGGTGACTCTAGAGTGAAGGGAGTCTTTTTGGTGGCCTGAGGGAACATCCGCGTGACTCGGGGGTCGAGGTGAGACCAGGAGGAGTCGACCGCGTCCAGACCTCCTTCCGCCGGGTACCTCACGCAGGTACGGCCGTAAGTCTTGCCCTTCTGTTGCCGCTCAGTCTTCCATTCCTGTGTTGTATTTAGCCAGTTCTTGTTTTTTTTTTCTCTCTACCAGGTTGTTGAGTACAGGGGGTTGTATCGGACGCTAGTGTTTTTTTTTTCCTCTCTCCGGATTCCGTCTGCTAGGTTTTTGTTTTGTTTTTTTTTCCGGCCAGCCCCACCGCACTGTTGCTCGTGCTGTAGAGCGCGGTGTTGCCAGAGTGGGGGCAGCCGGACATAGTTTTTTTTTTTTTTTTTTTTTCGGTGAGCCCACCGCACTGTTGCTCGTGCTGTAGAGCGCGGTGTTGCCAGAGTGGGAGCAGCCGGAACTTGTCCGCACACACGCACACACACACATACACACATATACACATGCCCCTAAAATATTTGTTTTTTTTCTCTAGTGGAATTGTTTTTCCCCTGTATTTGGAAAACTGTAGGATATTGTTGTCATGGCGACGTCCGGCGCTGGTGGTGTGGCGACGCGTGCGTCGAAGAAGAAGGGTATTCAAAATGTTACTGTAGTCCCTACTATTAGTACCAGTACTTCGACTACGGTAACTTCTACCTATTCCAGTGCTGTAGCAGGTAGTCCAGTGAGTACTTTTACTACCTCTTCGCTGGGGGGTCTCCCTGTCGAGACCCCGACTGGCACTTCCGCTCGGAAGCGTCAGAGTATAGCGAAGCAACTGTGGGCTTCTGTTGAGTCGCAGAGACCGAAACCTTCTCCTCTCCAGGCTTCCCCTCGTAAGGGGCATGCCCCAGAAGACTTTCCTTATGGGAAAGTCGAGACCCAAGGGACGGGTCAGACGGATCATCCTCCCGTGTCGGGAGTGGTGAACCCGCTCAGGATATCACCTCTGTCCTTATGTTTCTGGAGCGACAGCGACGGGAGGATGAGGCCCAACGTAGGGAAGAGCGTAGGGAAGAGGCCGCTAGGCAGGAAGCTCTGCGTAGGGAAGAGCGTAGAGAGGAGGCCGCTAGACAGGAGGCTCTGCGCAGAGAGGAGACTGACAGACAGGAGATTATGCATAGGGAAGAGGCTATGCTGCGCAGAGAAGAGGCTGCTAGACAGGAGGCTCAGCGTAGGGAGGAGGCTGCTCAGCGTAGGGAGGAGGCTGCTCAGCGTAGGGAGGAGGCTGCTAGACAGGAGGCTCAGCGTAGGGAGGAGGCTGCCCTCCGTCGGGAAGAGTTGGATCAACGTAGAGAGGAGGCTGCCAGACAGGAGGCTCTGCGCAGGGAAGAGATGGAACAACTTCTTTCGCAGGCTCCCGCATCTGTAAACCAGGGGGTTAATCACCAGGCAGGTGATAGAGTTAGAGGCCCAAAGTTAAAGCTTCCAGAGTTCAGACCTAGTGAGGACATTGATATGTTCTTAGAGCATTTCGACAAGGTTGCTTGTTCATACCAATTGTCTGAGGAGCAAAAGGCTATGCACCTTTTTTCTGGATTATCTGGTGCTGCAAGGGAGTGTGTGCTCACTCTAAATGAAGGTGCGTCTTATGCAGACATGCAGTTGGCTCTGCGTAGCGTTTCCACCTTACCCCAGAGACCTACAGGAGGAAGTTTAGGTCCATGAAGAAGAATAATGAGAGACCTGTCGTGCAGTTTGGTGATAGGCTGCGCAAAACGCTAGGGTACTGGCGTCAGTTAGCTAAGTTGGAGCTGGAGGATCTGATCCTCATTGAACAGCTCACCAACACTGTGTCCCCAGAGTTGAGGATCCGGATAGGCGAGACAGCACCTCAGGATTTCGCGGCTGCGATTCACACCGCTGAGGTGTTTGCTGAAGCTCGCAGGGCTTATGGGCATCGCCCAGATACGGAGAGGAAGCCATCCACAGGATTTAGTGGCAATAAGGCGCCGACAACTGCTAGCGGGTCGAATAAGGCAGGCAGTCCATCGGGGACCTCAGCACCTCGATTTTGTTTTCTTTGTGGTCGTCCTGGCCACATCAGGAAAGATTGTCCTAAAGCCGCTGGTAGTCGTGGGGCTGGTCCTTTCCAACGTCCTCGTGCCTCGGCTAACGTGGGTTCCATCCCAGCTTCGGGTGATTCAGAGTGCCCAGTGTTTCTCTCTGTTGTTGGTTCCTCCTTGGTCGACACCATCAGGGATTCGGGAGCATCAACGATCTTTGTGGATAAGAATTTGGTTTCCCCTGAGGCCCGGCGGGGCGCTAGTTATGATGTGTGCGGGTTGGAGGCTGGTTTTACCTCCACCCGTCCTTCTGTACTTATTCCTATCTCCACCCCTACTTCTGTGGCGAAGTATGGGCCATCGCGGTGGAGCGACCTATGTATTCCCTTCTCATAGGGAATACTGTCACCTTTGCTGACGGACGCAGTCAGTCCGTGTCTACGGATCTGCCCTACAGTCGTGTGTGGGAGTCACCACACGCGCCAAAGCTAAGAAGCAGGAACAGGAATTGCGTCCCGTCCTCCAGCCGATCTCTGACGAGGTTCTGGCCGGGCCGATCCTGCTACCATGGTCCGTCTTCAGGCCAGGGACTTGGATGTCCAACGCCTGCGACAACTGGTAGGTCGTCCTGCTCAGTCTGCCCGACACGCCAAGGTGAGCTTCAAGCTCCACAAGGGGATCCTTTTTAGGGTTTTTACCCAGGCAGATCGTGTGGCCAAGCAGCTCGTGGTTCCCAAAGCCTGAGAGAGTCTGTCCTCCGGCAGGCCCACGATCCCCCATGGCAGGTCATATGGGCTCCAAGCGGACTCTCGAGCGAGTAAGACAAGACTTCTTTTGGCCAGGGATGAACTCACAGGTTAGGCAGTACTGCCGCAGTTGCGATGTCTGCCAACGGACAACGCCTAAGGGTCGCTTGAAGCGTGTTCCCCTAGGGTCAGTGCCACGGGTTGGGGAGCCATTCAGCAAGGTTGGGGTCGACCTGGTGGGACCCATTAATCCTCCATCCGATCGCGGTCACCGCTACACTTCGGTAGTGGTAGAATCTGCGGGTCGATACCCAGAGGCTGTCCCGCTTAGGACTATCGATGCCCCTACTGTTGCTGAATCTCTCAGGCAGATTTGGACGCGCACTGGCGTGCCCAGAAGAAGTACGGCCGGAAGTTTGTACTGGAGAGCGATCATCATCCTCTCCAGTGCCTGGACCGGATCCGGCCAGTCAGTCATCGACTCATGAGTTGGGCAGTGGAGCTGCAGAGTCATATGCGTTCACTTTCCGTCATATCAAGGGTTCCTGTAATACGGATGCTGACTATCTTAGCCGAGCTCCGTAGTTAGCATATTGGAAAATCATCAGTCAGAGGGACACCTCCCCTCAACCAGGGTTATATCCCCTTTTTGGTCTCTGTATCAGGTGTAGTGACGGTTGTCACTTCAGTGAGGTTAACGGTAGTGAATCACCAATGGTTCGTATTGTTTACTTTCATGGTTGGAAGGTTTGCTTAGTTGTTTGATAAATGTAGTATTATGTATTCCTCGGTGTGATTCTATCGTGGAATGTTTGTATTGGATTTTTTCGTACTCTGTCGATCACAGAGGGTTGGGTTCGGTCCCATTGTTGTGAAGTTGCACATGCGACAAGGTTCAAAGGAGCACTGTATCTCAGAGAAACAGATGCTTTTAGAAGGGGGGTTTGTCACGAGTTTGTCACGAGGCCTACGACGTTCGACCCACCTAGGGTGGCGGAATTACTTATTTGTTTATTGTCGTTGCTGTTGTCGTGTATCCGTCCCTTAGGGTGGCTTGTGGTGCAGTTGCACCTTGGTGTGGTTCAGCTCAACTTCGGTCTGCTTTCTCTCTCTCTCTCTCTAATTCCACCGCCCGTGCTATTCATCCTGCAAGTTCACGGGTGGCCGGTACCTTTCTCTCGAACTTTCTGTCTATCGGCCTCTCGCCTGTCTTTTTACCTGTCGCACGTGCTTCGTTCCTTTTAGT
>CM031608.1:41324999-41334999 GCA_018398815.1 Conus ventricosus | reverse complement strand
TCTCTCTCTCTCTCACTCTCTCTCTTCTCTCTCTCTCTCTCTCTCTCTCTCTCTCTCTCTCTCTCTCTCTCTCTCTCTCTCTCTCTCTCTCTCTCTCCTCTCTCTCTCTCTCTCTCTCTCTGCGCGTGCGTGCATGTGTGTGTTGCGCATTCTGTAATACTTTGTCATAACTCATTTTACTGTCTGTTTCTATACATGCTAATTGTTGTACGTTTTAGTACATTTCCATTTCAGATTATTACATTTGATGCTTAATTACTACCTTCCATTTCTGTTGTTCCCCTTCTCCCTTCCATCCTCTCTCCCCTCTCTCTCTCTCTCTCTCTCTCTCTCTCTCTCTCTCTCTCTCTCTCTCTCCCTCTCTCTCTATCTATCTATCTGTCTCTCTCTCTATTCTTTTTGCAGCCCCCTCCCCCAAAATGTCATCTCACTTTGCTAAATACCTTGTACGTATTTTCATGTCTTACGAAAAATGATTACATGTTGTGCCTTGCTCTCTCTCTCTCTCCTCTCTCTCTCTCTCTCTCTCTCTCTCTCTCTCTCTCTCTCTCTCTCCTCTCTCTCTCTCTCTCTCTCTCTCTCTCTCTCTCTCTCTCTGTGCATGCGTGCGTGCGTATATGTGTGTGTTCCAAATTCTGTACGTACTTTGTCATATTCATTTTACTGTCTGTTTTTATGCATGCTATTTTTTGTACGTTGTAGTACATTGTCCATATGTTCCCCCAGCCCACCCCAGCCCCACCCCCATTCTCTCCTTCCCCTTCATTATTGTTAGTTTCATTTTCACTTTATTTTTGTTTGTTTACTATTTTCATTATTATTACTTTCATTTCTCTTCTATTTTCATTATTTTGATGTTCCATTATGATTGCATGACCGCTTTGTTAGCTTGTTTGCTTTCTTACATTATTTCATTTCACTGCATGTTGTAGTCCCTACTCAGGGCGAGGACTGGATTTAAAAAAGCACGTCAGTGTTTATCTATTATCCTCTTAAATAAAGAATTTTGTCTTCTCTCTCTCTTTCTCTCTCTCTCTCTCTCTCTCTCTCTCTCTCTCTCTCTCTCTCTCTCTCTCTCTCTCTCTCTCTCTTTTCTGTAAGCCTGCCATTAAACTTACAACCCGTGGAAGGCGCCCTGGTGGACTCGTATGTCTTGTGAGACACGAGCTCTGATCATTCGTTGAATTATTGGATATTCAATCGGATTCTTGTTTTGCTTTTGTGATTGATAAATCTTTGAGGTGTTTGCACAAAAATATTCTACACATCTGCGCTTACATACCACCGGCAGACTCACCTTATTATACGTATGCTGGCAATGACAATGGAATAAGTATGCTCTAAGAGTTTGTGAGTGATTGTTTACTTTCCGTTGATGATGCTTATGTGTTAAGTGGATATATGAACTATATATATATATATATATTATATATATATTATATATATATATATTATATATATATATATATATAATATATATATATATATATATATATTACTGACTTCCATCAAAAACGCGAAAAATTGAAAGGCTATTTTTCGGATGAAAAGGGGTGAATATACAATATTTGAACCATTGTGGCAAGTTGTTTGGGTCCAAGACTCACGTGCAGTGAAAAAATTGTGTGAGCAACACATCATTTCCGGCATTGGAGGGTCAACAAAAATGGCAAACTGGTTGCTGCATGTGAGGCACGTGCACACCATGCAGAGCAAAGTTAACCAGCGACAAGTACGCAGGCATGCAGCCTTTATAAAGCCGCACTAAAAGGTTCAGATAACGACTTGCCGTCTGAGCGCTACAGAGATGCAAAGACTACGAGCAGAGGAACGCAATCGTGCCCTAGGCCATCTGGAGGCCGGTGTGGATGCCAGGCAGGTCGCCAACATCTTTAACGTCCACATCTCAACCATCTATCGTCTGCAGCACCGATTGCGAGTCACTGGTACCACTGATGATCGTCCCGGCCAGGCCATCCTTGGGTCACCACACCAAGAGAGGATCGCCATTTTGTTCGAACCCATCTGCGGGACAGGCGGCAAACAGCCGCTAACACTGCTCGACAGGTGCCTGGGAATCTCCAGCAACGAATCAGCCTCAACACTGTGCGGCAGCGTCTTCAGGAGAACGGGCTGGCATGTAGGCGTCCTCACAGAGGTCCGGTACTGACACCAAGACACCAGCAGGACAGGCTGCAGTGGGCACAAGCCCGAATCAACTGGCACAGGCAGCAGTGGGGACGCATGCTGTTCTCAGATGAGAGCCGTTTTTGTATTGACATGGCTGACGGTCGTGTCAGAATATGGCGTCGACCTGGTGAACGCTATGCTGACTCCTGTGTGGTAGAGCGGAACCCCTGGGGAGGCCCGAACGTTATGATATGGGGTGCAATTGGCATTAACCACGCCATAGGACCAGTCATCTTTCAGAACATTGGTCCTGGTCATGGACAGGGTGTCAATGCACAGCGCTACATCCACCAGGTGCTCAGACCCCATGTCGTTCCTTTTTTTGCGCAACACCCAAACTGGACATTCCAACAGGACAATGCAAGACCACACACAGCCAGGGCCACCCAGCAATTTCTTCAGCATAACAACGTCAATGTGCTGCCCTGGCCAGCCCCCAGTCCTGATTTAAACCCAATAGAACATTTTTGGGATGAACTTGGCAGATGGTTGGACCTCCTGCGTCCACGACCAGCAACAGCAGCTCAACTTCACCAGGCCATCGTCCATGTGTGGGCTGGTGTGCCGAGGGGACGCATCAACCACCTGGTCCACTCAATGAGCCGCAGGTGTCAAGCAGTTGTCCATGCAAATGGTGGCCACACACGGTATTAGGACTTCAAGCTTGTTTGTCACGTGACCTTGGATTTTCCACACAAAGACATATTGCTGATGACATTTTCACACATTACCTGTGTAATGAATCAAATCACGTTGAATTTTCGCTTCCACTCTGTACAATTGTGACCAATAAAATTCGCCCCTAACCTTCAGCTTGTTTTGCTTTCGCGTTTTTTTTTTTTTTATTGAAGTCAGTATATATATATATATATATATATATATATTGAATTATAAACAAAGCTTGCTCCTATGTCTTAGATTGAAGAAATAGGGGGAGATACGCATTCATATCTGCAGTGGCAGACGATTCTGCCCAACTAACAGTATGTGCATGAGTGGGTGAATGGGGAAAAATAAAACAAATGCTTCTCAAAATGAGCCTTCAGCAAGCTTATATTCTCCAAGGGGGAGACATCCTCCAATACGGAGGGAAACTCACTAACATATAACTCCTGGTCATATACCGATATTTCGAAACTTGGTGGTTTCTCCTCAGTGACCGCGGAAAGTGGTAATTTGACTCCTCTGCCTTTTCAGTTTTAAGAAGAATGCAATCCCAGAAAAGGTTGGTGCGCAATACCGTAGTATGTTTGTTGAGTTTTCAAAAAACCAACCAAAGGTGCCATCTAAGAAGCAAAAGAAAATCATAAAAGAGCAAAACAAGCTACATTTTCTTGTGAAAAGTAGAAAATATAAAACGATATCCTCTAAGACACAAGTGCTGAGGGCCAGTTCTTGGAATGAATCCGCAAGGGACTAAAATACAACAAACTAATAAATTCCAAGGATAAGTACCGCACCGTTCCAGCAACTTACAGAGCAGCTTGGTGTTGCAATGACTGCAAGAAATATTGAATTATAAACCAACAGCTTGCTCCTAGTCTTAGATTGAAGAAATATGGGGAGATATCGCATTCATATCTGCAGTGGCAGACGATTGCCAACTAACAGAATGTGCTGATTGTGGTTGAATGGGAAAAAAAAACAAATCGTTCTCACAACTGAGCCTTCTAACAAGCTTAGTAATTACCTCCCGGCAGGGAGAACATCCTCCAATACGGTAGGGAAACTCACTAACACTATGAACTCCTGGAATATATTGCGATATCTTCGAGAACATTGTTGTTTTTTCCTCAGTGACCGACTGACAAGTGGTAAAATTTGACTCCATTTCTCCTTTTCTTTTAAGAAGAAGCAATTCCCAGCATGCAAAAGGTTGGTGCGGCGATACCGTGAGTATTGTTTGTTGATTTTCCAAATAACCAACCAAGAAGTGCCCATCTAAGAAGCAAAAGGAAATATTTTCTACTTTTCACAAGAAAATGTAGCTTGTTTTGCTCTTTTATGATTTTCTTTTGCTTCTTAGATGGCACCTTTGGTTGGTTTTTTGAAAACTCAACAAACATACTACGGTATTGCGCACCAACCTTTTCTGGGATTGCATTCTTCTTAAAACTGAAAAGGCAGAGGAGTCAAATTACCACTTTCCGCGGTCACTGAGGAGAAACCACCAAGTTTCGAAATATCGGTATATGACCAGGAGTTATATGTTAGTGAGTTTCCCTCCGTATTGGAGGATGTCTCCCCCTTGGAGAATAAACTTGCTGAAGGCTCATTTTGAGAAGCATTTGTTTTATTTTTCCCCATTCACCCACTCATGCAATACTGTTAGTTGGGCAGAATCGTCTGCCACTGCAGATATGAATGCGTATCTCCCCCTATTTCTTCAATCTAAGACATAGGAGCAAGCTTTGTTTATAATTCAATATTTCTTGCAGTCATTGCAACACCAAGCTGCTCTGTAAGTTGCTGGAACGGTGCGGTACTTATCCTTGGAATTTATTAGTTTGTTGTATTTTAGTCCCTTGCGGATTCATTCCAAGAACTGGCCCTCAGCACTTGTGTCTTAGAGGATATCGTTTTATATTTTCTACTTTTCACAAGAAAATGTAGCTTGTTTTGCTCTTTTATGATTTTCTTTTGCTTCTTAGATGGCACCTTTGGTTGGTTTTTTGAAAACTCAACAAACATACTACGGTATTGCGCACCAACCTTTTCTGGGATTGCATTCTTCTTAAAACTGAAAAGGCAGAGGAGTCAAATTACCACTTTCCGCGGTCACTGAGGAGAAACCACCAAGTTTCGAAATATCGGTATATGACCAGGAGTTATATGTTAGTGAGTTTCCCTCCGTATTGGAGGATGTCTCCCCCTTGGAGAATATAAGCTTGCTGAAGGCTCATTTTGAGAAGCATTTGTTTTATTTTTCCCCATTCACCCACTCATGCACATACTGTTAGTTGGGCAGAATCGTCTGCCACTGCAGATATGAATGCGTATCTCCCCCTATTTCTTCAATCTAAGACATAGGAGCAAGCTTTGTTTATAATTCAATATTTCTTGCAGTCATTGCAACACCAAGCTGCTCTGTAAGTTGCTGGAACGGTGCGGTACTTATCCTTGGAATTTATTAGTTTGTTGTATATATATATATATATATATATATATATATATTATATATATAATATATATATATATATATATATATAATCAGAGTTAAAAAGCCACTCAGAACATTAAAAGTGCTCAACCATGTAGGGAGCGACATACCAGTTTAAAATAGGATTTTAAAATGGAAGAGTTAAAAGCTAAAACGCTCCACACACCACAATATATAACACCGGTGGCGTGCCCAAATTGTATATCCTGATGAGAGCGTTTTAGCTTGAAACAAGCTTGTAGGTTTTTAACTCTTCCATTTTAAAATCCTATTTTAAACTATATATATATATATATATATATATATATATATATATAAAGCGTATATGGACTAGTCCTCACGCAGTGACGCCTCCTTGATGAAACTGAAACTATTAAGTGGGCATTTTAACAACAGGACTTCAAATATTTCACATGATTTGGAAGACGATGGGTTGCCTTTGTATGTACGAACAGGAAATCCGAAGATGTTGCAATGAACAGCTACAGTAAGATGTTGGTTAATATGTGCACTGTTTTGAATTTGAATATTATGAATGGTATGTGTCAGGACGATTTTAATGATCGCTACACATACATTTCTGAGAGAGGCAATAGCGTCAATGATTATTTTATAGTGTCACGTGATTTGCTTGCAAAATTTGCTAATACTTGGGAACTGCATGTGTTAGAAAGAGTTGAATCTGACCATAAGTATGCCTGTAATGATGAAATTCAGATTTTCTAATGAAAACATAAATAATGCGAAAATGAATATTGTTAGATGTTTAATGGAGAACTATGCATCGAATGAGACTTATGCCAGCACTTTTAGTGATGCAATGTGCTCTCCTGAAATTCAGGAGAATAGAAATGGCGATTAGAAAAATTGATGTTTATGTTAACGAATCTTTGAATTTATTTAACAGTTGTCTAAAAGATGCAGCTGAATGTATGAAAAAACAGTTTAACATAAATGCAAAACAAAGTTGTGATGACTGGTATGACGTAAAGTGTCGTAACGGTAAAAGAAAGGCCCGTAACCTTTTAAATATATTTCGTCGCACTTTACTTCCCCTGATCATTTTTCTTACTCTGCAACCAGGCGTGAATACAAGAATCTTTTGGAACACAAAACGTAAACAGTATAACAGTAGTTTAGTAGAACAGTTGGTTTCTTCTGTGAATAACCAAAGGGAGTTTTGGAACTCAATGCGTAAAATCAACAATAAAGTAAAACAACCGTCTAATAACATTAGTTTGGAAGACTGGTTTCAACATTTTCAGGAAATGCTTGAAAAAGATGTTGACACAGATGATGTTACAGATGAGGAAGGCAGTGGTGGTGGAAAGGTTCACAATGATTCCAGTGATGATGGTGATTCCACTGACGATTATTTCAATCGTCCAATTTCAAGGGATGAAATTATGATGGCCTTAAGAAAACTGAAAAGTCATTAAGCTAGTGGCCCTGATAGTATTATTGGTGAAATGCTGAAAAATGCATGTAAGTCTAATTTGATATTGGACTTTGTTACAAAGTATTTCAATTCTCTGTTTGACAGGGGTGTTTTTCCTGTGCTGTGGATAGAATCAATAGTTCTTCCTCTATGTAAAAAGGGTAATGTTGATGATCCTAATAATTATAGAGGAATTTCTTTGTGTAATGTTTGAAGTAAATTGTACAGTACTGTTATCAATGGAAGACTGCAGGAGTGGGTAGAGGAAAAGAACCTCACAGGTGAATGCCAAGCTGGATTTAAACGAAATTACTCCACGATAGACCACGTGTTCACTTTAATGGTGTTTGTGCAAAGACAATTTTGTTTGAATCGTAAATTATACGTCGCTCTTATTGATTTTGAGAAAGCATTTGACTCTTTTAACAGGAGTATATTATGGCGAATTTTGTTTAGAAATGGGGGTAAGAGGTAAATTGTATCAATGTTTCATGAGCATGTACGACTTTGTAAAAGCTAGAGTAAGAAGCGGCGGTTCTCTGACTGATTATATAACCCGTGCAACTGGAGTTAAGCAAGGGGATGTTTGTAGTCCCATTTTGTTTTCTTTGTTCATTAATGAATTACCGAAAGAAGTGACTAATTCTGGACGACATGGTGCAAAATTCATAAATTATTTTTGGGAAATTTTCATTCTTCTTTTAGCTGACGATGTTGCATTGATGTCTGAAACGATAGTTGGTTTACAAACCCAGTTAAACAGTTTAGAAAGAGCATCCGCTTCACTTCAATTAAACATAAACATGAATAGAAGTAATATAATTGTGTTCAGAAAAGGTGGATATCTTGCAGCCAGAGAAAGGTGGATATATAATGGAACTGGTATGCCCGTTGCGAATGCTTACAAATATCTTGGCATACATTTTTCTATACGCTTAAGCTTTACCTTCGCTTGTAAAGATCTTGCAAGTAGAGCTAATTATGCGTTATTGTGTATACTGAAGAAATTAACGATGTTAAATAATGAATCTTTGACTTTATTTGTGAAGTTATTTGACGCCCAAATTCAACCGATGCTACAATATGGTGCTGAAATATGGGGTATTGATTCTGCTGCTATGCATATTGAGAAAATCCACCTATATGCTCTAAAGAAATTTATTGGTGTTTCATTGAAAACACCGAACGATCTGGTATATGGAGAGACCACTAGATACCCTATACATTTAATTTCACTATTAAAGTGTATTCGTTACTGGCTAAGAATAACACAAATGGAACAACACGGATTGTCATATAAAGCCTACACTATGCTTTTAGAGTTAGATAACAGGGGACAGAAAAACTGGACCTCTAATTTAAGACTAAAATTGCACGAATTCGGATTTGGTTTTGTGTGGGAAAACCAGGGTGTTGGTGATGTAAATGGTTTTATTCGTGTGTTTCGGCAAAGATCGATTGATTGTAGTTGGCAGAGGTGGAACTCGCATGTTGAATACAGCTCTAGGTTTTCTATTTAGAGACTGTAAAATCCTATGCATTGCATTCCTACCTATTTGTCAATGGTTATTAATAAACATTTGAGACATGCTGTGACAAAGTTTAGATTGGGTACTTCAGATATCTTTGCACATTCTCAACGATATAGAGTTGTAAGTAATCGTATGATTGTTTTGTCCATTGTGTCACGAATCACAGGAAAATGAAGTTCATTTTGTTCCTTCATGTCCAGAATTAAGTGATCTAAGACAACAGTATATCCCTCCTGAATACTTTAGACCTCCATCCGTGTTAGATTAATCTTGTTAATGGACCGACAAATGATAAAATAGTGAAACAGTTTGCTGTTTATTTGTACAGAGGTTTTAAACGGCGAAACTCTATGTTAGCTTAAAGTTGTTTACATCATCTACTAGAAATGTATCGTGTAACGTTGCTCTGTGCACATACCCCTTCTATGGGGCTATGGCCCAATACGAATAAAGACTTTGTACTGTCTTGTCTTGTCTTGTTTTTCTCTCTCTCTCTCTCTCTCTCTCTCTCTCTCTCTCTCTCTCTCTCTCTCTGTCTCTCTCTCTCTCTCTCTCTCTCTCTCTTCTCTCTCTCCTCTTTCCTCCCTCTCTCTCCTCCCCTCTCTCTCTTCTCTCTCTCTCTCTCTCATCTCTCCCCCTCTCTCTCTCTCTCTCTCTCTCTCTCTCTCTGTGTTTATGATCATGTTGTGACTTAAAAAAAATCAATTTGAGTGACGAAAAAACACGGCATTATTTTCTTTTTCTTCTACATGGTTCGGAGCTTCATATTAACATTTACGTAATCCGTTGCAAATTATGCTTCTTTGCATCATAAACTTTCTTATTTCGGCGCTGCAAATATTCATGTATACCCCCTTCACATAAGCGCTATGTAGGCCATTGTCAATAAAAACGTATCTGAAGCGTCTGAAGCGTCTCTCTCTCTCTCTCTCTCTCTCTCTCTCTCTCTCTCTCTCTCTTCTCTCTCTCTCTCTCTCTCTCTGCGAGCGTGTATGTATGTGAGTGCACGCGCATTGCCAATCATCCACATTTCCCTGTGCCTTTGTACACACTGCAAACATGCACGCGCACGATTTTGACTGTGAACCCCATCTCTGTCTGTCACTAACTGCTTACATGTTTCTGAACCCCATCTCTGTCTGTCCCTAACTGCTTACATGTTTGTGAACCCCATCTCTGTCTGTCACTAACTGCTTACATGTTTGTGAACCCCATCTCTGTCTGTCACTAACTGCTTACATGTTTTTGAACCTCCCTCTCTGTCTGTCACTAACTGCTTGCATGTTTTTGAACCCCATCCCTGTCTGTCACTGACTGCTTGTATGCCTGTGAACCCCATCTCTGTCTGTCACTGACTGCTTATATGCCTGTGAACCCCATCTCTGTCTGTCACTAACTGCTTGTATGCCTGTGAACCCCATCCCTGTCTGTCACTAACTGCTTGTATGCCGTGAACCCCATCTCAGTCTGTCACTAGCTGTTTGTATGTTTGTGAACCCCATCTCTGTCTATCACTAACTGCTTGCATGTTTGTGAACCCATCTCTGTCTGCCACTAACTGTTTGCATGCCTGTGAACCCCATCTGTCTGTCACTAGCTGCTTGCCTGTTTGTGAACCCCATCTGTCTGTCACTAACTGCTTGCATGTTTGTGAACCCCATCTCTGTCTGTCGCTAACTG
>CM031608.1:41309999-41317499 GCA_018398815.1 Conus ventricosus | reverse complement strand
CCAGACAAGATGACTCTAATATCATTGTCGGATCCCAGTCCTGTCGTATACAGCCATCCCCATCTCAACCCCTCCCATCTCTACCCCTCCCATCCTGTCCCTCTCTTACTGTCTGTCCGTCTGTCCGTCTGTCTGTCTGTCTGTCTGTCTGTCTCTCTCTCTCTCTCTCTCTCTCTCTCTCTCTCTCTCTCTCTCTCTCTCTCTCTTGGGATGTGTGAAGGGAGCTTTAAAGCAGTTGTGGATAGAACAGTTGGGATGTCAGACCTACATTCACAGAGAGCAAAGATCTTTCATCTAAAGCAGGGCCGAAAAAGCGATGTCCGGAGGCTAGACACACAAACACGCGAAACCTTTGCCCAGAACACTCACCTGATAACATCTTCATTAACGCCTGCAGCTCAGAAGTTGGTCACGTGAACGTTGCATCTCGTTTCACCGAAACACAGAAAGAAAGGAAAGTGGAAATTAGGTCACTTTGGAACGATTCCTTTTTGTTCCCCTGTCCCACCCTCTGCACATGAGGCTGCATGATGGTGTTTGTCTTCATGTGTCTTCTTTTTTTTTTTACCTGGCAAGAATTATGAACAGTACAGTCATTGTTGGCTGGTATGCCAGATCGTTTTAGTTTCAAATCACGTCTAGTATTTACTATTTGGGGCTTTGGTTACACTGCTGAGACAGGAACCGAGGGAGAGGGTCGGGGAATGGGGTGCAGGCTGGATGTCTGAGGTGGACGGTGAGGGGCGGGGTGGGAGGAGAAGAGGGAGAGGGTCGGGGAATGGGGTGCAGGCTGGATGTCTAAGGTGGACGGTGAGGGGCGGCGTGGGAGGAGAAGAGGGAGAGGGTCGGGGAATGGGGTGCAGGCTGGATGTCTGAGGTGGACGGTGAGGGGCGGGGTGGGAGGAGAAGAGGGAGAGGGTCGGGGAATGGGGTGCAGGCTGGATGTCTGAGGTGGACGGTGAGGGGCGGGGTGGGAGGAGAAGGGGAAGGCGGGGCTCTGATCTTCTCCTGTCATATTTAGCTTTTTTTTTTTTTTTTTTTTTTAGTTAAATATGAAAGTCAACTTTTGTTCCAATCTGAAAAAAAAGATGAAAATAAGACCGTATTCTGGATTCCACATGAAAAAATCTAGTGGATCAAGCACATCAAGAGTTCATTTTTGGCCTCTAATCCTTTTAAAAGATAGTTTTCTTTTGAAAAAGATAGCTTTCTTGTCAAATGAAATGTCAAAATGTCTACTGCGTTGATCTCGAGGTATTTACGAATCCAAAACAAAAAAATAAGAAGGATGAAGGGGTCGGGGATGGGGTGAGGGCGGGAGAGTAGGAAAAGGCTTTTTCTTTTCACAGAATCCTCTCTACATAAGTTCCAAGCTTTTCAACAAAATAGTCAGCCTACCCACTAAAGAAAACATGGCTTGTCTTGGATATAACGATTACGCTTACATATATTTACTTGCTCTTACTCTTTAAAAAACAGATGAACTTTATACGTGTATTCTGTCTCTCTCTCTCTCTCTCTCTCTCTCTCTCTCTCTCTCTCTCCTCTCTCTCTCTCTCTCTCTCCATATATATGCATATATATATATATATATATATATATATATATATATATATATATATATATATAATATATATATATATATAAAAGCATCACATCAAGTAAAACGACATGTTACTTAGGGTGAAGTTCTAGTCAGGTAAAACTAGGTAAAATCAGGCAAAATGAGATCATGCTGACAACTATTCTATGCAAGGCAAAATACACTCACCCACAGACACCCACAGACCCCCAACACACACACACACACACACACACACACACACACACACACACACATACACAAACACACACATACAGAGAGAGAGAGAGAGAGAGAGAGAGAGAGGGGGAGAGAGAGAGGGAGAGAGAGAGGAGGGGGGGGGGGAGGGAGATGGAGGGAGAGAGAGAGAGGTGATGGGTGTGAGATTGGAAGCACGCTAGTTGAATAAAAATGAGGGGGAAGGGGGTGGGGTGGGGGGAGAAGGCTAGGAAGGGGGTGAGGGGTAGAGACAACGGGAAGGGAAAATGAGCAAAGTACGTGATAAACTCTCTGGAGGATGAAATATTGTCATTCTTAAGAACACAATTTGAAAAAAAGGGTAGAGAGAGAGAGAGGGTATGGCGGAGAAAGAAAAGGAGGGGGGGGGGGGGGGCTGCGATTGGGTAGGAGGAATGTGAGGAAAACATGAGAGATCGAGAAGAAGAAACATTTCTCATATGCATATGAGTACATCTATACATTCACAACTGCATCCGAACAACATGAACAAAACACTGATGTAACATTTCCTTCCATACATGAAAGAGGAAGAGGAAAAAGATGAGAAGGGTGGTAGAGTAGAGGAGGGCTGTCGGTGGTGGTGATGGGTAAGGGAGGGGAAGCACGCTAGTTGAACAAAAAATATGAGGGAAAAAGGGGCAGGGGTGGGGGGGGGGGGAGAAGGTTAGGAAGAGGGTGAGAGGTAGAGACAACGGGAAGGGAAAACGGGCTATATATGTGATAAACTCTCAGGGGAATGAAATTTTTTGTCATTCTTAGGAACACAATTTTTAAAATGTGGGAACGAGAGAGAGAGAGAGTGAGAGAGAGGAGGGAGGGAGAGGAGAGAGAGAGAGAGAGAGAGAGAGAGAGAGAGAGAGAGAGAGAGAGAGAGAGGAGGGAGGGAGGGAGAGAGAGAGAGAGAGAGAGAGAGAGAGAGAGAGAGAGAGAGAGAGAGAGAGAGAGAGAGAGAGAAAAGAAGGGGATGAAGGAGAAAGGAAAGGGGAAGGGGGAATTCGGTAGGAGGAATGTGAAGACAAGATGAGAGACCAAGATGAAGAAACATTTCACATATACATTTTGATACATACATACATCCACAACTACATCCATATAGCATGATTAAAACAATAGTGTAAGATTTCTTTTATTTATAAAGACATGGCCATACGTAAAAGAGAAAGAGGAAAAGACGGAAGGGTGGTAGAGTAGAAGGGGGCTGCAGGTGGTGGTGAAGGGGAGGGGGGGTGAGAGGGGAAACACGTTAGTCGTCGAACAAGAATTAGGGAAAAGGGGTGGGGTGGAGGGAGAAGGTCAGGGGGGTGGAGGGGGTAGAGAAAACAGGGAAAGGGGCAAATGGGCAATAAACGGGATAAATTCTCAGGGGGACAAAACAATTTCATTCCTAGGAACACATTTTTAAAAAAAAAAAAAGGGGGAACGAGTGAGGTGGGATTGGGAGGCAGGGGGTGGAGTGGGGGTTGGAGTGGTGATGGTGAGACCATGACAAACTCAACAAACTCTTAATGATTTCCACAAGTAACCCCATGTAGGTGTGTAAAACAGAAAGAAGGGGGTGGAAAGGACAGGGTCTGTTGTTATGGTGGTGGTGGGGGGGGGGGGGAGGGGAAGGGGGGTCAAATTAACGTAATTAAATTTGATGCCTTTCAAACATACTTCATACATAAGGTTATGCGCATGCGTGAAGTAGATATAGGAGAGGGGAGGGGTGGGAGGGTGGACCAGTTTGACCTGATTTTACCTGAACAGAAATTCACCCTAAATGATATGTCGTTCTACTTGATGCCAAGCTTTTATGATTGTATCCTGATCTAAGGAAGCTGGCAACCAGCATATACAGAGCACTGAAGACAAGAAAATACTGTTGTTTTTATTACTGTATTTTATCGTCTCCGGTGTTTACTACAGTTTATATGTATTTAGCAAGGTGCGGAGCCCAGGACATCAAGAGAGCGTTATGTATCTCTTCTCTCTCTCTCTCTCTCTCTCTCTCTCTCTCTCTCTCTCTCTCTCTCTCTCTCTCCCTCCCTCTGTGTGTGTGTGTGTGTGTGTGTGTGTGTGTGTGTGTGATCATTTGACTGCTCCATTACTTTTGTCCTCCATGAAATTCAACAACTGTGTTTTGGAGAGCTGTACACAATTAGAGATGTCTAGTTTTGTCTCGCTTGGTTCATGTCAATTCTATGATAGAACCTGCATTATCTCCACAAGGGAGGATGTGACCTTATACGCGTCCGTTTGCTTGTTTGTCTGTCCGTCTGTCGGCAGGATTGTGGGGAAAAAAACCAACAGAATCAAGTGTATCTAAACTCCGTAAGAAACATGGACAAGGACACCAGGCCGAAGCTGTTGACTGTTGGTGTGGATCTGTGTGGCCTGGCTTGATGAAAGGGAAGATTTGGAATCGCTCAGCAGGATTAGCACGCATTGTATCAGTCCCCGGTACAAACCATTACAGCGATGATAACGAAGCGTGGTAGGAGGATAGGGATAAAGGGATTGCAGTGGCGTGGGGACCCGTGCTCCAAGTGTTAATCCAGCTTCTGTTCACATCACGTACGTGACAATGACATAGAAAATATTCAATAGACATTAGCACTGTGAAGTGACTATTATAAATTGACATCCATTGGCGAGGCAATGTGTTTTTTTTATATGGAACGTTGGACATTTTGTGATACAAACGTTGACATTTTGTATTCTGCAAATCCTGTTCCTACAAAGAACATGAGAAGTAACCCTTTTAGTCCATACATACTGTTACTTCTCCAAGCGAAAAACAAATTCAGCGTTTTAAATGGCGTGAACCCAAGGGTGGATCAGAAATGAGTACGAGCTTAGCTGAGGTATGTGCTCTCCGATTTCCTTTCCAGTGATATTTTTCATGTGCTGTCAGTCCTATCTTTCCAGTGATATTTTTCATGTGCTGTCAGTCCTATCTTTCCAGTGATATTTTTCATGTGCTGTCAGTCCTATCTTTCCAGTGATATTTTTCATGTGCTGTCAGTCCTATCTTTCCAGTAATATTTTTCATGTGCTGTCAGTCCTATCTTTAATAATAATAATAATGAATACTTATATAGCGCCTATTCTCGGCTAGAGGCCAAGCTCTAAGCGCTTTACAATCAACACTCGTTTACACAACGGGCTGCCTACCTGGGTAGTGCCGACTGAAGAGCTGCCAGCTGGCGCTTCATTCAGTCGTTTCCCATGTCATCCATTCAGTATCGTTCAATATCGATCACTCATTTTCCTTACTTCCTTCATTCTTTCCATTTTCTCACGCAGGGTGCATGCTATTTGTAACGTGTCATCCATACCAACGGCCAAACTGGCCTACTCTTCCGAAAGTTGGTGATGGGATTTTACGTGTGTGCAAGATGTTATGCATGCGTTCACACACGGAACCTCGGTTTATAGTCTCATTCGAAGGACTGTATGGGAAATGGAGTCAGAACCAATGTTAACTCTGAGAGAAAAATCCCCCTGTACCGAAACGCCCGGCGGAGGTTTGAACCCGCAACCCCAGGATCACCAAGATTACCAGTCAGGCGCTCTACCAACTGAGCTATTCCGACCACACAATCTGGTAAACAATTTTGGTGTGTCTGATGTTATTAGCCACATGACGGCTGACATTCACCACCAATAACTCCACATTTTTTGCTGAATTTATACCAGGATTAGCTGCTTGAGGAACTGGAGAGACCATAAAAGCCCTTTATTCTTGGAAGAAAAATTTAAACCCACAGCAAGTCAAAAGCACATTAAATCTTTAATTTCACGTTTACAAGAAAATGATATATGATTAATGAAATGGCCACACGCGAAATAGGTTAACACATTTTTACTAATGTTTTAAACACTTTGCAGTGAAGTTACGAGGTACAGTGACTGGTGACATAATTATGGACAGGACGAAAACTGGATGGCAATTCACCAGAACTGGTCGTACAGACGGAACTCTCAATGCAAATTGCACCACTACAAGGGCTCAACATATGTGTAACAACATCACCTAGATACAGCCGAGACAGATCAGTACACCAACACACACATCATATTATGCAATAAAATTCTCCTTAATGTTACAGCCTGTGAAAGGCAGCAGCCTTGAGGATTTGGCTACAAGCCAGCTGCTATTTAGAGGAACATGTATAGCTGATTAGAGAACATTGCACATTGACCACGCAGCATGCACTGACTCCACTATATTGACAAGTGTCTGTGTGTTGCAATGCTATAGAATACAGTGTTAAATAATTCAAAACATGCACACACACACACACACGCACACACACACACACACATTCATAACTGATGTCATGAAGCAAAAACGGAAGTAAAATGCATTACCAGCTGAGAAAAGGCCATTTGACAGCAAATAAAAAAAATGGTGCACATAACCCTAAAATCAATGACATTGATATTTTTCATGTGCTGTCAGTCCTATCTTTCCAGTGATATTTTTCATGTGCTGTCAGTCTGCTTTCCAGTGATGTTTTAATGTGCTGTCAGTCCTGTTAAAAAACCGTGCGTGGTCCTCTGGGCAGTAATTACTGTCATGGCGTAATGTCTGTTTTGATGAAACTGCTCTGTGTTTAGCATTTTATAAACAGACCGTTTCTGTTGTTGTGTGAATTGAGAACGCAGATATGTCTTGACTTGATTGTATTGTTTCCAGGCTTCGTGCCATAATTACGCTGTGGCAGTGGGATGAAAACGACCTTGTCTCCCAGCAACGTGAAATAAGTTAGACCACACTTTCATAATGGTCTTGTTTCTTTGCTTAACATCCGTTGCGATGGTGACGGTTTTGTTAATGAAAGCGCAAAAGAGAGGGAGTTCGCTGTTTGTAGGTTAGACAAAGAACATATTGCTTCAGGTAAAACATTCTCATCCCCAATATCACAGTGAAAATTTGTATCCATTGATATTAGGCAGCTTTTGTTCTGTTTTGAAATGCTGTTGTTATTGACGATACTATGAACAACAGGGATCTCCTCTGCAAGTTCCGATATGTTTATTGGCAGCTGGTCTTCTTATCTTCTGGAGGTTCTCGTGTCAGTAACACTTCTCATCGACCAGCCACCGTGGCAGAGTGGTTAGCCTCGCGGAATCGCGGCTGGGAGGTCGTGGGTTCGATTCCCATCAGAGCCATGTGGGATTTTTCTGCTCCGACCGGCTCCAACCCAGAGTTGAGTTTGCCACGGGCTCAGTTGGGAAGCCTGGGACCACACAGTCGGGTTTCATCTACAGAATGGATGCGTCTCCGAGACTGTTGCTCAAATTTCCTGACCAACGCTGCAGGTGTCTGTATCTCTCGGGCCTGGTTGACGCCGGGATACATTATGAAAGGAAGCGTAGAGTACAGCCCTGTCATGCAGACTCAGACCAGAATGGAAATTCATAGGAACATCTTCAACATTTTCATTCTCATCGATCAGCATTAAAAAAACGTCTTAAATTCTATGACCCTTCATGCCTTGCTCTCATGGTGACCGCAGTTTCAATGTTCTCTCCACGCTTATGGTCTTGGTTTGATTCCGTTGGGGTCACTGGCATCGGAAATTCATGAAGGCTGTTGTTGGACGGGCATGGTGGCGCTCTCCGAAGGGAGAGTTTACTCACGCTGGCTCGGCGACTTAGCAATTATGTCATCATACGGTTAGTAGGTG
>CM031608.1:41304845-41309899 GCA_018398815.1 Conus ventricosus | reverse complement strand
CAAAACCATTCGACTTTAAGAGATACCAATATCAACCAAATTCGATTAAGAATAGCGTTCTCTAGATTTACATGCTTATACAAAAAGGACGAACATTTTCGAACATCTCTTGTTAAAGTTGACGACATCATAGGTCAATTTAAAAAGAGAAGGCTGTCTATAGAATTTAGGCGTTATTGATTAATCCCTAATGCCCAAAAGGGCTGGACAGCCAAATAACAAAATGCATCTCGTTTTCTTGTGATTCTTTACAAAGAGGACAAGTCAAAACATTGTCATTAATACAGAGTTTGTATCTAAATATATTTACTGCTAATTCCGATATTCCAAGTCTAAGCTTGGCCATTATGTATTTAAAGCCTCTATACATTTCTGAAGTTAAGTAAGGTTTCAGATCATGAGGGTAAGCAAAAGTTCTGTAACAATCAAACTATTTACTATTATGCACATGGTTTAACCATTTGTGCAAACTGCAGTCAACTAGTCGTTGACAAAAACACCTTATAAACTGTTTAACATTGCCAAAACCATGATTCAGTCATACAAAATCAAAACCGTATTCAAGAAGACACATATGTTCTTTACTAGTCCAGTTAGTTTTTTTTCCTCTAGAATCGAGATAATAAAGCATAACATAAGATTTACGAGGTATTCTGCATTCCTCCATATGAAGTAAATAAGCCTGTAGTGGATGTATTTAACTGCACACACAATATGTATGTAGGAAATCTATTCGTTTCGCTATAAAGATCATTAGGCTTCCTAGTCAAATTCTTTAAAGCAAAAAGGTGCACAGATTCACAATGTATGACAGCATTATCTAATCCTCGTAAAAACATCTTTGGTCTTGCTAGCAAGATCCTTGCAGGCACTAACAAAACTCAGACAAGCAGAGAAAGTATACCCAAATATATATTAACATTAGCAACAGGCACAGAAGCATTATCGTATAGCCACCGTCCTCTTGAACTTAAAGAACGAACTTAAAGAACCACCCTTACGAAGCACATTAATGGTACTTTTAGACAGATTCACTTTCTCTTTTCTCTGTAATAAATGTTTATATTCACGCCTATCTATCATATATGCAGTCCTGTCTGTGTCTTCTAACGAGCGACGACTAATCCTCAACAGCCTCGTGGTCTTTATTTTCTTACCAACACATTCTTGATCATACCAGTCTTTTCACACCCTGTCGTTAATAACGTGCACACATTTTTTCCATGCATACAGCACTTTCAGTGAAACACTCGTTAAACATCTTTGGAATATTTTATATATCAGAATCAATTAAACTTATGGCAATGTCAATTTATCTACCCGTGTTTTCATTGCCTAATGTCTAACACAATAACGAGGAGCATTCATAATTCTAAACAGTTTTTTCTAAGGTAGAGTCTTGCATTTTTATATTTTATTTTTTTTACAAATTTCTACCACGTTTCCAAACGGGTAGCAACTTGAAAAAAACACAGGAAAATGATTAGAATCTACACGTTCCAAAGCATTCACTGCACATCTATCATACCAAAGAGCAAAAAAAAAATTTGACAAAATGAAATAATCATTTACACTGCAACCAGAATGAGAAACGTACGTATAGCGACCCTTCTGGTCACCTACGCCATTCAAGATTCACAATTTCAAAGCAGTGTACGTGTTTAGTAATAACTTACCATAATCAATCACTTTTTGTCTTGAGAATATCGGTTTGTGTTGACAGAACGACTATCGTGTTGTTAACAAATGGTCAGTCAAACATTCTTTTAGAAAATTAATACCATTATCTAAATCAAAATGGGCATAAAACGGAGAACCTTCTCAGCGTCTTCCCAGTTTTGAAAATTTATGTATATAGCAGATTTATAAAATACTAAATATCCGGTAAATAGATCACACGACCATCTTCAATGAATGTTTAGATTAAACAGACAAACTCAAACTGATAAAAGAAAATGAAATACAACTGGGATCACCGAACTTAGACATTAGAATGGAAACAGATTTATGTGCAACGGAACACGAAGTATTCTTGGTGTGCTCGCACGTGCAAAGCGTCGCTAGCTCTGCCTGGCATGACTTACACACCGAACACCGCGCACATGTGACACTGTCACTGGAGACCGCAGAGTCAAACGGTGTGAAGTCACTGGGGTTCTCGTTTTTTTAGAATTCCTCAATGTAGGATAGATTTGATCAAGTGGCTGGCCGTCTCCCTATCTTGATTCTGTCAAGCAGTCATCTTCGTTAAGGAAAAACCTTCTGCCATCAATAATTAGCTGATCAAAAGTCATCGAGAGCTTTATTTTCCTTTTGCTCTTTCCTTTCTAAGATAGGGAGAGATACCACGTCTGACTGTAACTCGAAAGGAGAAAGCCTCTCCCTTGCCGCCTTTCAGTTTAGCTTTGGCCGTAAGAATACTCACTTTGTGGTAGTTGAAGAGCAGCACGCAATAATGGGGGAGTCAGGTTTCGAACTGAACCTATGAACACGATCAAATTCACCATTGCGCGTAATGTTCAATTTGCCTTTAATCAGTTCACGTACATTTCCGTCTGCCTGTCCAGTCGACTTACTTTTATGCCTGGGTATAGATTGTTAGACTGTTACGCTCAGAGCGACATTCCAAGTCATCGGTTTTCCTTCCAAGGTGCTCCACCTTAGCTAACAGATCGGAGTTCTTCTTTGACAGTTCCATCTTTTCCTTTCTCAAACACCCCACCTCCTCACGCAGATCATTGACCTCACTAGAATGTGCAGAAAACTGGGGCCCAGGATCCTTCAAGCTTCTGTCCAGGTCACCAAACTTACAGTCCACCTTTTCCATCATGTCAGCAATCGTTGGCTGCTGAAGAGGGGGCGAAGTCATCTGTCTGCTGTCCAGGGAAGCGCCGATCCGGTCCGTGCTGGTCCTGCGTCCTGGAAGGGGCACTCAGGCTGTTCACTCTCAGCTGTCGAAGGCTGTTGGGTCCAGGGTCCTGTTCGATGCGTCCGCATCGTAAATGCAAACTGCCCCAGAACAGCAGAGTGAGGAGCAAGCCTAAGGTGACAGCGGCAGCTTTGGTTCGTGTTGTCAAGGTGGCGAACCTCACGGCCGTCTTTTTTTTTTTTTTTTTTTTTTTGAGGCCCTCCTCGACATGAAGGCGTTAAAGTATGACAAAACAGAGCAACAGGAGGACGCCCTAAAGACAGGAGGGGCTGAAGGCATAGCACCAGGTCGACTTGCTGACAAACGTACAAATTATAATTCTGCGCCAGTCCTTCACAATAGGCAAAAACAATGGGAACATGTAAACACGGACCCTAACTCTTCAAGTTGCAGTTCACGCTCCCACAAAGAAGAAGAAGAAGAAGAAGAAGAGAGAGAGAGAGAGAGAGAGAGAGAGAGAGAGAGAGAGAGAGAGAGAGAATAGAGAGTATTTGCTACACTTTATGGATCTACTTGAATAAAATTTTGTGTGCACTTATTATCGTGTAAAACATTTCCTGTGCACTCTTCTTTTTCTTTTTTTTTTATAATGTCAGACGATGTTTCATGTGCACTGATATTTGCGTAAAACGACATTTTGTATGCACTCATGTTTGTGAAAAATGACATTATGCGTGCGCGCGCGCCTTGCTTGCTTTTCTTTTGATCGTGTGGCCGGGATTAGAGTAAAGTGTAATGCACGTAATATTGATTGATATATTTATCAGTCATGTATAATACAACTGGTTTCGTATCCATCTATCACCCTAGCTAGCTATATACCTGACCACATACCTATTTATCAATGTACCTTTCTACCCATGGCCTGTCTACCTCCTTAACTAGTTATCTGTCTTACTGCCTCCTTTCTCAACTAGTAAGCTCTCTCTCTCTCTCTCTCTCTCTCTCTCTCTCCTCTCTCTCTCTCCTCTCTCTCTCTCCACACACACACACACACACACACACACACTCTTTCCTCTCTCTCCTCTCTCTCTCTCTCTCTCTCTCTCTCTCTCTCTCTCTCTCTCCTCTCTCTCTCTCGCTCTTACTGTAAGTCTGTCTGTCTGTTTGTCTATTTATCAGTTTATCTATCAGTCTGTCTGCCTGTTCGTCTTTTTTTGTCTGTCTGTCTGTCTGTCTGTCTATCTGTCAGTCTTCTTGTCGATTTGAGTGCATTTCTTGCTACCTAGTAGGTAGTCTCTATCTATCTATCTATCTATCTATCTATCTATCTATCTATTTATCTATCTATCTATCTATCTATCTATCTATCTACTTACCTACATCTCCGTACAATCTCTCTCTCTCTCTCTCTCTCTCTCTCTCTCTCTCTCTCTCTCTCTCTTTCTCTCTCTCTCCCCCTCTCTCTCTCTCTCTCTCTCCTCTCTCTCTCTCTCTCTCTCTCTCTCTCTCTCTCTCTCTCCTCTCTCTCATATAATATATATATATATATATATATATATACTCCCCTGCTTTCATTCCGGGGTCATGTTTGCAGCTATTTTTGGTAGATCCACTTTTTGGAATTTCTGCCGTTGTGATTTTCTGACCTCTTTTCCTCCTTCTGCTTCTCACCCTTTCTCTGGATTTCTGCTCGTTCTGCCCTATTGTATGCTTTGTGGCCAAGACACCTATCTTAAAACAACAACAACAACCATGACAAACAAATAAAAAAGGAAGTCATTTCTGTGTTAGGCTTGGACGAATAATACAAAACTATTTGATTTAGTTCTATCTTTTTTTGTCTTTTTCTTCCTTTCTTTCTTTCTTTTCTTTTTCTTTTCTTTCTTTCTTCGTTCGTTCGTTCGTTCGTTCTTTCTGTCTTTTTTTCGTTCTGTCTTCCTTCTTTTCTTTTTTCTTTCTTTCTGTCTTCTTTTTTTCTCTCAACCCCCCCCCCCCCCCCCCCCTTTTCTTTCTTTCTTCTTTTACTTTTATTGTTTTCAGACTCTGTTTCCAGTTCATTTCTTTTGTTTCTTTCCGTATTTTTCTTTATGTTTTTCTCGTCTTTCTTTGTTTTCTGTTTTCCTTTCTTTCCTGTCTTTCTTCTTATTTTTTCTCTGATGTTTTTTTCTGTTTGTTTTTTTTT
>CM031608.1:41294845-41297345 GCA_018398815.1 Conus ventricosus | reverse complement strand
GTGTGCCTGCATGCGTGCGTGTGTGTGCGTGCGCGCGCGTGTCTGTGCGTGTGTGTATGCGTGCGTGCGTGTGTGTGTGTGTGTGTGTGTGTGTGTGTGTGCGTGCGTGCGTGCGTGCGTGCGTGCGTGCGTGCGTGCGTGTGTGTGTGTGTGTGTGTGTGTGTGTGTGTGTGTGTGTGTGACTGTGTGTACGCGTGCGTGCAAGTGTATGTGTATGCATGCTAGTATCCAAGCGTGTAATCATGTGCAAAGACACACACAGCCATAAAAACAGTCTCCGTTCTTTTCTTAACATCTTGGAGATAATGCCTCAAACATTACATGACTGTATAGCTGTAGCGAGAACTCTTCTGGTTGCCTGCTAGATGCCGACTACCTGCTGATAAGAAGCACTTCCAAATAAGTTGGAAAGAAACTCCTCCAAATCACGTTGATCCTCCTGCTCATATGGACGTTGTCAAAGGTAACTACAGACTGAAAATTATCCAGAAAACAAAAAGCTGACATGTTAAAGTCACGGCCCAGAAAGGCTAGCAACCGGGGATCCATAACAATCCATAAGGAATTCTTTTCAAATTCGTTGACATAATCCGTGGTTTAAAGCACTGTACTGCATAAACCTACAGAACGCAAACGTTGATTCATGATGTGCATGAATCGAAACAGTGCTAGAATCCGGCAAATTTTAATGGAGAGGACAATCCAAATATCAGAAGCCAGCCTAATCGTAATATTTCCTTTTTAAATTAGAGACTTGCCTTTACATGGAACAGAACATGAATAGAAATTCTTCTCTGGTGAGGTGAACACTATGCTCTGAAGGTCCTTCAAAGTGGAGGTCAGTAGAACCAGCTAGTCACAGTTGTCTCCCTCTATTCAGAGTTTCAAGGCGAGTCTGGATTTTACAATGATATGTTACTACTGGAATGATCTATCGTCTTTAATCATGCATGTCTTGCCTCAACCTATGAGACCTTTGGACGTAATAATAATAATTGTATACTCATGTATGTGTGTGTGTGAGCGCGCGCGCGCGCGCGCGCGTGTGTGTGTGTGTGTGTGTGTGTGTGTGTGTGTGTGTGTAAAACTTACTGAAATAAGTAAATACTGGACGGGAACCCACCCGAATAAAGGCTAATAATGATTGTGATCGTCGTCATCATGTGTTCATACAAACACAATCTTCCACAACGATACAAGCTCCCACATTCATTAGAATAATCTAAATCACTTCAGTAACATCAAACCCAGACGCTCGTGAGTCGTCCGTAAGGCTGACGTCACGGTAGAGGGTGACATCACGGTAGAGGGTGACATCACGGTAGAGGGTGACAATATGATAGAGGGTGACAACATGATTGAGAGTGGCAACATGATAGAGGGTGGCAACATGATAGAGGGTGACAACATGATTGAAGGTGACAAAAATTATGATAGAGGGTGACAACATGATAGAGGGTGACAACACGGTAGAGGGTGACAACATTATAGATGGTGACAACATGGTAAGGGTGACATCACGGTAGATAGAGGGTGACAACATGATGGAAGGTGACAAAAATTATGATAGAGGGTGACAACATGATAGAGAGTGACAACATGATAGAGAGTGACAACATGAAAGAGAGTGACAACATGATAGAGGGTGACAACATGATAGAGGGTGGCAACATGATTGAGGGTGACAACATGATTAAGGGTGACATTAATTATGATAGAGGGTGGCAACATGATAGAGGGTGACAACACGGTAGAGGGTGACAACATGATAGATGATGACAACAAACGGTAAGGGTGACATCACGGTAGAGGGTGACAGCATGATAGAGAGTGACAACATGATAGAGAGTGACAACATGAAAGAGAGTGACAACATGATAGAGGGTGACAGCATGATAGAGGGTGACAACATGATTGAAGGTGACAAAAATTATGATAGAGGGTGACAACATGATAGAGGGTGACAACACGGTAGAGGGTGACAACATTATAGATGGTGACAACATGGTAAGGGTGACGTCACGGTAGATAGAGGGTGACAACATGATTGAAGGTGACAAAAATTATGATAGAGGGTGACAACATGATAGAGAGTGACAACATGATAGAGAGTGACAACATGAAAGAGAGTGACAACATGATAGAGGGTGACAACATGATAGAGGGTGGCAACATGATTGAGGGTGACAACATGATTAAGGGTGACATTAATTATGATAGAGGGTGGCAACATGATAGAGGGTGACAACACGGTAGAGGGTGACAACATGATAGATGATGACAACAAACGGTAAGGGTGACATCACGGTAGAGGGTGACAGCATGATAGAGAGTGACAACATGATAGAGAGTGACAACATGAAAGAGAGTGACAACATGATTGAAGGTGACAAAAATTATGATAGATGATGACAACAAACGGTAAGGGTGACAACACGGTAGAGGGTGACAACATGATAGAGAGTGACAACATGATTGAAGGTGACAAAAATTATGATAG
>CM031608.1:41279845-41289845 GCA_018398815.1 Conus ventricosus | reverse complement strand
TAACACGAAGAACCTCCTTCCTAGTGATGGGAAGATCAACCACCACCCCCCTCCTCGCCCCCTCCTACAGTCCCAAAAGTGAAAAAGACCACCATCCCCTGAAAGCATGATGGTGACCCCCATACTCGAATGCACGACAATGATTCCAATTTCTTAAAAACGTGAAGGCCATCCCCATTTTTATAAATGGATACAAGATGACCCCCTCCCTCCTCCTCCAAAAAGCATGAAGCTGATTTCCGTTGATTAAAACATGAGGATGAACCCCATCTCCAAAATGTAAATGTGCGTACATCCCCATTCCGTCCCAAGGATATTATATTTAGAGGATGCTGTCTTGATAACACGAAGATGACTCCTATCATGAGAACATGAAAGAGAAGGCGCCACCCTCCTTCCCTCTTGAGCACATAAAGTAGACCTCTCTCTCTCTCTCTCTCTCTCTCTCTCTCTCTCTCACACAGCATATGAAAGACCCGCTATCCCCCCGCCACCCCCCCCCCCCCAAAAAAAAAAAAAGAGGAATACCCGTTTGCACAGAACACACGAGTACCCTTCTGTTAAAGATATCTCTCTGCAACGAACATGAAGATAATACCCCACCTCTCGTAAAGATCATGCAGAAGGCATACCTCCCCCCCCCCCCCCCCCCCCCCCCCGCAATCTTTCTGTCTCAAACAAAAAGGAGACCCCCCCCCCCCCCCCTCCCCTCCCCTTCTCCAAAGAACATGAAGGTAATTACCACAACCCCTTTCCGATCCTGTTGATCTCCCAAGGACTTTGAGCAACTAGAGCCTGTCAAACTGTTTCAATCGGTTGATATTGCCTCTAATCTTTCCTCATTTCGAAACGTTTTTACGTCATTCTTTTCATCCACACACATTCCTTTACGTCCCCCGCCTCACCCCCTCCCTCCCGACCACTCCATTCTGTTGAATGTATTTCATTAATACGTGAAATGAATACGTTAATAAAAGTCCCTTGATGCATTTTTTTTTTTCTCAGGAAATCCCATTCACATTTGCTCCTTCCTTTTTAGACGTAGAGACTGGTTGTAATTAAGACGAAACAATTTAAAATGTGCACAGCCAAATTGAAAGGTTGCCTAGATCGTTGGAACACGCGATGCAGAAGGAGGGCATCGATTTTTCTGCAACTAATGACCTCCTCTTGATACCTCATAGGAGGAAAGTGAAAGGCAAGCAACAACAACCCCCTCCCCCCCTCCCCCCCCCCCCCCCCCCCCCCCCCCCCAGCCGCCGCCAGTCATTTTCAGACAGCAAACTGGAGACAATATTCGTGAGAAGAGATGAAATAGAGGACAAGGATAATAGAGTTTGCCAAGAATATGACGTCAGACTTATTCGCAAGAAGTATGACTTTGTTTTAGAATGTAGGAAATAATGGCACCATTTTGAAAATAGAAGGTAAATAAAAAAAAAATAAAAAAAGGAAATCAAGCAAGTAAATAAACCAACCAAAACCAGTTGAGCTTTATCCATGTTTAGTTATGGTAATATCTGTGATACTGGGGATAAAAAGAAGACTTAATCTCTCTTAAGTTCATAAAACTTTTGAAGGATGTTTGATTAAACTGGCGAGATTTTTGGCACGAAAGTGCTTTTATTTCTTTATTATTTTCGTTCAATATTTGTTTACTCACTCTTACTCAGTCCTCTTCGTTGCACTGCAGATCTCCATCTCGCTCTGTCTTGGGCTGGTCTCTTGGCTTCACCCCAGGTCATGTTGGTGAACTTGAGTTCTGCCTGTAGAGTTCTTCTCCAGGTGGTGACTGGTCGTCCCCTCTTCCGCTTCCCCTGTGGGTTCCATCAATATTTGTTTAAACATTTGTTTTCAGAGAGAGAGAGAGAGAGAGAGAGAGAGAGAGGGTGGGGGTTTCGTCGAATCGGGTGGATACCCATACACGGCTCGTTCTTTTGAATCTGCCCATGTAAGCTGTCACGACTCCACACCGCTGTGTCTGGCAGAGAGACACTCGTCCCAGGCCCCAAGGTACTGTTGGTCTCCTTCTGTGTGCTGGTGCTTCAGACGTATTGAAACATCCAGTCGCGGCGGTGGATTACGTTCATGTTTAACCCGCCCCTCGCCCCCTCGCCCCCAGCCCACCTCTTCCATTACACGCGCACCTCCCCCCAGGACTCCTGTCCTTCTCCTCCTTCCTCGCTTCTCAGTTCTTTGTCGGTTCGTTCAACACCCACCCCTCCCCACTCCTTTCCTCGCTTTCGTAAGTATCGTTGTTGGTTTTTGTTGTTGTTGTTGTTGTTGTTGTTGTTGTTGTTGTTGTTGTTGTTGTTTTCTTTTTTTTTTGGTTTTTGTTTGTTTGCTTGTTTTGCTTTTAATCGATAGTTATTAACTATTCCCACCCTGTCCTGCGTATGCTAGATCAGAACAGGCGCCACTGAACACCACCGAAGTGACTCGGCAGCAGTGCAGTGTCTCCTCCGGTGGGTTGCCTCTTGACGACTTGACATTGACTGCTCCCTGTGGATTGCCGGTGCCGGGGCTGCGGCGGGCCGACCGAGCTGTGGCTGTGGACGGGGTGTCGGAATGAGCGGCGTGATGAGTTCACTGCCTCTGAGGTGGCGCAGAGGTTGGGACAGCAACAACAACAACAAAAACAACAAAAAAAACTATTCCCACCCAGTGAGCTTTGTACTCGCAGTTTATCATATCTGGTACTGCTTTATTTCTCCTAGATTCATAACGAATCCCCCCCCCCCCCCCCCCGCCTCCCGTTCCCTGTTTACCCTTCCCTCCCTTCCTTCGTCTGTCATGAAATAATCCACCTGCGTCTGGTGTGTGTGTGTGGGGGGGGGGGGGTGCGTGTGTGCGTGCGTGCGTGCGTGCGTGCGAGCGTGCGCGCGCGCGCGCGCGCGCGCGCGCGCGTGTGTGTGTGTGTGTGTGTGTGTGTGTGTGTGTGTGTGTGTGTGTGTGTGTGTGTGTGTGTGTGATGTGGGCACGTGCGTCGTTTGTGTGCATTGTGCACGATGTGTGTCTGGAGAGAGGAGGGGGTCACTGAAGGCAATAATCATGTGTTTGAAAGCCGCGTTATCAGTCTGTGCGTCCATCTTTATATCAACCAAACAAGGCACATACCAGCCAAACAATCATCCTACATAAAAACCGTCTACCATACATATCACGCTATCTATCTGTCTGCCTGTCCTTATATTCTTTCTTCGTGTGTCCCCTGTACTACAAAAGAGCGCCCATATCAAATCAATCTAACCGCTATTAAACAAAAGCGAAAATACTGAAAGAAACGCCGGAATATCTGGTTTGCGGGGTGTGGTTGGTAAGGCAATTTATCAGTCTCTGCGAAGTTGAAAGTGCTGTTTCTTCAGCAATTAACACTCAGTGGGACGACGGCTCGACAAGTTCACTGCCAATCAAACAACTTCAGTTCCATGTTTCTTTCGCCTTGTTATTGCCAATCCATCACGTGTTAGCAATGTTAGTGTTCACGTTTAGTCATCCAGTCAAGAGTTTAGTCTTTAGACAGACCCAGAGAGAGTGAGAGTGAGAGCGAGAGCGAGCGAGTGTGCGAGAGAGAGAGAGAGAGAGAGAGAGAGAGAGAGAGAGAGAGAGAGAGAGAGAGAGAAAGACACAGAGAGAGAGAGAAAGAGAGAGGAGAGACAGAGAGACAGAGAAAGAGAGAGAGAGACAGAGAGAGAGAGAGACATAGAGAGAGAGAGAGAGAGAGAGAGAGAGAAAGGGGGGGGGGGGTAGGCGGAAATGCCAGGGGAAAGGGTTATGAGGGTGTCCAGAGATTTGTTTTCCCTGAAAAGACATGTCCTAGTTTCTATGCAAATTTAATTCAGCCCATACCATTCTATGTACATGAAACGGATCTGGAAGGAGGGAAAGGGCCCATCGCTCCTCCACAGTGACTGTCTCCTCCATAAAGCACACTCTGACTCTGCGTGCGCTGTTTGCGGTGCATGGACAAGCTCAAGGGAGACAACGTCTTCTGATATCTTCGCATGTTTACCGTTAATGTTGTCATGCTAAACCTCTTTCAGTTAAGCGCACTATGATTTGGGCATAGTGAGTTAATAACCGCAGTTTCCTTTCCTATGTATCTCTTTCAGTGAGTTAATAACCGCAGTTTCCTTTCCTAGGTATCTCTTTCAGTAAGCGCACTATGATTTTGACACAGTGAGTTAATTACCGCAGTTTCCTTTCCTATGTATTGTTTTTGTTACTTGACATCCACGTAAGTGACAAATGTTCGCTGAATGGAAATTCGTATTCGTAATCTCCCATCGTCATCACCCCCACTCTAGATCCGTATCCATCTCTGTCTCTGTCTCCCCCTCTTTCCCTCTGTCCGTCTCCGTCTCCGTCTCTGTCTCTGTCTGTCTGTCTATCTGTCTGTCTGTCTGTCTGTCTCTGCCTCTGTCTCTGTCTCTGTCTCTCTCTCTCTCTCTCTCTCCTCTCTCTCTCTCTCTCTCTCTCTCTCTCTCTCTCTCTCTCTCTCTCCAAAACTCACTGCTACGCACAGCGTGTGCACACGCAAGCCGTTTTCCTGGCCACAAGCACTTAGCGTACAGCCTTGCCACAGCTCACTGTCCCTGGGGAGCCAGCAGTTGACCTGATGAGTTCTTCACACAGCAGAACAGCTGTGGCTGGCTGGTGCGCTGACCTGTTATATGAAGAACTCACTGACTTACACAGCACTCACTGCACCAGTCTTTCTATGGAGGACTCACTGACTTACACAGCACTCACTGCACCAGTCTTTCTAAGGAGGACTCACTGACGTACACAGCACTAACTGCACCAGTCTTTCTAAGGAGAACTAACTGACTTGCACAGCACTCATTGCACGAGTCTTCCTGTGGAGGACTAACTGACTAACACAGCACGCACTGCCCCGGTTTTTTTTATAGAGGGCTCTTTTTATAGAGGACTCATTGACCTACACCGCACTCATTGCACGAGTCTTTCTGTAAAGGATTAATTGACTTACACACCACTCACTGCACCAGTCTTTCTATGGAGGACTAGCTTACTTACACAGCACTCACTGCCCCAGCTTTTTTTTTATAGAGGACTCACTGACTCACACAGTACTCATTGCACGAGTCTTTCTGTGGAGGATTAATCAACTTACACAGCACTCACTGCACCAGTCTTTCTATGGAGGACTCACTGACTCACACAGTACTCATTGCACGAGTCTTTCTGTGGAGGATTAATCGACTTACACAGCACTCATTGCACCAGTATTTCTATGGAGGACTAACTGACTTACATAGCACTCACTGTACCACTCTGTCTATGAAGGACTAACTGACGTACATAGCACTCGCTGCAGGAGTCTTTCTATGGAGGACTAACTGACTTACATAGCACTCACCGCACCAGATAACTCACACTACACTCTCTGCACCAGTCCTTCTATGGAAGACTACACAGCACTCACTGCAGCAGTCTTTCTATGGAGGACTTACTGACTTACACAGTACTCACTGCACCAGTCTTTCTATGAAGGACTAATTGACTTACACAGCACTCATTGCACCAGTCTTCCTTTTGCCCCCCCCCCCCCCTCCCTTCCTCAACCCCACCCCCCTCCAAGGGATAATTTGGATGGCTTGTTGATATTTTGCCCCACTTTGTTCCTAGAATGTGAGGCCCTAAGGTGCCAGGTTTAACATGATTTTCAGTGGGATGTCCTCCAGCCATCTGCAATGGAAATATTTAGTTGATTTTATCGATCAATTTCAGTCAGGATTTTTAATCACATTTTAAAGTCTCCTTGATTTTCTGACACGTGTAGCTCCTTCCCATAAGCTGTTTCTTTCATATTTATACCTATTGATGTTAAGTCAAAACTTTTTTTCCAGGCATTTTTAATTCAAAATTCGTCTCCACCTTCCCTGAGTGATGTATGGAGGTGTATGGATTCTTTTTCAGTTGCCAGCCAATGAGTCAATAGTTAGCCTGAAACGCTCTCCACACAAAGGTTGTCCGCTGCTGCTTGCTGATCGGTTGATCTCCACTTTAGACAAACAAAGGGCAGAGCTGTCACCTGCTTGTTCGTTCTTCGTCCTTGAAAGAAAAACATGGCCAAGGATGTCACGTGCATATTTGTTAATCTAGTATAGTAACACACACACACACACACACACACACACACACACACACACACACACACACACACACACACACACACACATATATATATATATATATATATATATATATATATATATATATATATATGTATATATATATATATATATATAGACACATGCATATAGATATAGATAGATACACACATACATTTAGACATAGATAAATAAACACACACACACACACACACACACACACACACACACACACACACACACACACACACACACACACACACACACACACCTGGGTAGTATAAGTCAACAGGTGTAGGGAGTAATGATATGTTAGTGAGTTCCCCCCCTTTTGGAGATGGTCTCCCCTTTGGAGGTTATAAGCTTGCTGACGGCTCATTTTGAGAAGCATTTATTATTCCCCATTTACTCACTCAAGCACATACTGTTAGTTAGGCAGAATTATCTGCCACTGTAGATATGAATGCTTATCTCCCCCTAGTTGATCAATCTTAGACATAAGAGCAAACTTTGTTTATGATGCAATATTTCCTGCAGTCATTGCAACACCAAGCTGCTCTGAAAATTGCTGGGACGGTGCTCAGTTACTTACCCTTGGAATTTATTAGTATATTATTGTTCAGTCCCTTGCGGATTCATTCCAAGAACTGGCCCTCAGCACGTGTGTCTTAAGATGTTGTCTTTCTGTATTTTCTATTTTCATACGAAAATGTAGCATATTTTGTTGTTTTATAATTTTCTTTGCTTCTTAGGTTGGACCTTTCGTTGGGTTTTTGAAAATTCAACAAACATTCTATAGCATTGCGCACCAGCCTTTTTTCTGGGATAGCATTCTGTTTAAATCCTAAAAGGCAGAGGAGTCAACTTAGGACTTTCCAAAGTCACTGAGGAGAAACAAACAGGTTTCGAAATACCGATATCTGACCAGGAGTAATATGTCAGTGAATTTCCCCCCTTTGGAGATGGTCTCCCCTTTGGAGATTATAAGCTTGCTGAAGGCTCATTTTGAGAAGCATTTATTATTAACCATTTATCCACTCAAGCACATACTGTTAGTTAGACAGAAGTATCTGCTACTGCAGACATGAATGCTTATCTCCCCCCTAGTTATTTCAATCAAAGACACAAGACCAAGCTTTGCTTATAACTCATTATTTCCTGCAGTCATTGCAACACGCAACTGCTCTGAAAATTGCTGGAACGGTGCTGTTACTTACCTTTGGAATATATATATATATATGTTACCGTCATCAACCGTAATCAGGCATAACTAGTAATGACTGCTTTTTTTTAGCCATTACCAGTAATGACTGATTCAGTCAGTGGTTACGAGTAATGACTGAAAGTCTTAGGCATTACTAGAATTGACTTGCACATTTCGTGAACTGAACGCTTGATGACTAGGCAGGAGACGTAACTTTTCTCACGTTTTTCATGTTGACGGACCAGTGTTCAGCTATACTTCACAAGGCATGTCACATGTACGCTTGAAAACGACTCAGCCCGGAAGCCGACTCTTGTTATTGAGGCCGACTTGCATTCATTCGTTCAGAAGCTGCCGGCATGGATGAAGCCACAGAAAACCGTTTTATGCAGGAAATGCAAAAAATTCGCCAAAATGGAGGAAGGCAACTCATGACAAACCTGGAATATCAGGCCAACATAACCGATTTACTGGCAGCCCAAAGCAAAACTAGTACAAAAAGCCGTCGCCAGTATTACTTGGCAGAAAGGTAAATTTTTCCTCTCTCTCTCTCTCTCTCTCTCTCTCTCTCTCAGTCTGTGTGTGTGTGTGTGTGTGTGTGTGTGTGTGTGTGTGTGTGTGTGTGCGCGCGCGCGCAAAACAAATTTTGATCTCTCTGTTGATCATTCAGTCTGTGTGTGTGTGTTTGCGTTTGCAACATGTGTGTTACAGATTCGCAAAACGAATTTTGCGCTCTCTCTCTTCTCTCTCTCTCTCTCTCTCTCTCTCTCTCTCTCTCTCTCTCTCTCTCTCTCTCTCTCTCTGTTGATCATTCCAGACTGTGTTTGATTACGCTGACGATAGCTTATGTGTTTCCGTTTGCAACATGTGTGTTACAGATTCGAAGTCTTGGAATGTGGCACCACTCAACGACTCATCATGAAGCGGAAGTCACCGACTAATCCTGTGTTATACTACGTTACAATGGAGGAGACATTTGCAGTCGTGAAACAAGCACATGCATCCACGGGTCATGGCGGAAGAGATAGGATGATAAAGGAACTGGATAAGAAATACAAGAACATTCCAAGGGAAGCTCTTAAGGTGTTCATTGCTAACTGTTCAGTGTGTCAGAAAAAGGCAGTGCGACAGAGAACAAAAGGCGTTGTCGTGAAACCGATCCTGACCAAAGAAGCCATGTCTCGTGCACAAATTGATCTTGTTGATTACCAGTCTATGCCAGATGGAAACTACAAATGGCTGCTTGTGTTCCAGGATCACTTGACCAAGTTCTGTGTTCTGCGCCCGTTGACTTCCAAACGTGCATCTGAAGTCGCCATTCAGCTGGTCGATGTCTTTTGTCTTTTTGGAGCTCCTGTCATTCTCCAATCGGACAATGGTTCTGAATTCACAGCTGGAATCATTCGGGAGTTGAAGAGTCTGTGGCCCACACTGCACCTAGTGAATGGCAAGCCGAGGCACCCTCAAAGCCAGGGGTCAGTAGAAAGGGCAAACGCGGATATTAAGAACATGCTGGCCGCGTGGATGGAAGAAAACAGTTCTGAAAGATGGACCATGGGCATCCGCTTTGTCCAGTTCATGAAGAACAGTTCCCATCACGAAGGAATAAAACGATCACCATATAAAGCCTTGTTTGGGACGGATCCAAAAGTGGGACTGGCCTCCACATCTCTACCCAGTGAAGTGATTGGGCGCTTGGAAACGGAAGTTGACCTCCTCACGGTCTTTCAAGACCTAGAAGCCAACCCCATTTCCGACGCTGATCCCCAACCCAGCCATATACAGGATGCCACAGTGTCTCAAATCACAGATCAAGTCCAGTCCATTACAGCTGAACCAGAAGGGATTATTCAGGCTGAGGTTCTGTTAGGAGAGACATATCCGTCTAAACCTCAGCCAGAAGCGAGCAGTTTGTCTGTGTGGGTTGATGATCAAGGGATTCTTACGTCCGAGGCTGGTCAAGTCACAACACTGATTCCTTCAGGAGGTGGTTCCTGCGACAGTATCCAAGCTGATGGTGCTTCAGAAAGCGCCTTGACTACAAACGCTGAGCCGTCTCTGTCAGTGCCATCTTCTGCTTCTTCCGTCGAAGGTATGTCATCACAGCCAGACCGCATGGACCTCCACGTAGACGCGGTTTACCTTGACCAGCTGGAAGACAGCATTTCACGTCAGCAAGCCGAGGCAAGACATCATCAGAAAAAACAAGCTGAAAGAATGGTGAAATGGGCCAGGGTTGAGTTAGGAGATGCCAGTGAAGGTGACAATGTTGCGATCCCTATTCCCTTTGTTGACAGAGGGAGGGGGACCCCCGAAATCTTCTGGGTGTTGTAGTAAATCGGATGAAAACATGATGTACACTATTGCCACCAGCAATGGAACACTGAAGGGAAAGTATTCTAGAAATCAGTTTATCCTTTGCGCGGAAAGATTGTTGCCAATTGCAGACATGGACAGAGAGAATCTGATTTCACTGAGATCAGCCGTTACTTTGACGTCTCGTTGTAACGGCCAAGGATTTGCCAAATGCTCATGCGCAGGCGCTCGACGCTGTCAGACAAAGAAATGCTCTTGTTTCAGAAACAGTCTAAAATGTAACAGCCGCTGCCACCACAGTCTCACATGCAGAAGCAAAATGTGCCAATGAAAAAGTGTTACT
>CM031608.1:41249845-41267345 GCA_018398815.1 Conus ventricosus | reverse complement strand
GCAAACTTTTATATCTAAATCATAAGCTTACACACACACACACGCGCGCACACACACACACACACACACACACACACACACACACACACACACACACACAGAGAGAGAGAGAGAGAGAGAGAGAGAGAGAGAGAGAGAGAGCGAGAGAGGAGAGAGAGAGAGAGAGAGAGAGAGAGAGAGAGAGAGAGAGAGAGAGAGAGAGAGAGAGAGAGAGAGAGAGAGAGAGAGAGGAGAGAGATGTACCAAAAGACAAACAGGCAAAAATACACAAACTGAAAGAAAACAAGCATATAAACAAAAAGGTAACGCTGAATTCATCATCTTGCAATCTAAAGGCGTTAATGACAAAACAAAGCCGATTATCGTGTTCTCGAACTATTTTTTCAGAGGGAAATGGAACGATGTAGAAATAAAGAAGAGGGAGGGGAGAGAAGGAAGGGGTGACAGGGAAAAGTGGGAGGGGGGTTATAAACAGAACCCTGGAAAGTGAGGGAGAAGAAACAAAGAGATTAGAGTGAGGGATGTGACAAGCGGGGTAGAGGAGGGAGAGAGAGAGTGGGAAGAGAAAGGTGAGGCGAATTCTAAGAGGAAGCGAGTAATAATCTGGAAGCTCAAGTGGCCCACTTTAAACCATCCTTCTGGCTCCTAAAGCATAAAAATCGTTAGGAAATCAATGCCTCCAATTAACGACGGCCTGAATATAGCCTCTCCAGAAAAAAAACCTGTTTAAATTCATTTCCGATTATTGCATTCATTCACATCCCGAGAAATGGGAGAAAATTACGACGGCTCTTACGATACAAACTTCAAAAAGAGCAATTAGGACATGAGAGGGAGAAAGAACATGAGCATAGTTGATGCCTGAAGCTTTGTGTCAATCTCTTTGAAGTCTGGGAGGAGACAGACGTATAGTACGGACCCACTAAGAGCCCCACCACACTCCGATGCCCACTCTCTCACAAGTTCTTTCTGAATCCTGATCATTATTTAAACCATAGACATGACACACAGAAAACTTCTTTTTCTTCTTCCTTTTCGGTGTTTTTGTCCCTGCTCTAACAATACATCGGAGCGCTGTCTGTTGATGCCTTTTTAACGTAACAGCGATAAGTAAAATAGCGAGGAGGGGTACGGGGGTGGGGGTTGTCACAGTGAAATACTAAGGTCGGGTCAGAAAGATCTAAAGAATATTTCTGAGAAAATTTAGAAAAAGGTTTTAAACAATATCGTTGTTACCATCTACCACAAAATCTGGCACGCTGATGCGTGATTCACAGATTAATGATTCACAGATCATTATCCCTCCAAAGAAAGAAATCTGCAATACTGCCAGAACAATCATGCCGTCAGGTCTATCAGCCGTGCTAAACAGGTAGTATTCAAAATCATCCTGAGTATATCACAACCGCAAGTAGATACAATCACATTCAAAGAATAGTCTGTGTCCATACAGGCAAACGTACCATCGAACAGACCTGCTTGTCCTTTGACGAAAAACGATGAAAAGGAAAAATCCTCCCTTACCCAAAGGAGTTTTACTGTGTCGTTATAGACCTTGAAATAGCGTTCAACAGAGTCTGACAGGAGGCACTATAGGCCACGATCAAGAACTTTGTTTTAACATTGAGCAGAGACTTATCAACGCTATCCTGCTACTGCACTCCAAAACGACGGTTTATATACTCACACAAAGTGCATTTCGAAAGTGATTCCATACTTCAGTTGGAGTTCGTCGGGGCTACCTCTGTCTCCAACACATTTTTAGATTTTACTATAACTTACAATAGCTGGTGCATCTGAAGATCATGTCAGCACAGTCAGCAATAGAGGAAATACCGCCAAGAACCACAAATTCGATATCAGTGGCCTTGCTGGCTGTGAACAAAAACTCGGCATGCTTTTTAAAAGTCAGGATGTAGCATCAAAGCATCAACAATATAGTATGGTTGGCAAATCAGAGTCGAGATAGCCAAACTAATGGTCAGAACAAGACCACCATTACTACTGATATAATATTACATGGACAAGACATTGGAGCAGTTCAAGAATTTTTTTTTACCTGTGATTAATCATGATCATAGAGGGGCCCACGTAGCAGATCTGGGGGGGGGGGGGGGGGGGGGGAATTCGACCCTGGAAATGAGATGTTACCGCGAGATTCTAAACATCAAATACATTGATCAAATCACCAGAGACTAGAGTAACGCACCATCCAGCAGCACATCTGATCATACGAAATGCTGCTGACATCTGTTAGGAAAATATCATTACGGCCATCTAACAATAAACTGTGATCAGGTGCTGGCTAAACTTCGCTGGGGAACTATTGAGAAAAAGAGGAAGGGGAAGGCAAAGGAAAAACCCATGCAAACGCCCTGATGGACTGACACTGGAGAATCAGAAGGAAAGCTATTTTCAGAGACTAAGGCCTTACCATACAACTGACAGAACTGGAGATGCCTAGTGAACAGTCCTTCAGTCGTGCGCTAGTGACTCTTCACTGAGTTGAGAGAGAGAGAGAGAGAGAGAGAGAGAGAGAGAGAGAGAGAGAGAGAGAGAGAGAGAGAGAGAGAGATGATGATGATGATGATGATGATGATGATGATAATCTATATTTCCAAGGGTAACAGGTAAGCAAACACATGCTTTTTTTCATCCGGCCCTTGCCCCACTAAGGGACTAACTAAGCATGACTAGCGACTACTAAGCATAACTAGCGACTAAGGCTTACAAAATTTTAAGAGAGAGAGAGAGAGAGAGAGAGAGAGGAGAGAGAGGAGAGGAGAGAAATGAAATGAAATTTGTGTATTCATATATATATATATATATATATATATATATATATATATATATATATATATATTATATATATATATTATATATATATATCCCTAATATGAAGGTGAGTGCGACATATTAAAACAATTAAAAAAACAAGAAAATGCACCAAATGGTACCATAAACAACCATAAAAAATTCAAACTGAGTTACGAACACAGTACGTCTTTAATCTTAAAGGCGTGATAAAGAAAAAGACTACATTTTTCTTTTACTATATTTTCATTGGCCGAAGCCATCAGCATACACAAGCGGAAAAGACAGGGCTGCTTATAATTTTTTTTTTCAGGAATAAACATTTCTCTATATTCTGTACAGCTGGACATACTACAACACAATGTACCTTGTCTTACTTTGAATGTCTGCACAGTGGGCATACTAAATCATGATCAGTGTGAGCCCTGTGTCTTAAGTAATGAATTTCTTATTTCTGACACTTCAAATCGGAACTCTGATGTGATCTGTTTCAAAGACCGACTTAATTTAGGGGTTACATATGGTTTAATACAATGACATATCCCATTCAACATCGAGTACATTTCAAATATTTCCCTGGTTTGGATATGGTGGTGCCAATTCTGCCAGCTGCAATCAATCAGTGTTTGTCTGAAACTACGAATAAACATTTGAACATTTGTTACTCCCTGATAAACACAAACATGACCATAACCAAACTCAAAAAGCATAACTTCACGCTGGTTGTCCCATTATGTTTAATTTTAGCATCAAGATGCAACGGTGTCAGATCTGCTTTATATGGCAATCTGTTTTCTTCCATGCTGCTCAGCCTCAACCAATACGTTACACATCGGAGAACACAATTGACTCTAATCGGATATCTGTTGGTTTCACCATAAAATAGATCATTTGGCGTGCGTCTGTCTACGCCATGAAAACGATTCAAAGCACAGACATTAACGTTTTCACAATGTTCAGAAGCTTTTTCCAAACCGCACAGTTCTGTCGCATTCTGAACTATAGGCTGCATTTTGGCATTAAAAAACTTTTAGGAGTATTTCCAAGAAATCATTTTTAAGCATATACAATTTCTGCGTGACACTTAACAAAGCGTTCTTTCCATGACTTACTAAATCTCTACATGCTCATGTGAAACTCAGTTTTGTCTAAAAAATATGTACCAAGATACTTTAAGACATTTACAACAGGCATTGTAACTCGACTATAGGTCCATCGTTCTCTAGCTGCTGAATATCCTCCCTTTCTGAAGACAGATTCTTTGGTCTGTCTGTCTGTCTGTCTGTCTGTCTGTCTGTCTTCTTTTCTTCTACATGGCTTCGAGCATCAGCATTAACATTTACGTAATCCGTTGTAATTTATGCTTCTTTGCATTATAGATTTTCTTTTATCGGCGCTGCAAATATTCATGTTTACCCCCTTGACATAAAGGCTATGTAGGCCATTGTCAATAAAAACGTATATGAAACGTCTGAAGCGTCTCTCAAAAGCACACAGACAAGCATACATAAATACACACATACACACGTTAACAGACACAAACACACATACTAACACGCGCGCGCGCAAAGACAGACAGACAGACACACAGACACACACACAGACACACACATACTCTCTCTTCTCTCTCTCTCTCTCTCTCTCTCTCTCTCTCTCTCTCTCTCTCTCTCTTTCTCTATCTGTGTGTGTGTGTGTGTGTGTGTGTGTGTGTGTGTGTGTGTGTGTGTGTGTGTGTGTGTGTGTGTGTGTGTGTGTGACTGTACATACACTGTTTTGATGGGTGATGTTCTGTTCACACACACACACACACACACACACACACACACACACACACACACACACACACACACACACACACACACCACGCACGCACGCACGCACACGCACGCACGCACGCACACACACATCTATCTATCTATCTATCTATCTATCTATCAATCTATCTATCTATCTATCTATTTATTAATGATTTACACACACACACACACACACACACACACACACACACACACACACACACACACACACACACACACACACACACACACTGAAGGATGGCGCGTTGAATAGAACATCAGTTCATGTATTCAGCGACGGATCAGCAAAGTAGCTGGTGATGAAGAAGGCCATCAATGTTGGCGCAGATTACTGCAGTGATGCCCTGAATCCTCCGCTGATGACAGAAATCAATAGTGTTTTCCACGTGGAGAAAGGCATGTGAAGAATAGGAAGATGTTAACATCACGTTTGCGACAGTTAAGCTTCTCATGTGTTTTAGTCACTACAATAAACACTGTGATGTTGGTCGCCATACGTGGTGCAGGTTTTATTAAAGCCATTGAATTTTGTTAGATTTGTACTTTGTATGCGCTTTGCATAGCTTTTGAGTTCTTCTACAAAGACTTTGATGGTATTTATCTAGCCTCTCATACGATTCTCTTTTACATGAACCACTCTGACGTAATCTCGTTTTGTGTGCTTTCGACTGCAATTTACATGAAATGCCTTGTAGTGTATTCCGATTTTCTTTGGAATCGGTCATACTGAGCTTATTTCTATTTGTGTACTTTTGTCTTCGTATTCTGTGCTCTGCGTGTCTAAAAACAACATCAATTTAATCGACTCTTTAAAATGACATTTCAATGAAAACTACTCCAGCACCTCGTACACACACACACACACACACACACACACACACACACACACACACACACACACACACACACACACACACACGCACGCACACACACACACACACACACACACACACACACACACACACACACACACACACACACACACACACACACACACACACGTGCGCGCACACATACACACACACGCACACACGCACGCACACACATGCGTGCGCGCACGCACGCACACACCACGACAAAGAAACAAATAATCACCCTAGTAATAATTGTTATGTTCGTATGATTCATATAGAAGTGTGGTACTTACGTGGGCTAAGAATTTATAAAAAAAAAAAAACCATCATCATTACCATCATCATCATCATCATCATCATCATCATCATCATCATCATTTTCTTCTTCTTCTTCTTCTTCTTCTTCTTCTTCTTCTTCTTCTTCTTCTTCTTTTTTCTTCTTCTTCTTCTTCCTCTTCTTCTTCTTCTTCTTCTGCGTCATCGTCGTCGTCGTCGTCGTCGACGACGTCGTCGTCGTCGTCGTCAACATCACTTTGGGTATCCTGAAATATCAGATGCAACACAATTGTCAATTCCTCACCAAACTAGGAATATTGCGAAAATAGAAATGTCCTCGGCGATAATAATGAATAAAGCCTAATGAAAAACAAAAAAAGATCTCCTTTATAATGGAGCCAACTGGTTTCCACCCCCACCCCTCTCCTCAGCTGTGCCAGCACTAAGCATGGAGAAGAGAGCTAAGAAACCCTGGTGCTCTTGATGACAGGCAAACGGTGGTGGGTGAGGGGGACTCCAGGCCAAGCGGAAAATACAATTTGCCAGGCAGAATTTGATTTCAGCCCAATCAAGAGCGAACCATACCGCTGATTCGAAATGATAGATGAAGACGAGATGAAAAGGGAAGTAGGGAGGAAAAAGAGGACGGAAGTAAATAAGATGATCATGTTGAAGAAGAAGAAGAAGAAGAAGAAGAAGAAGAAGAAGAAGAAGAAGAAGAAGAAGGAGAAGAAGAAGAAGAGGAAGAGGAAAGAAGAAGAGAGAAGAAGAAGAAGAAGAAGAAGAAGAAGAAGAAGAAGAAGAAGAAGAAGAAGAAGAAGAACAACAACAACAACAACAACAACAACAACAACAACAACAACAACAACAACAACAACGACACCAAGTATGAGAACAAGAAGAGGAAGAACAAGAAGAAGAACAAGAAGTAGTAAAAGAAGAAAAACAAGAACAAGAACAATAGAGAGGATAAAGAACGCAAAGTACAAGAACAAGAAGAGGATGAAGGAAAAGAAGAAAAACGAAACTAGAAAAAAGAAGGAGGGGAGAATGAGGACAAGGAGGAGAAAGTTGGGGAGGATGAGGAGGATGAGAAAGAGAATAGACAAAAGCGCTACATGAAAAAAAAATGGAGAGAGAGAGAGGGGGGGGGGGAGAGAGAGAGAGAGAGAGAAGAGAGAGAGAGAGAGAGAGAGAGAGAGAGAGAGAGAGAGAGAGAGCATACATACATACATACATACAAACGTACACATATGCAAACAGACAGACAGAGACACAGTGAAAGAGACAGAGAAGGATACACAGAATGTAAAGAAAGAGACACGGTTATTCCATCAATACCACTGAGTTAAAGTGACACAGAAAATCTGTTTCACCGAGGTTTTCGTTTGTTTGTTTGTTTTCTATTACAGTTCTGTGTAGGGACTTCACTGTGATGAGAAGTCAACCCTGATATGGCCCCTGGCAGTCGGCTTGCATTTAGGTTAAGAATGCAACCATCGACTGATACAGCACAAAGTGGGTTGTGGGGGAAGGGTCAAGGTTAACGAAACAGCTCACACAGATTGACAGCTTCATTTCCCAGGTGGCTGAGGCAGGGAGGGACTACACAACAGAAAACGAAACACGTTAGAAACAAGACACATAGAATGACACACAACACCGCTTATCAAGACACACACAACGTGAAAATTATATATAGACAAAGCGCATTGTTCAAGTGTTACGAATGCAGAGCTCTATCTCAATACGATTAAAATTTTCGCGAAGGAAGGTTTCTTCTTCTTTTTTCTTTTTTTTTTAATGATTTTCCATCATTAATAACAAAAGAAATAATCAACATAACACACAATATACAACATACAAATGGGTACACTAAACCAAAGGTGGAGATAGGGGTAAAAAGGGGAAAAAAACAAAGTATAAACACATGAAAAAAAATCAAATAGTCCATTCAATAATCGACCAAAAATAAAAGGAAAGGAAGAAGGTCACAAACGTACAACTTTAACTCTTTCTCATTCATAAAGCACCCGAGGAATGAATGCGTCCAGTATACCTGTCCAAATAGGGTAAAGTGGTTAATCAGAATGTTTTCTCATGTATATACATATTTTCATAAATGTCATTAGCTACTTATCACCCCCAACTACTTTTTGCCCGTTCTTTTTCTTTTTCCCTCCTCGTCTAACTCATTCCAGTAGACCTAACAATTAGTTTTTCATAAGGGTACCATTTTCTATCAAATTCTATGTATTTCATTTCTGAATAATGCATATATTTTTCAACCCTATATATATTATTAAGTTCTCTCAAAAATTGACTGACAGTAGGTTTTATTTTGTTTATTCTGCATCTATATATATAATGTTTAGCCCATAGGATAATGTGTTCAAAAACTTCATCAGTTTTTGTATGCTCATCATTTCCGAATAGAACCAGCTCCACATTAAACTCTATTCTGCTGCAATGTTCACATCTTTCTTTTAATGTTTTTTCCAGTTCCCTCCAGAAATGTTTCGCAAACTGGCACTGCCACAAGTAGTGTTGAACTGAATCGGTTTCGGATTCACAAAATGTACACAGATCAGTGGTAAGAATTCCCATCTTCTTTAAGATACAATTTGTAACCAAAATTTTGTGACAAATTCTTATTTGAAACCATTTTAATTTAATTTCTTTAATTTGTTTCACTTGTTTCATTGTTGTTTCCCAGTCTACCACAATTTTTAATTTATCTTCCCATTTTGCAAAGGGGCTTATATCAAATATTGTTATTTTTTCGATGAGAGTGCTGTAAAAGGGTTTCGATCCCTTTTTAACGCTTGATATTATTTGTAGTGCTTTCGTTCTTAGATTACAACTATTGTTCATTACTTTAATATTTGCACTTCTTAAATACCTTTTTATTGATGATATACAGCCCATGAAGTCGAGGTAATTTACAGTGATATCATATTTTTCAGAAAAAGTTTTATAATCGAGAAAATTTCCATCCTGATTGACAACATCTTTAACTAGGAATATCTGTTTAGCTATCCAGTTTTTAAAGTTAATGATGTCATTACAAACTCTAAACTTATCATTACAGAATAAAGGCTCTGCTAACACCTCATTTGAATTGCTTAAAGATACCTGATCCGCAAAATCAACATACGAAGTGAAGACGTCTTTCCATTTCTTCTTCTTCTTCTTCTTCTTCTTCTTCTTCTTCTTCTTCTTCTTCTTCTTCTCATCATTATCATTTTCATCAATATCACTTACGTTTATCTCGAGCAAGCAAGCCAAAAAGAAAGAAAGAAACAAAGCAGTCAATAGCCTACTGATGCATTCAACGTCGTTTTTCCCGTGACATTTCCGTTGAGCAGAGAGAAAAGTCTCTAAAAATCACAAGAGGAGGCCAGAATAACCGAAGAAAATGAAAATAATGGAAACAAGTTCTGTGCTTCTTTGGAGGGAATACAAGAAAAAATGACATTCTCAATGCACGCTCGGCAGGCGGAAAGCGATCATGGGAGACCTGTTCTACTTCCTTAACACTCATCATCCCTCTGGTCGTTTGACAAAATCCGGCTGGAATTTGAAAAAAAAAACAACAAATTCCTGAAACAGTTTAGGAGTTGAAATATGTGTTCCCTTACAGATTCATTGATAGATTACTATAAATCGGAAAGAAAGATAGAAAGAAAGAAGGGAAGAAAGGAAAAAGCTTCCAGCAGTAGCTTCGAAATGTCGAACGTGAGTGCAGATTGATAATAATAGAAAATCATGATGATGATGATGATGATGATGATCATGATGATGATGATGATGATGATGATGATGATGATGAAACTAATTATAATAAATAATAAAGGAATGAATGAATGAATAAATAAATAAATAATGATGAATAACTACTACTACTACTACTACTACTACTACTACTACTACTACTACCACTACTACTCTAATATACTATACACATTCACTACACATACATACAATGATAAAAAAGGCACAACAAATGTTAAGTAGGCACCCAAGATCTGACCAGCGCGTTGGGCTAATGCGTAGGTCAGACATCTTCTAAGTCGTAGCCACGAAACCCTCTTCTTAAATTCTCTCATCTTAGTTATTAATTCATTTATACATCAGCTTAAAACCATGCGCAGTGTGGTCTCAAAACTGAGCGGATGTGGTGTAGCGTATACGGACTAGTCCGCACGCAGTGACGCCTCCTTGATGAAACTGAAACGGAAACTACTGATGAATTGGACAGATCTCTTTGCATAGCTAGCTAAATTGAGGAAAGGATATCTTTAAGTGGCACAGAAAATGGGACAGCAAAAGAAAAGAAAAGAAAAAAGAAAGAAACAAGAACCCCGTACAGCAGATATAGCATAGGATCCAGGAAGGGTCTCTGTGGGACACCATACGTCAAGGTAGATACATCAGGTATGTACCATTTTCACTTAATTTCTGTGTACGGTTTGTCAGATAAGTGCATACTAGTGCAGTATCAGGATTACCAAGAGAAGTTTTAAGTCTGATCTAGAGAATAAAGTGCTCAGTAGTGTCAAAGGTTTCTGACAATCTAAAAGAATAAGAACAGGTATTTTTTTAATCATCCACGCCACCGCCTAAGTCCCTGACTATTTCAAGAAGAGTAGTTTCGCAACTGTGGTCATGTCTGTAAGCTGACTAATGATTAATAATGTAGTTTTGAGTGAGATAAGAATGGAGACAGTACAGTCTTTCCAGCAGTGTTGAACATGAAACAAAGTGACAAAGTTGAGGCAGGCCAACATTTTTAAGCATCTGTGATCCGAAGGAGCTTTTTGGTCTTCTTGACCAGTGAGTGTACGATAGAAGATGTGAACATTTTCTGGGAAATATCCCAATACGAACGAAGAATGGATGACCTTGGTTGTACATGGCAGCACAACATCACGACAATCGATCCACAGAGAGGATGGAACGGGGGTCAAGGTCACATGGAGAATAGTGCTATCTATTTTTCCAAGTAGGTTACGAGTGACAGCGAACAACTGGCTGGTCGTGGTGCATGCAAGCATTTTCGACAAATAACTCACGGACTTTGCATTACCTGTGAGGCAATTTGTAGCTGCCAGAAAATATTGTGCGTTAACATTCAAGTCGGTGGCATGCCAGATCATCTCAGATCCTCTCCTCCCCGCCCAGCTTCCGACAGCTCTGGTCTCACACTCTGGTACCGAGTTGACGGGGGACAATTTGGAATCAGGCGCCGAGTCGATGGGGCGTGTCTGTCCATCACCACAGCGTGAAAGACTGGACAGTTGACCAGCGGTTGGCTGGGAATGGAGATCAGACAGAAGGTCAGAAGCACGTGCACCTGCCTGTATGCACGCATGGTGGGGGCCAGAATAGCTCGGCTGGTACAGCACCGGACTCGTAATCTTTGTGATCCGGGGTTGCGGCTTCGAATCTCCGCCAGGCCGCTTCGGTACTGGGGGATTTTTCCCTTGGAGTTAACATTGGTTCTGACTCCATTTCCCAAATACTCCTTCGCATGAGACTATAAGCCAAGATTCCGTATGTAAACGCACGCATAACATCTTGCGCACACGTAAAATCCCACTACCACCTTTCGGAAGAGGCCAGTTTGGCCATTCGTGTGGATGGCACGTTACACATAGCATGCACTCTGCGTGAAAAATCGAAAGAATGAAAGAAAGAGTTCTTAAACTGAATGAACGATATTGACTGAATGACACGGGACATGACTGAATGCAACCCGTTGTGTAAACGAGAGTGCGGATTGCAAAGCACCTAGAGCTTGGTCTCTGGCAGGGAGTAGGAGCTACATAAGTACTCTCTGTTGAAAAAGGTCCGGTGAGGTTAAGATGACATGCCACATTATTATGGTCAAAAGAGAGGGAGTGGTCCATGACAGTTCACTAAAGGAACAGTCATCATCTGTATGTAACAGCCGATCGACGATGTGACCACGATTACATCCAGGCTCCATCACAGACTGACAGAGATAAAGCATGCTCATAATATCGAAGCTTTTGCGTGAATAAAATGTAAACTGAAGTTACCTACAATGTTGGGGAAAAAGTCCAGAGACCGTTTAAAAATCATTACTTCAGAGAGTTTTTTCTTCTTAATTAGTGGAAGGAGGTAAAAAAAAACTCACATATACTAAGATGAGACTGCCGGTTATGATGATAACATATGCACAAAAGCACACAGACACAGACACACACAGACACACACACACACACACACACACACACACACACACACACGCGCGCGCGCACACACACACAGAGAAACACTCGCATGCGCACGCACATGCAACTCTGATACAGAATTAGATAGACGTAGCGAGAGAGAGAGAGAGAGAGAGAGAGAGAGAGAGAGAGAGAGAGAGAGAGAGAGAGAGAGAGAGAGACAGACAGACAGACAGACAGACAGACAGACAGACAGACAGACAGAGATAGAGAGAGACTCAAGACTCAAGACTCAAGATAATTTATTCATGATTAGGCCATTGCCCCTCATGAAGGGGTGCTAGCAAGTACAATCACAAAAGCACCCTAAGGATACACACAGACATAACCAATATGTGTACATAACCTATTCTAAGATAACATAGAAGACCGCAGTTTGAACGCTTTAAAAAGATAAATCGACAAATTTCTGACTGTTTGTTCACAAGTACACGCCAAAAGAAGTGCTAATCTGAAGTGATTTGGGACTTTATAATACTTCAAAGGTATATACTGAGCTCTTAGTTTTTGCAGGACAGGACAACATAACACAAAATGAACTTCATTTTCTATCTCCTCTTTGCAGAGTTGGCATAATAAATCTGCATTGCAATGGGGTCGGTGACGATAATAGTGCACTGCAATTTCAGAAACACCGAGTCTGAATCTAGAAGTTACGTATTTTAAATGCCTGTCCAGATTCAACAATAAATAGGTTTTAACATTAGGCGCAGTGCAAAAAGATCTATACACGTTAAATCTTTCGCTATTACTCACATGATAACTCCATTCTTGCCATCTGCATGCAATCAGTCTATCTCTAAAAATCCGAAGAAAATCATCAATTGCATCAACACCTTGGTTCAGCCAGACATAACCAAACCCATACATATATAATTTACAACGAACATTTGAGGCCCAGTTTCTTTTGTCACGTTCGTCCAAATCATACAACATACGATATGCCTTATATGGTAATCTATGCTCATCCATTCTAGTTAGTTTTAACCAAAACTTAATACATTTTAAAGCAGAATTTATGTATATAGGACATCTGTTCGTTTCTCCATATATCAGATCGTTTGGTGTTCGTATGTCGACGCCTAAGAATCGTTTGAGTCCAAACAAATGTACTTTTTCACAGTGTAATGCTGCACTGTCTAGTCCCATAATTCCGCACCGTACTGAACCACTGGCTGAATCTGAGAGTCAAATAATTTTAGAAATGTGTTTAGAGAGTTATTTTTCAACTTATACAATTTTTGCAATATACATAACAAAGCATTCTTGGCTCGACTAGAAAGATTATTGCACGCTGCTACAAAACTAATTCTCGTAGAGAAATAAATTCCCAGATATTTGTACGCATTTACAACAGGCATGATTATTCCATTATAAGTCCATTTCTCACTAGCAGATAAATAACCACCTTTCCTAAACACAACAACATTACTTTTGTTCATATTCACCTTCAAGTGTAACGCTGCCGTTGCACGACACAGACTATTGATCTGTGTCTGCAGGCCAATAACCGTTTCAGCCAGATAGAGAGAGAGAGACAGAGAGAGAGAGAGAAACAGACAGACAGACAGACAGGCAGACTGACAGACAGACAGACGGACGGAGAGAGAGAGAGAGAGAGAGAGAGAGAGAGAGAGAGAGAGAGACAGACAGACAGACAGACAGACAGACAAACAGACAGACAGACAGACAGACAGACAGACAGACAGACAGACAGAGAGAGAGAGAGAGAGAGAGAGAGAAGAGAGAGAGAGAGAGAGAGAGGCGCCCTTTATCAGCCCGAACTTCATGTTCACCATTATCTCCAAGTAAATCTCTTGTATTCCTTTTGTAGTCAGCGAGAGGCGATGATCGAAAAAAAAAGAATAAATAAAAGGTTGCAATACCCGTCATCTTCCTTGCCTAAACTCTCTCTCTCTCTCTCTCTCTCTCTCTCTCTCTCTCTCTCTCTCTCTCTCTCTCTCTCTCTCTCTCTCTCTCATGGCTGACTGGGAAGCTGATAGGCAAAGCGTTGTGAGTTTGAAGGTTATCTGGCCCATGTCATAAACTTTCGCCTGTTTGCTGTCCCAATGAACGTGTTGTCGTGTTGGTGGAAATGATTAAATTGTTTGCAAGGTCATCTGACCCCCAAGCCACAAGACCAGCTATCCCTTTTTGCCGTATCAACCGTCGTCAGTGTGGACTGTGTGCATCTCTCTCTCTCTCATTCTCTCTCTCTCTCTCTCTCTCTCTCTCTCTCTCTCTCTCTCTCTCTCTCTCTCTCTCTCTTCTCTTCTCTCTCTCTCTCTCTCAACTATGACCAGTCGCCATATTGTAGAACTTCACACGATGAATCTGAAAATGTATTTGGTGATCAGTTGTTAGAACTATGCAACTCTTTGGACCTTGTTATTTTGAATGGGCTTTGTGAACATGGTTTCGATGGTAGCTACACCTTTATATCCAGTTTAGGATGCAGTACTGTTGATTATTTTGTTATGTCTCAAAACTTACTGAATGCACAATATGGCATGTCACTCGTTGTTGAAGATTCTATCGAATCTGATCACTTGCCAGTTGTATTTTCTTTTCCTTTGACCATCCCAAGCAAAAGCGGCAAACATGAAAGTAAGAGCAATTCTTTTATCGAAAAACATGTTTGGGATAAGCAAGGTGAACAAGACTTTCTAGAGAATCTGAGAAAAACAAACATTCATGATAGATTACAACGGGCAGACGCCATTTTGGAAGATGATGTTGATGGTGCAATAGATCTTTTTGTAAGTTGCCTGCTATCGGCTAGCAGCTTCATGGTAAAGAAAGTCTATTTGGTTGCCTCCTCAAAGTCTTCGGAATGGTTTGATGAGGAGTGTCGACAAGCCAAACGTTACAGTAAACGTGCACTCAGAATTTTCAGAAGAACTAGAAAAATAGAACACAGATTACAGCATGTACAAGCAAAGAAAAAGTACAAAAATTTGCTGAAGTTTAAAAAAAGAAGTTTTAAACGAAGGAAGGCCGAAATGTTAGCGTCACATATTTCTGATTCATCCAAATTTTGGAAACAGTTAACCGAAATGGGGTGTGGGAAGCAAAGAGCAACAAATTCAAATGACATTTCAATTGATAAATGGTAGGATCATTTTAAAAATGTATTTTCAATTGATGATAATAATTCGGATGGTGAACATTGTGACAACATTGATTTGACTGAGCACGAAGAGCACGTGCTAAATGCTGAAATCACCGAAAGTGAAATTTCAATTGCTGTGAACAAATTGAAGTCAGGTAAGGCATGTGGACCAGATGGAGTCATTTCTGAAATGCTGAAGGCTGGAAGTGCAATTACTATTCCCTTTTTGAAAAGGCTTTTCAACATTATATTTGCAAAAGGCATTTATCCTAAAGTTTGGGCAAAGGCTATCATTATCCCAATCCACAAAAAGGGAGATACAGACAATTTAGATAACTATAGAGGTGTATTCTTATTAAGCTCAATTTCAAAATGCTATAGCACTATTCTACATAATCGTCTATACGCATGGCTTGAAGATAACAACCTGATCTCTGAAAGTCAAGCTGGGTTTAGGAAAAACTATTCTACAATAGACCAAATCTACTGTCTTTATTCTATGGTTCAAAAATGCTTGTCTCAGCGTGGTAAAAAGCTTTATGTTGCTTTTGTAGACTTCAGAAAAGCTTTTGATTCCGTAAGACACGATAAGTTATTGCAGTGTATTAGAAACCAAGGCATTAAGGGGAAATTCTTCTGTTCTTTAAAAGCAATGTATAACTCATTAGTATCTTGTGTAAGATCCAACTTTGAATATTCAGCCCGTTCAGTGCCTCACAATAGTACAAACAAAGGTGTTCCCAGGTGCCGGGGAAATCTCATGATTTGGGGGTCATAATTAACAAAAAATTCTAGCTCAGAAACTACAAAAGATAGAAAAATGAAATCTATATCATTTTTGAAGGAAATTGAATGAAGATTTTGAATCTGGGCTTCGTTTGTTTTAATTTTGATAATACAAAAGTATTTAGGCGTTTAGATTTGGATAGATTTTTTTGCACGATCAAAAACATATGTATTTACCACATCCAAACAAGAACACACAGCAAAAAAGTTGAAAATAAAGTTTGTATTGTCACACTACACCTGTAAATGAAAGTAAAACAGTTTGGAAGTCTATCAAGACGCTCACACTCGATGCAGACTGACCAGTCCACGACCACGCCCCCCCCCCCCCTCCCCACCACACCCCCTTGCTCAACTTCAACCCTCTCTTTCACCCCTCATCTTCCCCTACCTTTCCGTCTGCACCGTGTCACGCCACGAGCAGGCCACGATCCCCTCTCGCACTGATTTTCACATCACTGGACACCAGCACGCGGTGCAGAGTACACACTTGGCTGGCTCGTTCGACTGACGCTGTCAGCTGAACACACACTGAGGTCACAGAGCCCTACTGAATAACTGACGAATATGGTCGGCAATTCCACCACTATCATCATCTCACCTTCATGCTCGAGTTAGTCGTTGAATAAAAGATTATTGTGTTTGTCAAAAATCATCAGCAGAGCCTGCTCAGCTGTGTAAATATGTTGATTTGGTCGCTGGGCTTGTCGAAGGTTGCGCCATCATCTTTGCAAGCGAGACACGAAGTGCTGGCTGGTCATCCAGTCAGTGATGAGAATAAATGGGCTTTCCCCTCACGTGTGGTCATTTACATATTATTTTAAGACTACAGACATATAAGGCTTTCTACGCAAACTCTATTTGAGTCCGTTGATAGAAATAGTAACGAATGAAAACTCAAGAAAAATGCATGACGTCAGGGGACAGCCCATAGGCACATGGAAAGCACTTTTATTTCCGCGTCAGCTGACTGACTAAAGGCGCTCAACGGGTTAACTGCCCAATGGGAGTCAAACAAGGGTGTGTGTTGAGTCCAACGCTATTTGAAATGTTTATTAACCAGTTAGCGAATCACTTATCTGAAAAAGGTAGACATGGCATTCAATTGGTACCTGGCATGATGGAACTGTTTATTCTGCTGTTTGCAGATGACATTGTTCTTTTAGCATCTACCCCAGTTGGTCTGCAAAACCAGCTAAACGTGCTTCAGACATGTTGCACCAATATGAAAATGAAAGTTAACACGGACAAAACTAAGGTCATGGTCTTTAGAAAAGGGGGTTTTCTGGGTAAAAGTGAACAATGGTTATTTGGCAATACAAAATTAGAAGTAGTAAACAAATACTGTTATCTGGGTTTCATTTTTTCCACTAAAATCAGCCCGAGGATCGGCACTGAACATTTGGTTGCCAAGGGGAAAAAAGCTATGTTTAATCTAGTAAGGGCTTTCCAGAAAAATAAAGATATTAGTTATCAGATCTACTTTAAGATTTTTGATGCCAAAATTAAACCAATCCTATTATATTCATCTGAAGTTTGGGGCCTTAACCGTTTGGAATGCCTAGAAAAGATTCATTTGAT
>CM031608.1:41227345-41237345 GCA_018398815.1 Conus ventricosus | reverse complement strand
TTGAAAGCTGTTGAAAAAGTCATTTACCCAGTTATTACCCTCTCATGCCGCGTTCTTTTATGATTGATTTCAACGTGAATGGAAGAGAGAGAGAGAGAGAGAGAGAGAGAGAGAGAGAGAGAGAGAGAGAGAGAGAGAGAGAGAGACAGAGAGACAGAGACAGAGAGATAGAGAGACAGAGAGAGAGAGAGATCTTTAAGAAAATGCAGTGACGTATTGTTTTGTTCGCGTTTTTGAAGTTGGAATGTTGGTCATACAGGCAGTGAAAGCGGTATTACCGAATTGTGCTTTCTTGCCTTATGATCTGTGCTGACCACGTCATTCACAGGCTTATTAGGAGAAACAGCTCTAGAGTGGAGAGGAGGGGAGAGGTGGAGAGGTGGTAGTAGTCATTAGCACAGACTTGATATGTAGAGAGACTTTCTGACTCTACGTCTGAGGGCTTCATGTCAAATGTTAGGCCGAACAGCTGCTGAGCTATCAGTCGTGAGTTCGAACAACTCGTGTGGTTGATTTTTCTTTTCGGTTTCAAAACCTCTCCATCCACCCAGCTCTGCATAGGTTCCTGATTCACCTCAGGGAGGATGTTGCGATGGAAAGACGACGGGATTGTTATCTGCATTCACCCCCCCCCCCCCCCCCCCCCCGGGCCAAGTGGCTGAGAACTCAGCCTCACCTTTACCCTTATATTTGTGACAGAAGTGTTGTGACTCGGGAGCTGCGAGTAATCAAGTTCGCCATTCAGGTGCTGGGTAAAAGTGTTTGTCATCGTCACTGTCCCTGAGCCATCCACACATTATTGTGGTAACAGAACGTTTGACTTACCACTGGATTCTGATGCAGAGAAGACAAAAGTGTCGATGAACGTCCCTTGATGAAACGAAGGTATAATAGAAACTAAGGAAAGGTAAATGACAAAATATCCCCCCAAAAGAAGACAGTCATTTGCATTATGCGTGACATATTAACAATTTGTATTTCATCTGTTTTGCTCACAGAGTTCTCTGACCTGAATATTGTGGCGTCTGGCATTGTAAATAATGTTGTAAAATGCTGGAGATTCACTTCATCTGTTGTTTTTTTTTAAAAAGTTATTCTAAAGACAAACAGACACCGAACAGGACAGAATGCAATGTCTTTCTTTGTAAGATTCATATGGATGTAGAAGAATAACAAACAAACAAGCAATAATAAGTAAATAAAGAGGGCCATCCATTTGAAAGCAGCATGAGCAATAACTATTGGGTGTGCATCTTGAATCAGAGCTAAAGATAAAGAAGTGGGTAAAACTGGGTGGGTGGAGACTATAATAGAGAGTGAGGGGTTAGGGGTAGTTTAGTGCTTTGGGGTAATGCTAATTAGAAGGGCTCCCTTCGTAGGCCACATGTGGAGGTAGGGTAGGGAAAGTGTGGGGAAAAGGCAGATGAGAGAGGTGGGGAGGAGAGGACTGAATGTTGAGTGGGAAATAGATGGAGGGAGGTGTGAGGCACTTGAAACCGACTTCACAGCACTCAGTGAGAAACCGGAAAGTTTGATCCTTTTTTGTCGAGCCAGTTGACATTAAATAACGACTGTGGTCCGCGTGAGTGAGTGTTGACCCCAAAAAACAACCACCCCTCCCTTGCTTTAAAACCCTTCTTGGCAATGTCTCCCTTCCACCTCTGTCCCCTCCACTTGTCGTTAAGACAACAGTTAGTGGTCGTAGACTGGAAAATGTCCATTCCAGACGCCCAGCACTATATGACCTCGGGGTTTCTGTCGCTGAGTGAAGTGTGCAAGATGGATGGCTTATACACGTGCGTGTTTCTGTTTCTCCCAACCCGTTCTCTGTCAGCTACCCAATAGTTGAGGTATGTTAGTCAAGAGACGTCCAAAGGCTTCCACGTAAATTTCATTTGACCTATAGGAAGCAAGTATTGCTGACATCATCCCCCCCCCCCCCCCCCCCCGCACTCTCTGTCTCTCTCTTCAGCTTCTTTGAACGTTTCATGAGAGGATTCCTTACACATTAAATTATTATTTCCTTTTGTTTGGCATTATAAATAATTTTACATTATCAACAACCCCTTCATGCGTGGCTGACCTAAACAAATAAGCCATTATTTATTTACTCACTCTGTCTGTCTGTCCTGTCTGTCTGTCTGTCTCTCTCTCTCTCTCTCTCTCTCTCTCCTCTCTCTCTCCTCTCTCTCTTCTCTCTCTCTCTCTCTCTCTCTCTCTCTCTCTCCTGTTCTTTCTCCTCCTCCTCCACCTCCTCCTCCTCCTCCTCGAAAAGGTTAGTCTAAAACAGATTAGAGGGGGAAATTCACACCCATTAATAAACAAATTAGTTCACCAGCATTTGTGCTGTGTTCTCTTTCGCCGCGAAGGCAACGCGAGATGGCATTAAGCAGCAGTGGATACAGAAACACGTGCACGTGAAGTCGGACACTGTCGTTGTCCTGGTCGTGAGTGAACGGTGAGTATATACGTTTGCTGTCCAGATGTTGATCACTTCATGTAGACGGGTTGATATTGTAACGAAAAGCCAACTTCTTGTTCGTTATGTGTTTTGTTCTCTCTCTCTCTCTCTCTCCTCTCTCTCTCTCTCTCTCTCTCTCTCTCTCCTCTCTCTCTGTATACAAATAATATATATATATATATATATATATATATATATATATATATATGCTTATATATAACACGTACACAGAGACAGAGAGAGACGGGGAGAGAAAGAGAGAGCTCTAAATACTGCAATGATTGTGTCACTGCTTCTAATACAAATAGATCAATAGGTACACATGAGGCGTGTGTGTGGCGGGGGGGGGGGGGGGGGGGGGGGGGGGGGGAGGGGGGATCTGCGATGTTTACATTCAAATCTGCAATAGCTCGGCCATTATACGCTGGTTCCAGTTCGGGTGTACACATTTGTCGTGTGCGATGGCCCGGACACGTGCAGACTAAAGAGATGAGAGCATTTTTCAGAGGTTAATCAGGACGAGACACAAACTGGCCTCCTGTGACAAGTCTGTCTGGACCCCTTGATGGAGCTGTTGTCGTCTGGAGAAGGGGAGTGGGTGTGAAGGTCGCACAATCAACCTTCCTGACCCGCACCCTCAACATGAGTCTGATATTAGCATTAAAAAAAAAACCCAAACTAATTTCCCTTTTCATAACTGCTACCGATATCAAGTCAGACAATTGTACCAGTGCTTGCTATGGCGGAGAATCGAAATACTTTCCTTTGGAGACACTGACTGCCGTGGAGGTAAAACGCTAACTGAGATAGATGACTAGCGCTAATTCTTATCTCTTGTTGCATCTGGTCCGGAGAGAGAAAAGGAAGACTGACAAGGAACGTAAAGTCTTCACACCCAGTAGGTAGTCTCTATTCAATCTTTACAATGACCATTGAATTGCGAATCTGAATCGTCTTTAAAAAAAATCACAGATCTCTCTCTCTCTCTCTCTCTCTCTCTCTCTCTCTCTCTCTTCTCTCTCTCTCTCTCTCTCTCTCTCTCTCTCTCTCTCTCTCTCTCTCTCTTCTTCATATTAACAAATGAGGATGGGGATGATATTGATAATGGTGATGATGATAACAACAACAGCAGTAGCAGCAACAACAACAACAACAACAATCGTAATAATGAGGAGGAGGAGGAGGAGGAGGAGGAGGAGGAGGAGGAGGAGGAGGAGGATGTTGATGATGATGATGATACGCTACTACTACTACTACTACTACTACTACTACTACTACTACTACTACTACTACTACCATTACTACAAAATGTTTAGATACAGAAAGAAAGAATCAGAAAGGCACTGATCAATTTCAACGGGAAACTACACCATACCGCATACAAAAAGATGTGCAACAATCCAAATTTTCAAACACCTAAAACCATGGCATATCAAATGTCAGTTCTATTGATTTGAGTCATTCACACACACACACACACACACACACACACACACACACACACACACACACACACACACACACACATACACTAACACTAAGACACTAACACACACACTAACATACCCACACACTAGCACAGACACACGCGCGCGCGCGTTCTGGATACCTTCATAACTGTTCTAGCTACACGACATTCCAGTGTTTTAACTTTTTTCTTTGAAATATCGACTCTGGCAAATATCTTTTGGAACAAAACATTAAAGCACTATACACCCTTCATTTTATTCATCTTTTGTACACGCGTGACAAACCAAATCGTTTTCTCTTTGCTGATTGTTCCTTAATAATTCAGATTGTATATATTACTGGAAAAAAAAACCCACCCCCCTTCGTCTGAACAAACTGTACACGTGTTAAAAGTATATGACGAAACGAGACTTCTATAGCGCGTATTCGTATAATACAAGATGTAGAGATTCCAGGAATGTTCAAGGAGAGACTTTAATCTTTTCAATTTTATCCGTAGTGTTTGAATTTTTACACATATTACAAACGATCGGAAAGGTTCAAAATCTGTCGACTAGAAAACGCAGTCACTGATACCATCTGTTTGCTCCAGTGCCGGACGCCAGAAAGCGACCTGCCACTTATTGCGCGGTAGATGGTCCCGATTGTCTCCCTTGATGGATTCTGTCGTGGATCGACGGGTGAGGAGACAAGCAGTCATTTGTTGGGTCCTCGGGTGAGTGTGAAGCCCAATTAGTGAGACACGAGCCTCCCTCAGACAGGGCTGGAGGGACAGAGTCCTGTGCGGGAGGACAGCCATGCTGTCTGCGCTTTCTCTTCTCTTGGACGTCAGCCGCTCTGTGTTACGTCAAACGGGGTTGCTTCCTTGCAAATACTGGCTTTTCTACCCTTCTTTTTTCTTTTTTCTTTTTAAACTTTTTTTTAAAATGCTGATTGATGAGAATGAGGATGATTAAGATGATGCTACGGATTTCCATTTCGGTCTGAGACTACTTGACAGGGCTGTACTCTACGCTTCCTTTCATAATATATCCCGGCGTCAACCAGGCCTGAGAGATACAGGCACCTGCAGTGTTGGTCAGGAAATTTGAGCAACCCTCTCAGAAACGCATCCATTAAGTGGATGAAACTCGACTGTGTGGTCCCAGTCTTCCCAGCCGTGTCCGCAGCAACTCAACTCTGGGTAGGAGCCGGTCGGGGCAGAAAAACCCACATGACTTCTGATGGGATTCGAACCCACGACCTCCCAGCCGGGAGTCCGCGACGCTAACCACTTCGCCACGGCGGCTGGTGCTTTTCTACCCTTCTATCTTAAGGGCGATTCTTCACAGAGGCAGCTCCTGTGTTAAAATTTTGTTATCAAAAACATTCTGGAATACATTGTTCCTGTATTAGCCGTCTGTCTATCACGGTTCTACTCTCTGACGTTGTAGAATGCATCTTTCCAAAGAAACCGGCTCTTCATGTATAAGTACTTGGTGCTGAGCAAGCTACTAGGTTGTAGATATCTGAGCAAAGTTGATGGAGACACCCCCTCCTCCCCCCCCCCCCCCCCCCTCGCCCCCCTCCACGGCCTTGTTTTTGCAGAACTTGAGTTCTTCTTAATTTCTCGTTCACAGCCATTGGGAGTTTGTAATCAATCTAACGTCTCTAGCTCTTAGTTAGAATTCGTGCCGAAGAATCCCCGTTGTCCTGAACGATGGCTCAACTTCGGTGTGGAAGGAGCAGTAGAAGGAGTGGCAATGGAACCAAACTCATCAGGGGGGTGCTGCAGGTATCAACTCAGTGATTCGTATCATTAAATAATTTGAAGTAAAATTTAGAAAGAGAGGTTAGTTACCGCCAAGGACATAGACGAACAAAGTACAGGACAAAACACAATTCAATTCGACCTCTTAGGTCTTCTTCAGACAAAAACAAATAACATTTAGGACAGTGAAAACGAAGAACGAGAAACCGTTTATCTTTCTAATTTTGATGAGTGGTTTCTCGTTCTTCGTTTTCACTGTCATAAATATTATTTGTTTAGACGTCAAGGGACATAACTGCTCGCTGGCAGATGCCATTGTATAATGGCTACTGGACGTGACAAGACAAAACCTCCACGGGAGTGTTCCCACGGGTGTACACCGGCCCATTTTTCATGACTGCAGAGCCCACCTGCGAAAAACGCCAGCGTCAGGCAGCTGCCGTGCACATCCCGCAGCTGACCTCGTTGCTGTTCAGCTGCTAGGTGAAGGCAGTACAACTCCAGACATGGCCAAGCTTTCGCTATCTCAGTTCACAATCTTTCCCGCTGTCAACAGGACTTTCCTCTGCGGTCACTTGGTCTTTCCCCAGAGTCGGCCAAGGTCGAATATATAGATAGATAGATAGATACATAGACAGATAAATAGATAGATAGACAGTCAGACAGACATATAGACAGATGGATAGATGGATAGATAGATAGATAGATAGATAGATAGATAGATAGATAGATAGATAGATACATAGATAGATAGATAGATAGACAGTCAGACAGACATATAGACAAATGGATAGATGGATAGATAGATAGACAGTCAGGCAGACAGGCATATACACTGACAGAGAGAGAGAGAGAGAGAGAGAGGAGAGAGAGAGAGAGAGAGAGAGAGAGAGAGAGAGAGAGAGAGAGAAAGAACAGGCTTGCGAGCAAGCAGACATTTGCACATATTTGATATCTCTCCTGCTCCCTCTCTGTCTTTTTTACGTAACCACACTATGAAAAACTATTTATTACTTGAACACTTGAACAGAAATGTATCCCGATAGGATGATTTAGATTTCTTTTGCAGAATGTCGCTCAAGGAAAATCGCAAGTATAAATATACTGCTGCCATGTGTAGACGAAAAGTGTCAAGCCCTCATTGGCATGAATAAGGCTAGGCTGTGTCGTGGCTGTCAAGCGACAGGAGACTACATCTCTTGCAGACAGACAGACACACAGTCAGACAGACAGACAGTCAGACGGACAGAGAGAGGCAGAAGTGATTAGGGCGGTTGTGTCGGGGGTGGGATGAGTGGAACGACAACATTCTTATCAATCGCTATTTTCGTTCTCCCTTGAGCATGCGCAAAGCCAAATCATTCTCCATGGAAGGCAATCAACTGCTGTTTAGATGGTTATAAAAGCCGGAGGGCAATGAACGGTGGGATGGACAATGACGGCTGCGATCTCTCCTTGAGGAATGCCGCACTGAAGACCGCGCCGTCATTTCATTCTGTCCAACACACTGTCATCATTTTTGGACCCTGGCTGTCTGTCCCTACACTGGTGATGTATTCACAGTGAATCTCATTTTCGCAAACCTCAGTTCACGACAAAGGCGTTCGCAAACCTGGAGACATAATAGTGGCAGGATGAACTGAATGTTCCCTGAAGTGATTAATTTTTCGTTGAAATGTTCATCTTTGATGCCGATGCCCAGTTCCATAAGGCTGTGTCATTAAACATGCCCTCATTCGATAAGGAAAATTCAACCTTTGATTATGCTTTGCTTCACACATGTCGACTTAATTGACTACTGTGTACAAGGCGGGGGGGGGGGGGGGGGGGGGGGGGGGGAGCTAGGCCGGAGCACTATAAAAGTGAAATAGTCTTACGAAAGAATGAAAAAACAGCTTGTATAGAAACACATAAGGTAACAAAACCGATAGGATTCTCTCTACCTCTTTTCACATCCTACTCATCATTAGCTGATGTCAATTTGCAGGCATCTGAAGTATGGTTAACATGTAACAAGTACACTGAGAACGATAAGCATGTAAATAGATAGGTCGATGATTAGTAGGTAGATGGAGAAATATAAATGTAAATCAACATTTGATAAATGAACAAAAACATACATATTGTTAACAGATAGAAAGATAAATAGAGGGAGGGACGGACTGACGGATGGCTAGAAAGATAGATGAATACATACATACATACATACATACATACATACATACATACATAGGTAAATAGACACATTGATAGACAGATTGATTGGTAGATGGGTACGTAGACACATAGATAGATAGATATCAGTCGACAAATAGATGAAAGGTAATTACATAAACCAGAACATGAACACTTAATTGTACTGAGTAACAATTAAAGCAATTAACGAGTAAATGTGAACGATGTAAAATTATAATCAGAGTTTCAACCCCTATCAAATTCATCATTATTCTGGAATTGTTTAGCTCATAACAACCACGAAGCGTGCACAGGGAGAAGTATAGGACTTTTTAATGTTGTTCCACACATATACGCGAGCGAGTGCACGCATGTACTCAGCTCATTGTTTCATAATCGATTTCACAGTTGGTTACGTCCATGAACATCAGGCCGAAAATCAGTATAATTCAAAACTATGAGAAATAAATGAACAATTAGCGAACTAACCAACCAACCAACCAAACAATCTGTCATTTATGTCACTGACTGACGTTACGTGCTAGTCATGGACATGAAAAAGGCTAGGCTGTGTCGGGGCTGTCAAGCGACAGGAGACATCTCTTGCAGACAGACAGACACACAGTCAGACAGACAGACAGTCAGACGGACAGAGAGAGGCAGAAGTGATTAGGGCGGTTGGGTCGGGGTTGGGGTGAGTGGAACGACAACAACATTCTTATCAATCGCTATTTTCGTTCTCCCTTGAGCATGCGCAAAGCCAAATCATTCCCCATGGATGGCAATCAACTGCTGTTTAGATGGTTATAAACGCCGGAGGGCAATGAACGGCGGTGGTATGTCCTTGAGGAATGCCGCACGGAAGACCACGCCGTCGTTTCATCCTGTCCAACACACTGTGATCATCTTTGGACCCTGGCTGTCTGTCCCTACACTGGCGATGTATTCACAATGAATCCCATTTTCGCAAACCTCAGTTCACATAGAAGACGTTCGCAAACCTAGAGACATAAAAACGGCAGGATGAACTGGATGTTCCCTGAAGTGATTAATTTTTCGTTGAAATGTTCATTGACTGGGGCATTATGAAAGTAAAAATAGTCTCACGAGAGAGTGAAACAACCAGCGTGTATAGAAACACATAAGGAAACAAAACCGATAGGATGCCCACTCATCAATAGCTGATGGCAAATTGCAGACATCTGAAGTATGGTTAACATGTAACGAGTACACTGAGAATGATAAACATGTAAACAGATGGGTTGATGATTACTAGGTAGATGGATAAATAGAAATATAAATCAATATATGATAAATGAACAAAAACATACTCATCGTTAACAGATAGAAAGATAAATAGAGGGACGGACGGACAGACGGATGGCTAGAAAGATACATGAATAGATAGATACATACATACATAATTAGATAAATAGATAGGTAAATAGACACATAGATAGATAGATATCAGTCGACAAATAGATGAAAGGTAATTACATAAACCAGAATATGAGCACTTAATTGTATTGATTAACAAATAAAGCAATTAACGAATAAATGTGAGCGATGTAAAGTTTTAATCAGAGTTTCAACCCCTATCAAATTCATCATTATTCTGGAATTGTGTTTAGCTCATAACAACCACGAAGCGTGCACAGGAAGCAGTATAGGACTTTTTAATGTCGTTCCACACATATACGCGAGCGAGTGAGCCTGACATTTTGTGCAAGAGTGAATTCGAAAATGGGGTATAGTTGCACAAATTGTCACAACTGCGAGTTGTGACATTTTGTGCAGTCCTTCACTGCACAAAATGTCACAAATGGCACAAACTGGCACAATTGTGACATTTTGTGCAATGGAGACATTTTGTGCGGTAACATGCGCCCATGTACTCAGCTCATTGTTTCATAATCGATTTCACAGTTAGTTACGTCCATGAACATCAGGCCGAAATTCAGTATAATTCAAAACTATGAGAAATAAACGAACAACAAGCGAACCAACCAACCAACCAACCAACCAATCTGTCATTTATATCACCGACTGACGTTACGTGCTAGTCAAGGACATCTTTTTTTCAATAGTTCAAACAGGGAGAATACAGTTTGTCATAGAGATTACCGCCAATATGCAGGCGAACA
>CM031608.1:41209845-41219845 GCA_018398815.1 Conus ventricosus | reverse complement strand
ATGTCTTGAGTCACCAGAAACACGTGCATTTTCTGAAGGACCAATGCCTTGCTGGGTGTCTTGGGTCACCAAAAACCCGTGCATTTTCTGAAGGACCAATGTCTTGCTGGGTGTCGTGGGTCACCAAAGACCAGTGCATTTTCTGAAGGACCAATGCCTTGCTGGGTGTCTTGGGTCACCAAAGACCCGTGCATTTTCTGAAGGACCAATGCCTTGCTGGGTGTCTTGGGTCACCAAAGACCCGTGCATTTTCTGAAGGACCAATGCCTTGCTGGGTGTCTTGGGTCACCAAAGACCCGTGCATTTTTTGAAGGACCAATGCCTTGCTGGGTGTCTTGGGTCACCAAAGACGCGTGCATTTTCTGAAGGACCAATGCCTTGCTGGGTGTCTTGGGTCACCAAAGATCCGTGCATTTTCTGAAGGTCCAATGTCTTGCTGGGTGTCTTGGGTCACCAGAGACCCATGCATTTTCTGAAGGACCAATGCCTTGCTGGGTGTCTTGAGTCACCAGAAACACGTGCATTTTCTGAAGGACCAATGCCTTGCTGGGTGTCTTGGGTCACCAAAGACCCGTGCATTTTCTGAAGGACCAATGTCTTGCTGGGTGTCGTGGGTCACCAAAGACCCGTGCATTTTCTGAAGGACCAATGCCTTGCTGGGTGTCTTGGGTCACCAAAGACCCGTGCATTTTCTGAAGGACCAATGCCTTGCTGGGTGTCTTGGGTCACCAAAGACCCGTGCATTGTCTGAAGGACCAATGCCTTGCTGGATGTCGTGGGTCACCAACGATCCGTGCATTTTCGGAAGGACCAATGCCTTGCTGGGTGTCTTGGGTCACCAAAGACCGTGCATTTTCTGAAGGACCAATGCCGTGCTGGGTGACTTGGGTCACCAAAGACGCGTGCATTTTCTGAAGGACCAATGCCTTGCTGGGTGTCTTGGGTCATCAAAGAACAGTGCATTTTCTGAAGGACCAATGCCTTGCTGGGTGTCTTGGGTCACCAAAGACCCGTGCATTTTCTGAAGGACCAATGCCTTGCTGGGTGTCTTGGGTCACCAAAGACCCGTGCATTATCTGATGGACCAATGTCTTGCTGGGTGTCGTGGGTCACCAAAGACCCGTGCATTGTCTGAAGGACCAATGCCTTACTGTGTGTCGTGGGCCACCAAAGACTCGTGCATTTTCTGAAGGACCAATGCCTTGCTGGGTGTCTTGGGTCACCAAAGACCCGTGCATTTTTTGAAGGACCAATGCCTTGCTGGGTGTCTTGGGTCACCAAAGACCCGTGCATTTTCTGAAGGACCAATGCCTTGCTGGGTGTCTTGGGTCACCAAAGACCCGTGCATTTTCTGAAGGACCAATGCCTTGCTGGGTGTCTTGGGTCACCAAAGACCCGTGCATTTTCTGAAGGTCCAATGTCTTGCTGGGTGTCTTGGGTCACCAGAGACCCATGCATTTTCTGAAGGACCAATGCCTTGCTGGGTGTCTTAAGTCACTAGAAACCCGTGCATTTTCTGAAGGACCAATGCCTTGCTGGGTGTCGTTGGAACTCACGACCGTCAGCTCCACGGACAAACACTCTATGTGACCACGGGACCCTCTCGATAATAGCAGTGCCATGAAAGGCAGATGGTACACCCCGCTGTTTTGAACTATTGGTAAAGGTCAACCAATATCGTCCTTACTGCACTCATACATACATTATTGCAGCCATATCGACGGCAGTCTTTTTTTTCCGCTGATTACAACGACTGGGAAAGGTGCACTGAATCTGTATCACAGCGGCTTGTCTGATAACTTTGTTGTTAAATCGAGTCACTTTGATAACTGATTTTTACTTCTGTCCCATTCCCCTTCCCCTTCTGTTCCATCAGGTCCGTAACCCCTTCCCTCTCCACACCTGTCACAGACATTGATCCCGTTTTGATCTATGGCGGAGCCTTTGTGAAAATGATTTTCTGCTACGCACTTGTACATGAATACTTTATCACATACAACTGTGTCGTTGACCTTCTTTGACCCTGTAGCTGGCACAGTTGATAAACGATGACGCTATTGCAATGCAGCATGGAGTGTTTCTCGAACTGCCGAAACTGCCACTTGGCCCTGTCCCAAGTCGGTATCATTGCACCAACTCTCTTCACAGCACACTGTGTACCAGTTCAGGACAGGCGAGATCCTCACAGTGAGTTGCTCTCTCTCTCTCTCTCTCTCTCTCTCTCTCTCTCTCTCTCTCTCCTCTCTCTCTCTCTCTGTGTGCATTAGTGTGTGTGTGTGTGTGTGTGTGTGTGTGTGTGTGTGTGTGTGTGTGTGTGTGTGTGTGCATTTGTGTGTGTGTGTGTGTGTGTGTGTGTGTGTGTGTGTGTGTTTCGTCTTCCCACCTGTGACATACCGGTTAATCTGCTGGCCAAGGTATCTGAAACAACATTTTGAAACCAGATACCCAGCCCCCTGTTCTGTCAACATCGGCAATCTCTCTCTCTCTCTCTCTCTCTCTCTCTCTCTCTCTCTCTTGTAATATTGCCGAAGTTTTCACCCATGTTTATGCATTCTCTCGTTATGTGGGTAAAGTGACACAAGCACACACAACCCCAACCCCTTCCGCACGATGTTTGACAATACAGCTAATCACGTCTCTCTCCTTTCCACTTTACTAATCAGTACAACATAATCAAATCACACACACACACACACACACACACACACACACACACACACACACATATATATATATATATATATATATATATATATATATATATATTATATATATATATATATATATATATACACCAGTTTAAAATAGGATTTTTAAAATGGACAAATTAAAAACCAGATATATACATTATATTATATATATATATATATATTGAATGGAGTCCACGGCGTTTCATGATTTTCACCTGCGATAAAGTTAAAATTTGCTGCAGGTATCAGGTAACTCAGACTCACTTTCGACTACTCCTCACCTTGTGTGCTATGATCAGTTTAAACTTGTTTGTCGTTAGGTTTGATGCTAAAAAAAGCTGCTTTTGCTTTCAAAGACTTGATTGTTGACAACACATATTTACATGCACACCATACATCGTGGAAGAAAGCTAGATTCTTTCTCTCCCTTTCAACTGAAGGTATATTCTGTGTATGAATAGTTCTCCATTGGTTTCTGTTTTTGATAGAACATTCGGTTTCTTATGTGTCAAGTAAGTAACGCGCTGACATGGTAAAGCTTGCTTCCACGATGAAATAATTATTTGCCCTTAATTTAAAAGCCCATAACTGTCAACTGCTTGACATTGCCTCCAAATACGTTGTTCCAAAATGAAAACAGTTGTTTATTTTGTTTGTGACTTTTACCATCGTGCTTTTCACCGAGATGTGTTAATAGCAGCAACGTCATCCGCAAGCATGTGTAAGCCTCGTCTGTCAGTATAGGGCGAAGCAAAAGAGAGAGGAAAGAACGTGCATTGCTCTATCCCTCTCTGTGCTGGATGTGGCTGCCCCAAACCAGCACCTAAGCCTGACCGGTTGATCCCACACAAGGCGAACTCAAAAGGTCAGTGCCGACAACCCTGATCTCAACGATTACTTGTCAGTCAGCAGGGTGGTGACCATATTAGTAATAAACTGTTAATCAGTAAGGTGGTAACTGCTCAGTGATTACCTCTTAATAATGGGTGGTAGTTATTCCAGCGATTATCTGTCAGTTACCAAAGCGGTAACAATTCCAATGGTTACCTGTCAATCAGCAGGATGGTAACTGTCTTAGCATTTGCCTCTCTATCAGCATGGTGATAAGCATTTCAGCGATTATCTGTCAATCAGACAATCAGAAAGTTGGTTCAATCCAATCTTGATGATTGTATGTCTATCGGCAGCGTGGTAACTATCTCAATGATTACCTCTAAATTGGCAAATGATATCCTAATGATTACCTCTCAATCAGCAGGGTGGTAATTGCTTTAGGGATTATCTTTTAATCAGCAGTGTGGCACGTCGCTCGGTGATTACCTGTGTATCGGCGGGGTGGTAACTGTCTCAGTTATAACCTGTTAATTAGCAGTGTGTTAAATATCTCAAAGAATACTTGTCAATCAGTAGGGTGGTTACACTCGCAGTGATGACCTCTCTATCAGCAGGATGGTAACAATCTCAGTGATTACCTGTCAATCAACAGGGAAATTACTTTCTCAATGATTAACTGTCAATTAGCAAGGTGATAACTATCTTACTGGTTAGGTGACAAACTGTCTTACTGATTACCTTTCAGACAGCAGGCTACTCAGAAGTATGTTTGACATACTCGCAGCAAGGTCGTAACTGTTAACAGTGATTCTGTATCAAACGCTTAAACATTCAAATCAGCAAGTCAATGTCCATCAGCAATGAACACACACAATTTGCATTAACGGTCAATGGAGAAAAAGAAGAAGACAGTAGATAAAAAAGGACAAAAGCCCCACAGAAAGGGGGAAAACCTGGGAAACATGAGAGGACGGAGAACTCAAATATAAAAAAGAGTACGAGAGTACTGACTATCAAAAGCGCACCTTTTGATAACGTTGTCATATGCCGACCGGGTATCAGCGCTGATCTCGCTATTTGATGATTAAACTGCCGGCACAAATTATGCGTCTGTCAACTGGAAATCAACTATCATCATTGATGACATGTCTATCCACAATGGACAATTATCTCTCTATCAAAAGGGTGTTTACGATGAACATTTATTACCTATCTGCCTAATCGCCACTGATCACTAAACAATAAACATCTGTCTATGTGCATCGTGCAAACTATCAAGTATCAACAATGATTGAATGTCTGTCCACAAGCTAACTACAATGATAACCAGTCCTTCAACAGGGTACCAACTACTAACAACGATTACTTATTTGTCCACGGTTTAATCACTACATGCAATGGTGATTTGTCCGTCAACTGAAAACTAACTACTAATAACCATAACCCGTCTGTCAACGAGATACTGACTATCCATAACCATAACCTATCAACACGGTACTGATTATGAACAACCACAACCTGCCAACAGGATACTGACTATCAACAACAATAACCTGACAACAGGGTACTGACTATCAACAACAATAACCTGCCAACAGGATACTGACTATCAACAACAATAACCTGACAACAGGATACTTACTATCAACAACAATAACCTGACAACAGGATACTGACTATCAACAACAATAACCTGCCAACAGGATACTGACTATCAACAACAATAACCTGACAACAGGATACTGACTATCAACAACAATAACCTGACAACAGGGTACTGACTATCAACAACAATAACCTGCCAACAGGATACTGACTATCAACAACAATAACCTGACAACAGGCTACTGACTATCAACAACAATAACCTGACAACAGGATACTGACTATCAACAACAATAACCTGACAACAGGATACTGACTATCAACAACAATAACCTGACAACAGGGTACTGACTATCAACAATCACAACCTGTCTGTCAACAGGGTACTGATTATGAACAATCACAACCTGTCAACATGATACTATCAACAACAACAACCTGACAGCAGGGTACTGACTATCAACAACCATAACCTGTCAACAGGCTACTGACTATCAACAACCTGTCTGTCAACATGGTACTGACTATCAATAACCATAACCTGTCTGTCAACAGGGTGCTGACTATCAACAACCATAACCTGTCTGTCAACAGGGTGCTGACTATCAACAACCATAACTTGTCTGTCAACAGGGTGTTGACTATCAACAACCATAACCTGTCTGTCAACAGGGTGCTGACTATCAACAACCATAACCTGTCTGTCAACGAGTGCTGACTATCAACAACCATAACCTGTTTGTTAACAGGGTGCTGACTATCAAGAACCATAAACTATCAACAAGGTACTGACTATCAACAACCATAATCTGTCAACAAGGTACTGACTATCAAGTCTGTCAACAGGGTGCTAACCATCAACAACAATAACCTGTCTGTCAACAGGATACTGACTACTAATGGCCATAACCTGTCTGTCAACAGGATGCTGACTACTAATGGCCATAACCTGTCTGTCAACAGGGTACTGACTACTAATGGCCATAATCTGTCTGTCAACAGGGTACTGACTACTAATGGCCATAACCTGTCTGTCAACACGATACTGACTACTAATGGCCATAACCTGTCTGTCTACTTGGTATCAACTATCAACAATCATACTCTATCAACAGGGTGCTTAGTACAAAAAAGTGATAACACAGTATCCTAATTACTAACAGTGATTACCTGACTGTCAGTAGGACACTACCACCGCTGATGACATGTTTGACAACAAGGTACGAACGACCAACAATAGTTTGTTCGCAAGGTACAAAGTCTTAACCCGTCTGTCAGCAGGTTACTATTAACAGTGACAACTCATCTGTTTATACGATTGTCACTACTAACAGCGACATCCTGCCCATGATGAATGTTCCAGTTACCAACGATCATAACCTCCCTGCTTAGGGCGATTAATTGTCTGATTGCATAACCTGTCTGGTCACGTTATACTAAGCTATAAACAACGATTTCCTGTCTGTCCACTGATACTAGGTAACCCAAGTAAAAGATAAACAAATAACTTGTACGTCTACATGACACTGACAACCCGCTCGAATCTCTATCTGTCAACTGATTGATAACCATAAAAAGATCATCTGTCAATCATCTGAACGCTGGGTGACAACTCTTATCATTTATCGGCCAACAGGGTTATAACTGACTAAACGTACCTGTCGACAACGTACTTATTGCCAAAAAACGATAACCTGCCAGTCAACAAAGTAATAGCAATCAACCATGGTAAGATTTGTTTTTCAACAATAAAAGAACTAACCAAAACTGATAACCTTTCTTTCAACAGAGTACAAACAACAAACACCGATAACCTGTCTCACTGCCAGCTGCTCACTACTAACGATGATTAACGATGATGTCGGTCCGCAGGCTACCACCGTCTGTCCAGAATGAGCGGAGGGATAGTTCAGCTGAAAGACCGCCATGGAAACGATGTGTTCTTTGGAAACGGTGGTGACGTCTGGTTTTTCGCCACGGAAGAACCGGACGACTTCCGGGCCCAGCTGAACAAAATACGTCACATGGAACTGAAAGATGGTGACGTCTTCCTTGTTATCGTTTCTAGAAGCGGTGAGAGCAACAACTGCAACACCACTTTCATCGTAACTGCAAATGTTGCTGGTGCTAGAACACCACCACCACCACCACCAACTACTACTACTACTACGACTGCTGCTGCTGCTGCTGCTGCTGCTGCTGCCACCACACTACCACTACTGTTACTTTTGCTTCTGTTACTGTTGATTTTGTTACGGCTCGTAATAATTGTGACAACAACAAAAACATCAACAACAGCCACTACTACTACTACTACTACTACTACTACTACTACTACTACTACTGCTGCTGCTGCTGCTGCTGCTGCTGCTGTTGCTGCTGCTGCCGCTGCTGCTACTGCTGCTGCTGCTGCTGCTGCTGCTACAGTTGCTGCTCTGCTGCTGCTACTATATTATTACTACACTGCTATTGCCTTTTCTACTGTTAATACTGCTACTGCTCACAATGGTAAAAACAACACCAATAGTGATACTACTACTACTACTACTACTGCTACTACTACTACTACTACTACTACTTACTTACTTACTTAAAATTTTCAAAAGGCAACACTGTTTAGGACATTTAGATAAAGGAAAATACAGATATGCTACAAAAAAAAAGATTTTCATGATCTTTGACGTGTCGGGCAACATTTGCAAACAGTGAACCTGAGACTTGAAGTCTCGATGCTGTTTTTGCTTACAAACGTTCTCCAGTTCATGAAAATCAAAACATCGTAATTGTTCATCTACATGAACAATTTCTCCTGCTTGGGGATTGTCCGTTCTCTCGGGTGCATTTCGGCAAAGTCGATGTAAGTCAGAGTGCTCTATTTGAGGCATGGTTGTGACATTTACATATCGAAAAACGTCAAATAAAATATTGTCTAGAAAATGTTAGGAATGTTTTGAAAGGTTTCCATGAAATTCATGATAACAACTGGTAAAACTCAAGACAGTAGTAGGGTTACTGTTATCCAGTGGATAGAGAGAGAAATGTGTCGTCTGTTGTTGTGAGGCTGTTCGGTTTTGGTTCAGGAAGTTGACAGATGCTAGGTTACTGGTAAAGTTTCAATCAAGAGTTTCTCCCTTAGAAACCGCAGTAAATGAGCATGCGACCGAGCGCTTAATGGAGGTAGATCCAAGATCTATTGCTCAACAAATTTAGCAGTTTATGAGGAAATCTGTATCTATATCGGGCCTTTGTTTGTTATAAATATAACCAGAGTAAGAGGAGGAGGAGGACGAGGAAGAAGAAGAAAAGGGATAGTGACAACGACGACGACAGCAGCAGGAACAACAACAATAATAAAAGGAATAAGAATAAGAAGAACTGAAGCTTTGCAGGGCAAAAGGGAATCGAACCCTGGTCCTACAAGTACAAAGTGCCACAGATCTGAGTGGCAGCTACAGAAACAAAACTCTATAAAATAAAAGGAAAAAAAAAACGAATGAAAGAAAAGACAACTAAAGAAAATAATACAAGGAAATGGGGAAATGAACACTGTCTTCCCAGGGTAGTGAGCTTCTTTAATACGCGCAGACACTTATCCTGAAAGAATTGAAAAGGTGCATGCATCACATGTTGTCAAATAATGTGTACTGTGTGAAATAGGGAAACTGAATTATTCTAACAAGTGAAGGGAAACAATCAGGGTTTTTGTCCTCAAAAAATGTTTGTTTAAAAACAGTGAAGATGATTGGCTCAACCTGGGCTCAAACTAACGACCTTTGTATTATTTTCAAAACGGCACTCTAACCAACTGACCCAATGATTTGCAGTCTATGGTTAAGTTTTGTAACTCATAAAGCTATGAAATCCAAACGCGTCCAAATCATTTCCAAACAACGAAGCTGTAACTGGAACGGATTCAAATTAACTATGGGCAATTAAGAATGATTAGCAATTTTAGGCCTTGTGTTTCTTAAATTTACAACAGAGTGACTGCTGGCAAACTAATCTGGCAGGATGTGTGTGTCATAACCAACAGTATGTCGTCCGCTTTCGTGAAACACCCAGTAAACTGTTCTGCTCATTCCTGACACGTACAGTATGCACATTCTAAACAGCCAGTGTAGATGACCACAGGTCAAGCAGTGGAAAGTTTTACACTGGTTAGAAAGTCGCGGGGTTTTGTTTTGTTCTGTTTTGTTTTTGGCTGAAATCACGAAGGATGAATGACATGACCTCTCGCAAACTAACGTCGTCTTCAAACATATTGCTGGGTTGACCCCTATAAGTATAATCATGAACATTCTGCTCATGGGTTGTTAAAGAGTGCTCGAATACAGTACTGCTATGCAGATCAAGACATTCCCTGCTTTGATGACTTTGGGTTCTCGTCTTGCACTGTCTCACTTGCAGGCTTAAGCTGTGTTGATTTGCAGGGACCTTCTGGCATCACCAGATCCTCCTCATGCTGATGAACAATACCACGGACTACATAGGTCACGTGACCAACGACCACTTAGATGTCAATCAGTTTGAGAAACTGCCTCGACATGAGACACCGCGACTTTACGTCACCCATCTAAACAGGTAAAGGTTGGTATGGTATGGTATGGTATGGTATGGTATGGTATGGAATGGTATGGTATGGTATGGTATGGCATGCATGGTAAATGTTGTAGGTGTATAGCTTTTGATGAGTGTATTGCTTGATGGGTGTATAGATTGATGGGTTTATGGATTCATGGATTTATGGATTGGTGCGTGTATGGAATAATGGATTTATGGATTGGTGTGGTGTGATGAGGTGTGACCTGGCATGGAGTGGAATGGAATGTGGTATGATCATCTGTGGTGTTGTAGGATGTAGCAGCCCGGTC
>CM031608.1:41202345-41207345 GCA_018398815.1 Conus ventricosus | reverse complement strand
GCCTGTACGCGTGATCGCGCGCATGCCTGTGAGTGTGTGTGTGTGTGTGTGTGTGGTGTGTGTGGTGTGTGTGTGTGTGTGTGTGTGTGTGTGTGTGTGTGTGTGTGTGTGTGTGTGTGTGTTGTGCGAGCGCGCGCGCGCGTGCGTGCGTGCGTGCGTTGTCTCAGACAATTATGGAGACTGGTTTGACCATGTTCTGGACTGGGAGAAGGCAGCAACACGATATCCTGGCCTCGTGTTCCCTTCCTGCTATGAACTGATGAAGAAGGTCAGTCAAGTGTTACGTTTTATGACATTGAAATAAATCTTCGATCAACACTGAATACAATAGAAAATTGTTTCCTCGTTATTATCCATAAGCCAGAGAGAGAGAGAGAGTGTGTGTGTGCGTGTGTGTGTGTGCGTGTGTGTGTGTGTGTGTGTGTGTGTGTGTGTGTGTGTGTGTGTGTGTGTGTGTGTGTGTGTGTGTGTGTGTGTGTGTGTGTTTAGTTTTGTCTTTTCACATGGCGTGTTTTTAGACGATTATGATATTTGTGTATGATATACATCAAGATGACATTGATATTATTATACAAATGAAAACATAATTCAAAATAAAGCTTAAATCGGTGAACATGAACAACATAAACAATGTTTGCTTCAAAAATACTGAAATCTCATACTAATGTACCGATAGACTGCGAAGTAAATATTTTGATACATTAGCCAAAAATGAATGATTTGAAGTTAGAGTCTTAAAATCATCAACTGTAGGATTATTTTGGTAACTGAAAATTGGGTAAGATACTGCCGCATAGTGGGACAATTTAAATAGTACATGAAATGTCAAATGTTTTTTCCCCACATATGCATTTTGCAGTATCAACATATTTACATTTTAATGAATTATATTTAAGTCTAAAACACAAACTGGAAATTTTCCCTCGGAAAAACATTCAACAAAGACATGCTGTAAGAGGTGTGCTGATTTACATTATAAGCCACACGGGCTTTGGTGTCTTTTTCTAAAAGATTATAGCATTCCTTTACAGACAAAGGAATATGAACGTTTTCACAACGAATTCTTTGTCCTGCACCTCCTCTAGCTACTCTGTCAATTCATTTCCATAAATACCACAATGTGATGGAACCCAAGTAAATGTTACACTGGAACTCTTTTGAATTAGAAAATGTATGAGATGATTAATTTCAATTACAAAGTCACATCTGTCTCTAGACTTCATGGATTTCAGTACAAATAAGACAGACTTAGAGTCAACACAAAACAGTATTGGAAATAGAACCATAGGAAGATTAACAATGTATCGCAGAGCCAAGAGAATGGCTACCAGTTCTGCGGTGAAAATAGAATGACCTGCACCAATATGAAACTATTTTTCACCGCAGAACTGGTAGCCATTCTCATGCGTGCGTGCGTCCGTGCATGCGTCCGTGCGTCCGTGCGTCCGTGCGTGCGTTCGTGCGTGCATGCATGCGTGCATGCGTGCGTCTGTGTGCGCGCTTGTGTCTGCGCGCGCGCGCGCGCGCGCGCGCGCGTGTGTGTGTGTGTGTGTGTGTGTGTGTGTGTGTGGCACGCGCGCGCCTCATGCGTGTCATAGGGGTGGTAATGAGGGCGATGGGATTGGGGGCAGAGGGGCACTGATTCAAGCACCTGCCTGTTTCATGTTGATTACCTAAATGTCATTCAACACATCTACGTCTTGAATGACAGGATCCTGTGGCGCAGATCCTGAAGATCGATCAGTTCCTGGGTCTGAACCGAGGCCGACAACTGTGTGAGCAAATCGCGGACGCCTGTCAATTCTCCAAGCTGAAAAAAGTCAAAGAAGCTCAGGAACCAGATCTCCATGGAGACCAGAAGTGGAGAGAGGGAGCACCTCGGTTTTACCGAAAAGGTCGGAAAATGGTCGTTACTGGTAGCGCGGAAACCATTCTGTAAATTTGACTCCGTCTGTCTGTCTGTCTGTCTGTCTGTCTGTCTCTCTCTCTCTCTCTCTCTCTCGCTCTCTCTCTCTCTCTCTCTCTCTCTCTCTGTCTGCCTGCCTGTGTCTGTCTGTCTTTCTGTCTCTATTTCTCTCTCTCTCTCTCTCTCTCTCTCTCTGTCTCTGTCTCTCTCTCTCTCTCTCTCTCTCTCTCTCTCTCTCTCTCGCTGACTTGTTGTGAGGAGGTGTTTGCAATTTAGCAACGTCACACGCTGGACAATTTGTATAGCTGGTCATGGAATGAAGTATCAAGATGGTGAAGCTTTTGGGTTGTAACGTGTCTGGGCCAATGGGCTGGCTCTTATGTTTCAACTTCAGTGACCGAAACGAAGATGAATGTGATTCAGAATGAGGTTCTCTTCATGTTGCGTTTGTGCGTGTTTCTTGTTTCCTGTTCTGACCACATCATGGTCATTGTCTTCAAAAAACATTGTTAAATGGAAGGAGGGAAAAGAATACCCACATCTCTCTTCCTCGAACATCGATAGAAAGCGTGTCATCAATCACTACCCAAAGATTCTGAGTATGTTTTTTTTTTCCCCGTCTACAACGTGCGTTGATTTCCACTTTTGCTTTTGTTTTATGCTCCAAGTGTGGGATGTGGAGATTCATCTAATAATGTCAAGGACCGGCTATGGCATGGTAGAATTCAGCCGAGGCCTAATTAGAAGAGGAAGCAAACTTCTTGGATCCTTGAATAGCCCGCAAGGGAATTCAGCTAAACAGACGATGTTCTGAGATGTGCCTGCAGGGGAGGTAATATTTGTTGGAGCTCGCGTTCAGCGAGTGACCCTGCTGTTGTCATAGGGCGCGCTGGTGGGCACGTGCTAAACGATGTTGCTCCATCAGTCAGCATTATAGTTCAACCACAGAGGGGAAATTCCAGTACTGCAAACAATTGGTATCCAGATCGCTGTTCTGGCGTCCGCTTGCAGTAAAATATTTGGCTCTAGAAATTTATTTATTTTTTTTTTGGGGGGGAGGGGGGGGGGGGGCTACGAACTGACAAAAGGTAACTCTATTTGCAAAAGAAAGAGGGACGTAATCTTCACCTGATTTTTCTCCGGAGTAGGTCTATTGAAAAGAGTTTTTTGTTGTTGTTTTTTCCGGAAAAGTTCGAAATATACTGAAGAAGGCATGCACACCATACCACAGCCAATTTACGAGTCACTATGATTTCAATTAGATTCTTATCCAATAAGAATATCTATTTATCGATCTGTGTATGTATCTATTTATTTCTATATCTATCTGTCCATCCGTCTATCTATCTATCTACCTATCTATCTCTTCAGACCGAAAGAGAAAGAGGCTGTTTCTCTGATAAGAAAACATTCACACGTACACACACCACACACGCACACGTGCGCGCACTTATTCACACACACACACACACACACACACACACACACACACACACATACACACACACACACACACACACACACACACACACACACACACACACACACGCGCGCGCGCGCGCGCGCGCGCTCGCTCGCTCGCACACACACACACACACACACACACACACACACACACACACACACACACACACACACACATGTTCACGCGCATTTACATATACTTCTCTTGATCCACCTACCCCATTCCTCTGCGCACCCTCTGATGACATACACACTGAAGCCCCAATTTAAGTGCATGCCTATACAGAAGATATCCAGATGATAAAAGGAAGGGCGGGAGGGAAGGAGTGTGCGAATGACAATAATAATAATTATCACCACGATCATCACCATGATCATCACCATCATCACCAAGATAACCAAATCACAATCTATACCATCATCACGCTATTTTCGAAAACAAAGCATTAATAAGAACATTGACAGTAATTGAAGACACACTGAGAGAGAGAGAGAGAGAGAGAGAGGAGAGAGAGAGAGAGAGGTTTCTTTTAATGAAAAGGATGCGATCAATCTACAGCGGAGATCGGTGACTGGAAGAATTGGTTCACAGTGGCACAGAGCGAACAACTTGATGCTGTCTTCAAGAAACGGATATCGGGGAGTAAGCTGCCTTTTTTCTTCGAGTGACATCACATAAAATTCAAACTGACTGACATGGAGAGTAATATGACATGGTGTATGGTTGCACCTATCAAAGATTATATTTCGACCTTATAATGTTATAAACAGTATTTACAGATCGGCATTTCAGTTCAAATAGAATAGAGAAGATAATAAAATAATTAGATTAACAGGCATTCTAAGTCATCACAATGGAGGGCTAAATATACTTTATATGAAAAAGACCATAGTGGCATCAAAACTCACCTGCCTAAGACAAATCCAGATACCTAATTACAAATAGCGATCTATGGTTCTAGAAATGTAGCCAAGAATACATTTGGGAAAACGACTAGGGCCTGGAACTCCTGTTTTGCATCAGCTGATCAACAAATGTTGGTCCGACGTATTTCAAGGATTTAAATAATTTGCGAGAGGAAGATTCAGAGGAAGAATTTGTGGCAGAACCAATTTTCTAAAATAAGAGCATCTACCTGTAAAAGAAAGTTTTTCAAAAAAAAATGTTTGAATGTGGAATCTGTCCAAAAAGCATTTATTGTATCCAAATGGGGAGTTCTTGTGATATTAGTCGTTTAAAAATGCTTTGTTCTGTGTCATTCATTTGATGTTGTCTCTTATTCAGGATGTATTCAGGTTGTTAAAAGCTATGCAAGTAAGTGTGGAGTGAAACAAAGCGACTGAAACAAATAAAGTGTGAAAAAGTCTGTGTGTATAAAGGAATAAAAATGTCTATTACAATATACTAACGTAAACAAAATCTTTGCCCGAATGTTCCATTAAATGGAGTAGCACTTCAATTTTAAATCAAGAATTAACGCGTTAAATTAAGATTGTTTCAAATCAGATTTGTTCAACGTATGTTTGAAACAAATGTAATATTATCCAGATAAAATGTTTAAGAAATAAATATTGTTCTTTGTGTAATGTTGAATGTGACAGTAGTCAGCCAGGAATACAGATGTAAACA